>CM044401.1:5595000-6002500 GCA_024322285.1 Musa beccarii | reverse complement strand
GGGCTCGCCTATCTCCACCGCAGGAAGATCGTGCACCGCGACATCAAGCCCTCCAACCTCCTCATCGACTCCGACGGCCGCGTCAAGATCGCCGACTTCGGCGTCAGCCGGATCCTGGCGCAGACCATGGACCCCTGCAACTCCTCCGTCGGCACCATCGCGTACATGAGTCCCGAGCGGATCAACACCGATCTCAATCACGGGCTCTACGACGGCTACGCCGGCGACATCTGGAGCTTCGGCCTCAGCATCCTCGAGTTCTGCCTCGGCCGCTTCCCCTTCGGCGACAACATCGGGCGGCAGGGGGATTGGGCATCGCTCATGTGCGCCATCTGCTACGCCGATGCACCGGAGGCGCCGCCCACCGCCTCCCGCGAGTTCCGGAGCTTCATCTCCTGCTGCCTGCAGAAGGATCCGGCGCGGCGCCTCCCCGCGGTGCAGCTCCTCCAGCACCCGTTCATCACCAACAACCACCCCTCCTTGACATCCTCCACCCACCCATGATCCAACATGGGATACAAGAAGCGGGTGGGCAATGTAAAAGGTGCCATTTTTACCCGACCGTCCTCGCAGTTTGATCGAACTGGAGATCAAAAGGAGCAACCTTGACGGTTGGGATATGAAAAAGGTGTGATTTTTATGCGGTTTTCAATCTAAAGCCAGACTTTTTCCTTGATCGTGAGTTCGTAAGACATGGATCGCACCAAAAGTTCATAGCTATGTTTAGATCAGACTGGGTGGTTCTATTTCTTGTTTCCCTCCCCCCTCGCCCCTTTGATATGTTCATGTGTACTCCGGTGTGTTTGGATATGGGGCACTGGCTCTTTACTCCTCTCCTTTTATAGCCGGCTGGGTGGATTTGGCCGTTGCGGTTGCTTGGGTCACCTTGTCGCCGAGAATAAATGAGTGGGCGCACTGGAGAAGGGGAGAAGGGAAAAGAGGTCTTCGTCAAGAGCGACACATGTCGTGGGTGGGAAGGGGCAATCGTTTCGGTGAGGAAGAGGAGTGCATCAAAAGGGGGTGGCTACAATTAATGGGGACACGTGATGGGCGGGCGGCGGGCTGAATCAGACAATGGTTCCCAGTCCCAGTGGGATACATGTGATGGGGAGTTTGATGATGAGGGACATGCATGGCCATATTCCACTGGTGGAAATGATGCGTCCGTGAAAGATGTTCGACGCACGCAAGTGGGCCTGGCGAGCTTGCATGTGTAATGCTGCTGCCCATGATGCAAAACGAGGCATCTATTCCATGTTTCTGATGGAAACGTCTTTGGTAGAGCAGGGAACGGAGTGCCATTTCCTCAACTCTGACATGCTAGTGATGATAGGCCACAGATTCTTGAAACAGTGAAAAGACAAGTCTACGTAAGCTATTTGTACATGAGCTGCGCGCAGCTGCCTACCGATGTACGGTTGCTACTCTCGTAAATGTTTGACGAGGGCAAAAAATGATGAAGAAAGTGTGCCTTTAGGTTGGAAAAACTAAAGTAAGATCATTGGTGCTCAAACAATGTGATACGAATTGCAAGTTTTTAAACCATATTGTATTTGATAATTATGAACTCAACCATATATTAATTTCTCTAAATCAAGCAAGTCTTATGATGATGAATCACTCACCAGGAAGAGTAGAGCCCATCTTGCATTGCAATTCAGCGATCCGGGACATGGAGAGATTACATGTTGGCACAAATCAGATCTACAGGGATGCAAGGAGTGGTTAATTGCAACAGACTAACCTTTGCAATGATAGAAACAGATGATTTTGTCGAAGAAAAATAAAGTAAAAAGGGAAACATATGAACCATTGAAGGTGCAATTTGTTTTGAATGGCTTTGATAGACCAACGTAAAGACAAAAAAAAAAAAAAAAACACCATCATGGAACAATATCAAATAGAAAATATATTATAACTCAATGTAACAGAGAAACGGTACCCGCACACACATGAAACAGGACAAGGAAGCATTGTAAGGTTTCACATGATGTAGCATTCGAAAGAGAAAAATACGGGCATGCACATGCTGGCCATCGGATGAAGTATGTTTTGTGTGTGTGTGTCACGGTCACGGATGAGGCAATCTTTTGAGCGGCAAACATCTCGTTGTCCTTGTTATGTACAAGTATCAATCAGAACGAACAAACCAAAATGACAAAACAATAAGTGCGGACAAAAAACTTGAAGAGGCTCAAGTCCCCTCGCGTTCTTGTAAAGCATAAACAGCGACATTTTTTTTGGTCTGCGAGCGGAAAAGTCGTACTCTGAAACCGGATCTACTGCTGATGCAATTATGTGAAGAGGAAAAAAAAAAACTTTGAAATGCAACAGAAAACATTAAGCATGTTCCGCAATGGAGGGAGCTTTGGAGATGCAACACAATAGAACTACACATAGACAACGTCAATCATCATAAAATGACTGTACAAGATTGGATCATTTAACCGCTGAAAGGAATACCATCAAAATTGCTGAGGGGCTAGATGATAAAGTTGTCCATCATATGGAAGATCACATCCGCACCATCTGAGTTCAACCAGTAGCTCTTGACCTGAATTTTTAAGAATGTTTAAGAATATTAAAATAAAGCAGTGAAAGATAGGATGTTAGACGTCTGTTGGTAGAGGTAGATGTAAATTGTGCATCCTTATCCGGTATCTAAATGATGATCCAAAGTGATAAATATGGATGTACTGAAAATGAGAAAACTAAAGTTGCCATATGAGGTCATGTCATGACGGGCAAAGAAAGCAAAAGTACACTCGTCACAGGTTAACCTTAAGCTTAGAAGCTATCAAATGAATGCTTCAAACAAGAAAAATATACAGCAACATCCGCTTTAAGTATACATAAGCAACTCTTCAGAAGGAGAAACAAAAGTACACATTAACTTGAACAAATAAATAGACAGTAATATTTCACAACTTATAATGCAAAATCTCCTATAAATAAGAAAAAGATGACAAATGATACTTGCATGTTTGAGATGAAAGTCGAGACTTTTGGAAGTAACAAGTGTGTCGAACAAACAAGTGTCAAATTGAAATTACAAAAAGTAAAAGGTTTCTAAGACTATAGTCACTACGACCGGTAAATGTACCACGTGACAAAAAAAGATTATGATTCTTTGACATATTTTCCAAAAGTCCAACGGTTTTGTAAATATATAGTGAACTTGTACTCCGCTCAAATTGCTAAACTAACATAAGCCAAGTTCTTGCTTTTTTATTCAACTAGAACTACATCAATAGATAAGTCCACAATACACATTCTTGCATCAGGAAATTTAACGATTAATGACTATTTTCCAAAGCCAATGGATAACTAAGTTTTCTAAGAATCCTTGCCTGGATTGTGTTGTGTGCTATATATCTTTGTCTACTTTTTTGAAAGCTTACATCGACACGCTCCCAAGATACTTGTGTAAGGCCTCTGATCATCTCTTCTGCATCAAAAGAAAAACAAAAGATAGAAGTGCATATCAAATCATAAGAAGAACAACATTTTATTACACACTGCACATCAAATAAACAATCTATGAAGTTGCTTAACTTGGGCAAAATTTGTTTTCCATCTTATAGTATAGGCTTGGTAACCCTTTGAAACTAAAAAAATCGATGACCATTGATTTCATAGTCATATGTCATCTAATTACTTGTTCCAAATGTCATGAAAGATTTTTTCTTTCATGATTGTAACCAGATGATGTCAACCCTTTAAAATTGGTGCCAAGTATGTAAAGTCAAGGCTGCATGAAACCAAGAAACTAAGAAACTAAAAGGACAGCTCACAGCAGGAAAGGTCCAATAAGTTGTATTTTTACTAATGAAACTAGAAGTGTCCTCTCAAATTCTCCAAGGTTTGATGTGAGTCTAGAAGAAGAAGGGAATTTACAAGATTTGATAAGATGAGCAATCTTCATCTCAAAGAGACAGTAAGCTAACAAAGGACAATTCCTAGGTTGGAAAAACTTATTTGCAGTACTAGGAATTATACTAAGGTGAAAAACAGTCTAGTACCATTAAACTTTTGTCATTACACTGGTGTTTCTGATTTGCACCTTTCTGAATACAATATCTGAAGCCAAAATCCGATGCTAAATTACATATTAGATACTAATATGTCTACAACTACCAGAGAATAGTAGAGGTATGGACTAACATATTCTCCCAATGAGCAAAGTTGGTAGCCACTTTAACCTCCACGAAAACAGAATCTAATAGCCTATAAAGCATCATCATCATAGAATTCAGCAAATGAGAAATAACTAAAATATCTAGATGCAGGCAGCAAATGAGAAATTTAAACAAAAATATCATACATAAACCACATGAATGTTATTGTACCTTCCAGTTCATCTTTTGTAGCCTCAGCTACTGTGAATGTTTCATTATGATTGTTTATCTTATCTCCTTTATCCACAAAAACAATGTGTGGATACTTATTGTCACCTACAAGAAGATGATGCTGAAGAGGCATATGAATGAGAGATTTGTCAGTTATAAAATAAATTAAAAATAGTTGAAAGCACAATGTCACATATCAAGAGATTATCAGTAGTAAGTACTTTTGGTAGTTCACGTTGACGCCGTATTGATGATGTTCTCCATCCGACCATATCTTAATGAGTTAAACAGTGATATGCTGATCACAACTAAGACAAAGGAAGAAGGCAAATGGTGAAACAGGATGACAGAAGCTAATGAGCTAGAACAGGATACGATCAAAATTTGCATTGGCATATGCAACTCGGCGTTTGAAAGAGCGCAAAGCTGATCTGCGTGAGAAACCAAGGGCAAGGGCAATATGTCAGCATATATACACCTTTCAGAAAATTACTAGTCACTAAGATAGAATAAGGCAGCCAAACCGGAATTTTATATCATCACAGTCATCAACCATTCTCAGGAGAAGTGGCGGCTTTCCATCATCATTATCTGTCAGGAATAGATGTTTTCCAGTCCTCCCAACAATAAAGTGTGCAGTTTCAGATGCCCTTCTTTCCAGAAATGGAAGTCCACAGAGAAAAGGAAGCTGAATATTAACAGTTACATAAGATTCGATAAACTAAACAACTCCTAAATTTTTCCACTCAAGTGATGTGCAAATCTCTTAACAACATGCAGAACATAGAAACAGAAGAGAAGCTCAATGGTTGGCGCAACAGAGAGTTTCTTAAAAGATATAATTTATATAAAAAGATTATGAAGCTTTAGTGGAATAAACAATTCCAAGGGAAAAGCTGACATCTATAATACAGTCACTGACTTAAATGTTTTCAAGGCTCTGGAAATGATGAAAACCAGAATTTGAAAAAGCAAAAGCTTGTACTGGTATAAATTCTTGATCTGCAATGCATGTTATGTTGATAATATCAAGCAGACAACATTCACCATATGAATTGGTGAATGTTTATCCAATTTTTGAAAGCATAAAAGCATAGAGGTTTATCCAATTTTTCTTAACAGGGGATATAAGTTTCACAAAAGCATAGAGGTTTAATATTGACATGATATCTGATTTTTCATTTCAGGGGATTTTTCTATTCATCAATTCACCATATGAAAGTTATCAGCATAAATGTCTTGCTTCTCTAGATAGTATTCCTTCTCATAGTTATTTCCAAGTCACTTCATATTCTAACCTAGAAATAATCAATGGCAGATAAGCATATATGAAATACACCAGACCTCACATATTATATAAAACTACCCTCTTTCTCAGGATTTAGGATGTCATCCCAAATATAGACAAGAATCACACAGATGCATTAAATTTACAAGAGGAGAAGACTTTTTACCTGTTTATGTCCTCTTGAACCTAAATGGGGTGAGGCAAATGTTATGAAGTTCATTGGTTCCAACCCAGCTATTCTACCTTCCATGCTGATGCCTTCGTCTGTGTGGTTTTCAGTGTCAAGAGATGACTCCATTGGGGTGATAGGTTCATAGAGCCTTCCTACAGCATATCTGGCTACCAAGCCACCCAAGGAGTGAGCAACAAATGAAATCTTACGAATGCCCTTTCTTCGCTTAACAACTGATAAAACCTACGACAAGAACATCATGTTCAAACACACATTACTTACATGGAATCCACTCCCTCAAACATTTCACTGCTCGAGTATAGACCACACCATGATGATCAATGAACAAATGAACTTTGAGAACAAAGAAATAATCTCAACATAAAAGAGAAGATAAAAATTCTCATTGACAGAACTACCTCTTCAGCTAGCCTCTCGCCCATCAAATCAACCCCATCAAATGTTAGTGTCAAAGAATTACATTCACTGCCTGCTCAAAAAGAAAAATCTATAACATCTTTTTGCTGGAAAATAAAGTTATGCAGCAAGAAACTTAATGGCAAAGCTATATAATATGCCAATCCACTAGTTTTCTTAATAGACATATAGCATGACAGTATCGCATTCTCGTTTACAAATACAAGTAAAAGAAGCCACAACAGTCATATTGCGGCAACCAAAAAAAAAAACACTAACAAAGCATTCACGTTTACAAATAACGTGATGGTATTGCATTCATGTTTACAAATACAAGTAAAGAAGCCACTACAGTCACATTGCGGCAGCCCAAAAAACAAACACTAACAAAGCATTCTAAACATTCAGCTTCTCGACATTCCTCGGAAAATCTTCAAGTTTTGATAATTTAGCAACATTACCATAAATAATGCTTCTTTTTTTACTGGGATGTACCTTAAAACAAAACACTTAAATGTTCAAAAGATTACTAAAGAGCATAGTCTTCTATGCATATCCTCCTGGGTCCACTCAAGTTTGACCAGGTCTGTCTCCTTAAGATATATGTATGCATGTGAGCACACATGTAAATACCAATATGGATAGGACATTAACTAGGAAAGGTGAAATTCTCATCTTTTGCAATCATCAAATTCTATTGTTGATGTCCCTCATATGAAATCAACATGATTTATGTTCCATCGAGGGAGTTGGAAATGATTTCTTTGCTATAAGCTGCTATCAAGAGATAATTTCATGTTCATGCAAGCTTCTAAGACCATTTCTTGCTCTGATCCATGACTTAAAGAAAAATTCTGTAACATTCTACAGATGTCCAATATGAACTATCAACATCCAAATAAGCTGAGCAACTCGAGGACAGCAAATACATATGATAGTTTATTTTTGGAGAATAACCAATTGAATTGGATAGAAAACGATCTAAAGTAGAAATATTGATGACTAATAAGGAAATCATGCAAGAAGTATGTGCACTAAACTTTTTGTTAAAGAAGAAATTCATCATATCTAGAGAATATTTGTGACAGAACAATTCTTGCAACATCATTATAATCATAGGAAATAAGCCAACGAGCTAGTTGAAATAAATACTGTAAAAGGTATTAGGAACATGAAAGGCAATATGAATTAAAAATATGCTGAAGTGAATTAGTCTTTCACTAAGTTGTAATTCAATTAGTTAAAAGATTTTGCAATGTCATTTCAGGGCGTTGTTTTTATGTTCTACCTATCTTGGAAACATCTCCCTTTCATGCAAACCTTTTGTCGGTATGGAAGGAAAGCAGTTGGATAAAACTAAAATAAACTCACAGGTTATAAGTTCGTTCTGTTAACTACAAGTTCTAATCCGTAATCTATTTATGCAATTCACGGATTACCGGTTTTGTTGACGTATTTCCGTGATTCATAGACTACTTGTTGTACCAATTCAAATTGTTCATGATTCAACAGCTTACTAGGAATTCAAACCTACAAGGAAACACACCCATGAAAAGGGGGAAAGCAGTTTGCTATGGAAACTAAGATCAAAAGAAGGCATCGGCCTCGAGTGCAAAACTCACGGTGGACAAGAACTTTATCCGGAAGTCTTTTGACAAACTGTTCTGCAGCAAACCTCCAATCTTCAGCACTACAGCCAAGCAGAAGAAAGATAGAATCAAATTGCTGCAAAATACACCGGGAAGATGCAGGAATCAACTCCAAGAAGAAATCGAGTTACCTCCCGACCAGTCCATTAACCATTACAACGAGATGCTCGGGGTAACCCCCCTGCTGCGACGCCGACGCGGCATCCCAGAGGTCCTCGCCGCCGCGGACGTACTCCGCCTCCAGCTTCTTCCGCTTGGCCACGGGCTCCTTGAAGCAGGCCATCCACCGGAGCGAATCCGCCTTCCGAGCTTCGGTCGTCGGTTCCAGAGTGGCGGATCGTGGACGGAACCCTAATCTCACAAAATCGACTGCCCTGGGGCAGCGGATCCAGCGGACACCGGGGATCCCCAATCGGAGCCAAGGCGTCCGGAGCATCGAGTCGGCGGCGAGCATCCGTCGCCGAGGCGGGGGGGAGAGGGGGGGGAGGAGGGATTCCAGCGATCGCAGAAGGGATAAAAGGAAAGAGGGGTGAAGGAGGGGGTTGGAGCGGCGTCGAGAGCGAGTGGCGAGGGAGAGAGCTGTGACGGATGCCTAAATGGTGTGGAGTGTTCTCTCTCTCTTTTTTCCCTCCTTATTTTCCACGTTTCACTTGTAATTTTTATGCTGCAACGCCCGCGGCTGGCACGAGGGAAGTAAGCGGTAACTTCAGTTGCGCTTTTGGCGCCGTCGCGAACCGTTAACTGCCCTCTTGCTTGGCCTGGTCGCCATTCCGGATGCTTCCGCACGAGGCAAGCATGTTTCGCGTGGCTCCACACGCACGTCGGCGAACACGTGTACGAATGGCATCCTGTCAATGCGGACATTAATTCTGCTGTCTCGGTCAACGTCAACGCGTCCGCGTACGTGGATGTCGACTATGAATAGGATTGAGCTGAAATCAGTCTGCCCCTCTTGCGTTGACTATCATCCTGCTTCTTCTTTTTTTTTTTTTTTTTTTTTTTTGGTCTCTGACAAACAATCCCGACATGTGTTACTTTTGGTATATGATTCTTTGCCGTTGACGAGGGTTTTTCTTTGAAGATGCTGCTAGGCATTTTAGCGAGTCACTACTTAACCACCAAGCCAGAAATCCTGACGAGGAGGAGGTCTGCAAGAAGAAGAAACACCACCAAGCAAGAAAGCTTAATGGTGAGAAAAGAAGGAACCGCCAAGCAAAAAAGAAATTTTGATGCTGAGAAAAGAAGGTTCATAAGAAGAAGAAAGTGTTGAAAATCTAGATAGGAAGAAAGGATAGAGATTTCAAACAGAGGAAGAGTAGGAGAAGAGTAACTCTCTATTTTTCTCTCAAAATACTCTTTACAATTTCACAAACTCTATTCTTTCATGAACCAACATATGGGGTTTATATAGTCCCCAAAGATACATCATATTTATTGTATTCGAATGAATACAATAACCAAAGGATCATCATTTGACTTGTCCTTCCATGACATCTAATCTATCTTTTCTTCTTCTTGAGAGAATGAATCTCCTTCATGCATGAACCTTTTCTTGAATTAATTAGTCTCTATTGGAATAAGTTTATTTCCAACATTATCCCCCCTTAAACTTGTTCCATCTGTCATCCCAAGTTTCCTTCGAAGTTGTTGAAATATTTCAAATTTGAGGGTTTTGTAAGAATATCACCACTTGTTCACTTGTCTTGACATGATGTAGCTCCACTTCTTTATTTTTGATATGATCTCTTATAAAATGAAATCTTGTGTCAATATGCTTCGATCTTTCATGGTAGACTCGATTCTTGGCTAAGGCAATAGCCGATTTGTTGTCAATATAAATCTTGGTTGACTTCTCTTGTGGGATATGAAGTTCTTGGAGTAATCTTCTTAGCCGATTGCATGACAAACACAAGAGGATGCTTTGCTATGTATTCTCGCTTCACAACTTGATAGAGCAACAATCTGCGCTTCTTTGAAGACCAAGTAAATGTAGTTTCACCAAAATAAAATATAAATCCAGGTTGTACTTTTCCGATCATCATAGCTTCCTACCAATCACTATCACTATATCCAACAAGCTCCAAACCTTTTAGATGATGAATAAAGCATCCCATACTTAATTGTTCCTTTGACATATCGTAGAATTCTTTTGCGACATTTAAATGAGATGTCTTAGGAGTTTCCATATATCTACTAATTAAACCAACTCCAAATAATATGTCGTCGAGTGCATGTCAAATACCTTAAACATCCAACTAAACTTTTGTAATAAGTTGGATTAATGTATTTACCTTCACCTTCCTTTGTCAACTTGGTGCCATATTCAATAGGTGTATCTGCTGGAGACAATCTTCCATAGAAAATTTCTTTAGAATCTCCTTTGCATAATTTTCTTGTGAGATAAAAATTCCTCCATTGTCTTGTACAACTTCGATACCAAGAAAATAAGTCATTAGGCCCAAGTCGGTCATCTCAAATTCCTTCTTCATAGAGTGCTTAAAATCTTCAATCATGGAGCTACTATTGCTGTAAATATTAAATCATCTACGTCATGCAGGCATACAAATAAGATATCTCCATCGAGTTAGATTTTGTATAGAGAGCATGCTCATGTGGGCATTTAGAAAAATTATTTTGAATAAAATAAGCATCTATCCGAGAATTCCATGCTCGTGGGGCTTGTTTAAGCCCATAAAGAGCTCTCTTTAACTTGTATACTTTGTCTTCTTGCTCATGAATAATAAAACTAGGGGGTTGTTGAATATATACCTCTTCTTCAAGAACTCCATTAAGAAATGCTGATTTGACATCCATTTGTAAAATTTTTCATTTCATTTGAGCTGCTAGGGAGATAAGGAATCTTACTGTTTCCAATCGAGCAACTGGTGCAAATACTTCTTCATAGTCGATCTCATATTGTTGTTTGTAACCCTTTGCAACCAATCGTGCTTTATATTTCTCTATCTCCCCTTGTGCATTTCTTTTTGTTTTGAAGATCCACTTAACACCGATTGCTTGGTGATCTTTTGAAGTGTAGTAAGCTCCCATGTATCATTTTTGTTAATTGCATGAATCTCTTCATTCATTGCTTGTCGCCATTTTTCTTCATTATAAGCTTCTTCAAGGTTAATGGATCATATCCTGCAAAAGACAAAATAAAGAAAGTTCGTCATTGTTAGTATCAATCCTTCGAGTCACATCATAGAGCTCTGAACTGGTCTTGTCCTTCTTATAATCGGACTTCTTGAATCAAGTGACCTAGCGATCTAGGTGATGATTCCTGAAAGCCTCTTCGGTGTTTCCTTGTATTATATCATCATCTTCCGAAGCTATGACTTTCTTATGCTTTGCTCATCACTTTTCCAGTTCCTAAATCATTGTTCATCAAACTCAACATCTCTTGACATCACAACTTTATTTGTGATAGGATTGTAGAGTTTATAACCACTAGAATTTTCAAAGATAACCTAACAAAATGCATTTCGACCTTTATCCTCCGCTTTTGTTCTCTTTTCCTCTGTATCTTAGCAAATGCAATGCTTCCAAAATCCTCAAATGATCAACTCTTGGTTTCAAAGCTCCATGCTTCTTCCGTGTAACATTTCCAATTCGCTTTGTTGGAAACTCATTAAGCAAATAAACTGCAGAGGCAACAAAGATCTCCCCAAAATTCTTTAGGAATTCTTCTTTCCTTTAACATGCATCGGACCATATTAAGTATAGTCCTATTTTTCCTTTCTCGAAACACCATTTTGTTGAGGTGTGTATGGCATAGTGAATTGATGAAAAATTCCATTGTTTCTACAAAAGCTTTCAAATTCATTTGATGTATATTCACCACCTCTATCTGTTTCAAACATTTAATCCTACAACCACTTTGTCTTTCAACCAACTCCTTAAATTCTTTGAATTTACTCAAAACTTCTTTCTTTTCTTTTAATATATAAACCCAAGTTTTTCCACTATGATCATCGTGAATGTAAGAAAATACCTGCTTCCTCCAAGTGATATTGGGTGATAGGACCACAAACATCCGAGTGTATCAAATCAAGCCGATGCCATGCTCTTCTTGTTCTTCCTCGACTTTGAAAGGCTTTCTTTCTTGCTTACCCATAACACATACTTCACATAGTTTTGATGGGTGATCAATTCTTGGCATTCCTGTCACCATATTATACTTCTCTAGAAGTTTCAAAGCCTCAAAATTTAAATGAGCATATCTAAGATGCCATAATGTAGAAATGTCCTCAATATCAGTCTTAAAACAATTTGATCGATCAAAAATACATAAATGCAGAGGAAACATTCTGTTCTTTGCCATTTTCACATGTGATATCAATATTCTATCCTTGTCACGAATTGAAAGAGTCATATCTTTCATCTCAATATTATAACCTTTTTCAAGTAATTGTCCCAAACTCAAAATATTATTTTTCATATCGTGAACATAATAAACATCCGAAATGCATAACTCTTTACCATTATTTAGTTCAAGGAGAATTTGACCTTTGCCTCTTCTCGGTCTCTCGAGACATATCACCAAATGTAACATTTCCAATAATTTGTATCTATTTCTGAAAATAAATCTTTAATACCACACATATGATTTGAAGCTCCAAAGATCTAAATACCATGTCATAGATTGATCTTCTTTCAATTTATCATATGTCATCAAAAATACTTGATTTTCATTCTTTTCTTTCTGAACAAAATTTGCCTTATCACCTTGGTTGTTAGGATTGTAATAGCATTCAAAAGAGTAATGTCCGTACCTTTTGCAAATATAGCATTGTATTTGACCTTTTAAAATTTCTCCACGTCCACGGCCTTCCGGCCACGTCCTCGACTATAACCTTGGCCTCTTTGGCTAGAATTTTCTCCACCACCTTCATTGTTTGGAGATTCTGATTGGTCTGATTTCGCCTCCTCTTCCTCTTTGTCCATGACCTCTTCCTCTTTGAAATTTTGATTCACCTCTGCTTTCAAGAGTAAGCTTGGTTTGTAGTGCTTGCTCCAAAGTTCTGTCTTCTCCTCTTTTGGTAATCCTTTGTTCATGAACTTGAAGAGAACCCATAAGTTGTTCTAAAGACATTGTTTCCAAATCTTTAGATTCTTCAATCGCAATAAAGAATAAAATCAAATTTTGGATCTAAAGATCTCAATATTTTTTCTATTACTCTTTGATCACTTATTTGTTCACCATTTCGTCTCATTTGATGAACAATAGAAATGACCTTTGAGAAGTAATCAGAAATAGTTTCAGAAGTACCTTGTTGTAATTTTTCAAAGTCGGCTCGTAAAACTTGCAAACGAAGTTTCTTTACCTTATCAACACCACCAAATGCTTTTTGAAGCATTTCCCAAGCCTCCTTTGAAGTATTTGTCGAGCGATGATCTCGAACATTGTATCGTCAAGTCCTTGGTAGATCGTGAACAAAGCCTTTTTCTCCTTCTTCCTTCTATCTTTGAGTTGTTTTCTTGCTTCTGCATTCATTGCTCCTTCTTCTGTTGGATTTGGCTCAACAAATCCATCTTCTACAAACTCCCATACATCTTGGGAGCCTAGAAGAACCTTCATTTGGATGCACCATATATCATAATTTTCTTTTGTCAATCTAGGATCTGAATTTGGATGGTACTTGGGAAGAGGCCATTGCTCAACCTATGCTCTGATACCAAATGTTGAAAATCTAGATAGGAAGAAAGGATAGAGATTTCAAACAGAGGAAGAGTAGGAGAAGAGTAACTCTCTATTTTTCTCTCAAAATACTCTTTACAATTTCACAAACTCTATTCTTTCATGAACCAACATATGGGGTTTATATAGTCCCCAAAGATACATCATATTTATTGTATTCAGAATGAATACAATAACCAGTGGTCATTTTGACTTGTCCTTCCATAGACATCTAATCTATCTTTTCTTCTTCTTGAGAGAATGAATCTCCTTCATGCATGAACCTTTTCTTGAATTAATTAGTCTCTATTGGAATAAGTTTATTTCCAACAGAAAGGAACCGCCAAGCAAAAAGGAAATTTTGGTGGTGACAAAAGAAGTTTAAGAACAAAAAAGTCGATATATGTTGCAGCAACCGGCGTTCGGATGGCTGACAGAAGCAAACAAAGGCCAAGACAAGGTAAGGGGCCACAAGATCTGTCTTCGAAGTCCAAGAACAATGAGGTTGGTATGCAGTAGCAAACAAAGCCCAAGACAAGGGGCCTCGAGATCTGTCTTAAAGTCCAAGAAGAACACCAATCATGGTTATAAATCAGGTTCATGTCAATTTACTCCAAAAAAAACTCGAGTTTTTGAAGTTTGTGAACCATAGTTACAATATGTAATCCAACTCAAGTTTTTAAATCCATCTTCTTTCATCTAACATATATGAATATTTTCCCTTTATTTTTAATTATTTAAATTGTTTTTTTAACATCATGGAAAGATTCACTCGTTCACTAAAGATATTATATCTTTCTTCGTTTTCTATTTCTCGATCTCTCTTGACTCCTACCTTATCGTTCCTCCTTCTTCTTGTATGGTAAAGCATTATAATTCCCTCCTTTTATAGTAGGCTTGAAATCAGGACTACCATCTCAACTAAACAAAGACTTCCATTCGATCTAAACGAAACCTTTTTAATCGATCATTAAGTTTAATGTAATAGTCCAACAAGTACATCTTGGCTATCATTCTCACACAAAACCTGATGAACTCAACCACAAGTGAGCGATGATTGATGAGGCCATGGTTTAAGAAATTGAATGATATTAATCCACAGCTCAATTTCTCGGTAAAAGAAGGTAAAGGGATATTAATCCATTCAAAATTTCTCCCACCAATTCACACAGGATATTTTTCAATTAGGAATTTGCTGTTGAGGTAGATTAGATGATTAATAAGGTCCCAAACTTTGTGGATCACAAACATCCATTAGTTCTCACATGAAGAGAGATTGCCAGATTGAAATCATGCGGATGGTTGGGCGCTGTAACTTGTGGTCAAAAATGTATGCTCTTATGTTTCATGCGTGGGTAAAAGTCCACATTGTACGCCAACGTTGAATTCAAAGACTGTAAGTAGTAATGTGTAGGCATTTGGTGTGCATGACGGCATACATGAAGAAGATCCTTTTTCCTTTGATCTTTGCTTTATCTTTTTGGTTGGTAATCTTACTCCGTAACACTCATCGTTCATAACCTTCATCCAACAATCTAAGAATAAATCAAGTGCAAAGTTTGGCGTGATGTAATGCAAGAACACTACACAAAGTACTACTAACAAATGTACTCCAACAGGTATTAGAACAAGATGGAAGTCCAAAGTATCAACAATATCGGTACATCAGACTACTCATCATTGCCCCCCTTTCATGTACTCTTGAAGCATAGAATCTGCATGGATGACAGCAGTCAAGTCCCAAAGTCCGGACGTGTCCTCGGAGAAACCATTACAATCCCACGAATCCATGATCTCTGCTTCCACATTCGTTTGCTTGTAGTCACACGATCCGTATAGCTTGCACCCGTTCGCTGGTTCTAATGGATTAGAGCTTGAACTGGAACGATCCGTGCTCGGAGCACCGAGGCTGTCCGGAGGTGAACGAAACCCTAATGTTGAGCAGTCCATTTCTTCTTGGATGGCTGCGTTATGCATGTCGAGTTTAGCTTGGTACGCAGCCATGTCGCCCAGAGCCTGAGCTTTGGTCATGTCATCCATGTTATGGCTCTGGATGTTGCTCTCTCCCAGAGCATCGTAGTCAGGCCACTGTGCAGGGTTGTGGTAGAAGGAAAAGGGGCTGTAGAGATTTTGGAACTGCATGTGGAGCTGAATTCTTTCGAGGGCAGATGAAGCCACTGCTGGCTGAGGTTTGTCATTGCTTGGCTGTTGAGTAGCATGCACGCGTCGATGCTGCAATGGTTCTCTTTTCTTGCCCAGCAGTTTCTTCTTGAGCTTCGTGTTCCAGTGGTTCTTAATGTCATTGTCCGTTCTCCCCGGTAATTGAGCTGCTATTATTGACCACCTGTGCATGAGAATACTTGTTAGGATAAGATATGATGGAGATTGGTTATATTGGGGAGGGGGAGAGAGAGAGAGAGAGAGAGAGAGAGAGAGAGAGAGAGAGAGAGAGAGAGGGGGGTAAGATTTACCTGCTCCCAATGCTTATGTAGAGACTACAAATGAAGAGGTCTTCCTCTTCGGAGAAGTCGCCATGTTTGATGTTAGGCCTCAGATAATTCAGCCATCTCAGCCTGCAACTCTTCCCACACCTCTTCAGCCCTGCCACAATCACCAACACTCGATCAGCTGCATCTCTAATAATTTTCAGTAACGTTTATCCATATGTAGCTCCTTAATCTCAACTCCTATTCCCCAAGACTCCTGAAAGAAACCTAGTAATCTCTCTATAGAGAAGATCCCTGCAAGATGTATGTTTGAACTTTCTCCTGAACCATCTTAGAAGAAAATCCAGGCAGAATCTTGTTCCGGAGTTCAACAAAGAAGATAACACATGTATCTAAGCAGCAAATGAATGATCCAGAAGAGTTTGAATCGAGGACTAACCGATCTTATGAGGCAACGCAATCCAGTTACCGCCAGTTCCATTCTCTTCAATATAAGCCTTGAGTATCGCATCCTCCTCCGGCGACCATGGTCCCTTCTTCACGTTAGCTTTGTCGCAGCACGGAGCCCTCCCCATCTCTCTCTCTCTCTCTCTCTCTCTCTCTCTCTCTCTCTCTCTCTCTCTCTCTCTCTCTCTCTCTCTGCAGACAATAACCCAAACAACAGGCCTTGAGGTTCTCGTCTTAGGTGGAGAACGGCCAAGGGAGAGGAGACCGAGCTATATAGGAAGACACCGGGAGAGAAAGATGGACTGATTTGATGGTGATGCTTATCATACGACAAGGCTGCTGTTGAACTCTTTTCTAGGGCTTACTTTACTGACTGCCTTTAGCCACTCTTGTAGATCTCTTTTCAATGCGTGGCCTCTCTTCCGTAGGCTTAGATATCTTTGGCTGATAGAACTCTGGATATTCCAAATCTTTGTAAGATCGACAAAGTCCGTCACAGGAGAATTACAGTGCTTATTCTGTAGCAACAAATATTTGACTTGACTTGGCCTGCCATCACAATTTAATCTAGAGAAGCAGTCATTGTGCCACGAGGTCAAAA
This sequence comes from Musa beccarii, assembly GCA_024322285.1. Lineage (NCBI taxonomy): Eukaryota > Viridiplantae > Streptophyta > Magnoliopsida > Zingiberales > Musaceae > Musa > Musa beccarii. The sequence goes on along the minus strand of CM044401.1, from coordinate 5,985,453 downwards.
GGAAGACCTGAAAGACTTGGATTTCCCACCAGCTTTGATCATGGAGATACATAGTCACTGCTATGTCTCGGTTTACACTGTGCATATGCATACATTTGTATAACGAAGATGTACATCAATTCTACACTTCGGTCTGTGTATTCACACTACATGCACGTACATGGTACCCCATCGGTTAAGGATCATGTTGCAGGCCATCTTTTGGTTATGATCATTGAAATGTTTTCGTGTTTGAGAGGCTCCCATCAAGGAAGAAATGTGTACGGGGACAACTGATTCAAGATGCCCTAACCCCACCACACAACTTTATGTGTTAACTTTCCACAGTAATAGCTTGAAATGAAGGTCAACAAAGGGACTGTCTCCCACTCACAATGATCCCCAACAACCCCTCATAATTAGCCAATTATCCAACTATCTAATCTAATACCAAGCATTGATTTCAAAGACTACATGGAAGCTAGCAAATCGAAAGGATAAGACAGGCTGCCAAAGACCACCCCCCACAAGTCCTCAGCATTCTGGTAGCAGTAGAAATGCTGTCTCTTTCTCTTTGTTGGACAAGTGGATGGGGATGGTAGCAGGAGATGAACACCAAGGCAGCAAGAGAGAGCCTCACATTGACCTCCATTTGTGCTTTTGACATTGAGGAGGGATCGAGAAAGCGCGGTAACACCTTTCCAAAAGATAAAGTTGGACACCCCAAAAGGCAGTCCTCACTTTGATGGTGGTAGGATTAATTATGCCGAGTGGGGAGGATTAGATGCAAGTAGGCAGCGTAAAGGGGAAGTGGATGCGGGGATTTCTTCCTTGTCTTCGCCCAGTGTTTGGAATCTGAGGCAGATAACTTGGGACGAGCAGTGAGAGCTCCTGGGGTTGCAGAAGCGGCTGGGGGGATGAGCACAAGGGCGACCAGAAGAGAGTGAACTGGAAATATGGAGGGGAATCAAAGGAGAGGAGGTTTGATGGACCTGATTGGATTCTAGCATTTGAAGCATTGAAGGGTTTCGGTGCGCACTGCTAAGGTACAAGGTAGAAACTTACACCACTCTATGTGGCAAAATAATAAGGAATTATATCCTCACCTCAGTGGATTCCGCACTTTGATAACCTTAAGTCGAGGTAGTCACATGCTTTCAATTATTATTATTATTATTATTATTATTATTATTTTATTATTATTATTTTATTATTATTATTATGTCGAAAATGATCTAGCGAACATGGAGAAAAATTATAATTACATGAATCTATTATTATTAACTCGAGCTTAGACGTTTTGAATTAGTGATTTACGTCTTTATCCATCATGATAAGTCATGAGAAAAGATGTTATCGATCTATTATTATAAATGATATTGTCTAATACATATTGATGGGGTTGGAAGCGAATCATAACTTTGTAGCTCTTGGATATGATGAAGGGTCTAAGTATATAAAAAATATATATATACATGAGGTTCGAGTAGAAAATGATAATCTATTATCGAATATAGTGAGAAATCGAGTAAAAATAATTATAGCGATTGCTGGTGATTATAAACTTCAAATATAAAAGGAATACTGATAAATAGAGTACGTTAAGATCCAATAAAAATGCAAACCATAAATGAAAAAGATTATAACACCCGCGTACATCCCATGTACAACAAATAAAGACAAAGCTATCGCATAGCTTTGCTTGAGCTCCAAATGAAGCCTTGGTGCGTTGGTACTCCAATGTCTCTTTCCTTAGACGACTAAGGGGTGGAGTAGATTTCAAATCCTCGAGAGTGTAGGATCTTAGAAAACTTCCACCCTCAAAAAAGCACAAGTAACATCATCCACAGCGTCAAAAGCCATGCAGAAGGAAGTCAAGTACTCACCACTTTGTCTAAGACTTGTAGACCTGGAATTTGTTTCTTCCTTTATTTCTTTGTTCTACCGATTCCAGTCAAAAGCAGCACCAATTTGTTGATGTGTGTGCATATATGAAGGCTGTTAACGCCACTTGACGACTGAAAACTTTGTGGAACATTGTGCATTGCTTGTTCATGAACCATTCTTTTGTCCTTTTGGATGAAAAGAGTTATATTATAACATCCAAGAAAAACGAATGTTGAGTTTATCTCCAAAAAAGAGTTATAGTATGAGATTTACAAGGAAATCCTTTAGGTTATTTGTTTGCCTTTATATTGCTAAAATAAGTAAACATTTGTGAACTATGTTTCAGTGAGAGAGAGAGAAATCTTTATTTGGTTCTTGGTGATGTGAACCATGTCCAAGGAATCAATCTATAGAATGACATGTTTGAAAATGGTCCTTTTATTCTTCTGTGACTACTTCAAAAAATGGAGAGAGTGAGAGAGAGAGAGAGAGAGAGAGAGAGAGAGAGAGAGAGGATTAGCACCTGTCGCTATGAGGATTCCCAAGTCAGTGTCAAGAGGAAAAGCTTGCAAATCCCAGTCCAAAGTTCTTTAGGATCAAAGCTAAAAAGAGAATCCAATTAATTGAAAACATTTATTTTATTAGTTCGAGAAAAAAATCCCACTCAAAAAGAGGACATTTGGGACTTCATCTTGACAAAAAAATCATCAATTAATTAGTCTCTTCAAGAAAGAAAATATAAGCAAATTCTAATAAGCACATAGAGTATGCTTGGAAATACAATTCAAATTATATTGGTCAACATGTGATAAATCTTTTTCAAATCATATTAAGTTTGGATACTATATCACAAATGTTGATGTTACCTTAGGGTAGCATCAGTGAGAAACTAATATGATTTATGTCTTCTACAATGTAAATTTTATTTATTTTTTGTAAAATATTTTATATTTATTTATATGATTATATTTTCATTTATTATATATCTACATCATATGAATTTTTTTAAGATTACATGCATGCATAAATTCATTCATTTTTTTACTTATTATTTGAAAATAAAAATATGTATTTATTTTAAAATAAATATTTAAAATATAAAGAGAATAAATTTGTAATAAAATATTAAATATATTCTTAAAATGTAATTTTATCAAATAACACTTCCATCAGTGCATCTTTAAAATGTAGTTTTCATCTATTATTTACTAAACACTTAAGGCAACTATATAATTGCACATACCGAGTACAATTGTGTTCTTATAATTTAAAACCTAAATCCCTTTCGCCAAATATATATCAAAAATAAAAATATGTTCTTATAATTAGGGCACTCATTCGAATGATCCAAATAAATCCATCTAGGAAATCAGAGACAAGTTATTTGCAGATGCAGAAATCAATTGATTTCCGCCTTCATCATCCTAGCATTTCAATATACTGATGATTTTTCAAATCAAATATATAAAGTTTTTTTTTTTTTTTGGAGGATGGAATAGAGGAGTATAGGTGAATTAGATATTTAATAAAAATGAATTCACTAATCCATTATTATTAATGTTTCTCCAAAAAGATTCATGGATTAAACTCATTCTCATTAAACAGGAAGCTGATCTAATCATTTTTATATGGTGGGGGCCACTTGAAATTATAGCTAAAAATCCAATTCAACTGTTCAAAGGCCAAGAAATTGATTTGCCAATGGAGTGTCGATTTAGTTGATGTTCGTTGTGTATGCATCTCTCGATTACTCTCCTAACAGAGAAAAAAATAATCAAACAATCAAGTTGTAGGGGACGCTCAATCGATGATGGTTTCAAGCTATCGGTGACGTTCAAGTACTTGAGGGTTCTCGCCCACTTGAGGTTGTCCTTCAGCCGGTGGACGGCGATGTGTCCGGCACGAACTCGTGCGAGCAGGCGTCGATGGGCTCCGGGATGGGGCAGTCGTACATGGCGTACTTGGTGTTGTATCTGTTCTTCCCCTTCTTCCCCTCCCTCAGCCACTTCCCTGTCATCATGTCCTCCGGCCCCGCGGCGTTGTTCTTTGCCACCTCCGACGTCGAGATCCACTCCACCAGGTCCCATGAGAGCAGGTACCCCATCCCCGACATGTACTCGTGGAACGGATCCATGCTGTCGCAGGGGATCACGAAGCCGTAGTACAGGTCCTCCCTCGGCATCTTCTTCAGCGACTCGATCAGTCTGGGGAGCCGGAAGTAGATGTCGTCGTCCGCCTTGACCGCGAAGTCGTAAGGCGGCCGGTCCCCGTCGAACAGCTTCGGGAGGCTGGAGAAGTACGCGTAGGTCTTGCCCTCGTTCATGTTCTCGGTGCAGTTGAGGATGATGATGTCGTCGTAGCGCATGATCTCCATGGCCACCAACACCCGCTGCTCCTCCTTGGTCAGGTTGCAGAGGACGAAGCGGACGTCGACGTGGGCGGTGAGATTGTTCTGGAGCGAGTAAACGAGGCGGAGGAGGTGGCGGCGCTCGTACAGGTCGGCGCGGGTCCGAGGAGGAGGCGGAAGTCGGGCTTCACCGTGACGGGCTCGGTGAAGCTGGCCGCAGCCGCGGAGGAGGAGGGGCGGCAGGCGGTGACGAACGACTGCAGCTCGAACTCCTTCGGGTAGATGACGAGGTAGACGAAGGCCAGCAGGACGACGGCGAGGCAGACGAGGCCAACAGCGGCAGGAGGCGGCTTGTGCAGGGTGGGTTTCATGGCTGCAGCGATGCGGATGGCACAGGCAGCGAGCAGGCAGAGACTTAAAGCTGCACTAGTCGGCAAAGAGAACAAGTACAGCACATAGACTCGGACTTCTACGTGAGGAGAAACGAAAGGGGATGAAGCAGAGGCTTCAGGTTTGGTGCAAAGGCACAGCTGACCTTTGCGCACATTGGTCATGCGTCAGTAGCCCGCAAAACGCGTGAATCTAAGGCGGAGAAGAAGGCGAAGTTTCAGTGAGAGAGCAGAGGAGATCTGACACGGAAGACACTGTCAGATCTGAAGGCTTAATCACGTGGACTTTCTTCGGTCCAATTATGTAGGATGGTGGCAACAGACCGAATCGTTTACAATACGAGAGAGAGAGAGCGAGAGAGAGAGAGAGAGAGAGAGAGAGAGAGAGAGAGAGAGAGAGAGATGTTTGCAGTGCACTCGAGGCTACATTGTTGCTTGCAGATGAAACCATACTACATCTTCCCTATAAAAGCCTCTACGAACTAACTAAGCCTCTTAATTCCATGGGAAAAGAATCCCACAAATTCACTGTTGATGATGACACGGTCACCTCAACAGATATAGATCATCCGATGGATGGAGCAGACCAGTCTCTGTGTACCCGCATGTTGCTACCATTGCTTCGGTCCCGTGTAAGACAACACACAGAGGAGGAAAACCTTCGAAGGTCTATAAATGATACAGCTTAGAAAGCTGCAGCCCCTCGGTGGCGTTGAAGTACTTGAGGGTCGTCGCCCACCTCAAGTTGCTCTTGAGCTTGTGCACGGCGATGGTGTCCGGCACGAACTCATGCCGAGAGCACAGCCGTGGCTCCTCCATGTAGTCGTACATCGCCGACTTCATGTCGAACCTGTTCTTCCCTCGACCTCCGGCTCTCAGCCACGACCCCGTCACCAAGTCCTCCGGCCCAACCTGACGATCCCTCGGCATCTCTGACGTCGCAATCCACTCCACCAAATCCCACGACAAGACATATCCCATTCCCGACATGTAGCTGTTCGGAGCTCGCCGGTCATGGCAGGGAGTTAAAAAGCCGTAGTACATGTCCTCCCGCGGCAGCCTCCTTAACGATTCCGCCAAGTTCTGAAGCCGGAAGTAGGTGTCGTCGTCCGTCTTCATGACGTAGTCGTACGGCCGGTCAATGCCGTTGACGCCCTCGAGGATCTCCGGGAGGCTGGAGAAGTAGGTGTAGGTCTTGCCGTTGTCCATGTTCTCGGTGCAGTTGAGGATGATGATATCATTATAGAGCATGATCTCCATGGCCACCAGCACTCGCTGCTCCTCCTTGGTGAGGTTGCAGAAGACAAAACGAACATCGATCCGGGCATCGGAGACGTTGGACTGGAGGGCATAGGCGTGGCGGACGAGGTGCCGCCGCTCGTAGCTGTCCGGGAGGGTGAGGATGCCGATGAGGAGACGGAAGTCAGGCTTGAGGGACACGGTCTCCATGAAGTTTGCCAGCGAGGAGGGCCGGGAAGTGACCATGGACTGGAGCCGGAACTCATTGGGGTAGATGACGAAGAAGACGAGAGATATCATGGCTGCCGAGACGAGGACGAAGGAGACGTTGGAGGAAGAAGTTTGCAGGGATGGCTTCGTCATGGCATGCCGTGGAAAGCCCAACGGATCTACAAAGGTTCGCCTGCCCCCGTATATATAGTTATAGTTGGCGTTCTGACAAAGCCTCACTTGTTCTTTGATAACAATGGCGTTGGGACATCGCAGCCACTGTTTACGACTTATGTGTTACCATTAGTTGGCCACAGAAACTTCAACTTGTCGAACTCTTCAAAGGAGAAGGGAATGCTGCCGAACTTATTCACCAACCAGTTGGCAGACGGGTTAGGTCCTTGCTGCAGTCTTCGATGGGCATACTTATTCCCGTCATCGCCGTCTCATGGGGTTGGGGCGGACCTAACGCACTGCCAAATCCTTGTGCGATGGAGGTCAGAAAGCTTTCGCTGCTCGGTCACATCCAGAGATGCCATGGCAAGCCTTTTGCTGGTGGCATGTCCGGCCATCGTCCGGCGACTCTGCCAGGATTAATTTGATAGGAGGGCAGAGGTGGTTGAGGATTCATCGACTGGCCTCGATGGATTTTTAGAATCATAGAATCTTCATTTAATTAATCACAACTAGAGTAAATATGACTTCTATCTTTCTTGCAGAACGATGTCATCGACGACTTCAACATGATCCAAAATACTTGAAAGTTCAAATTGATGCTAATACACACAGCAATTTCTCATAAAACCTTTGATATGGACCAGGATGTCACAATTTTCCTCACTTGAGTGGTCCTCCGGGATGTAGTGTGTCTCCAACCGTATCTATAAATCTTTTCCTACTCCAACCCCTCACTATGTTTAATGATAAGTCAGTCTGATATCATGCAGCAACCATTAACTTGACAAACCTAATATCATATGGTCTGACCTCAGGTTCATAATTATAGTCCTTACAAACCAACTCAATTTTCAAAAGACGTGTATTTGTCTGGGGATCACTTAGATCAGCAACACAAATTTAGGTCAATAAATCAAATGTTTGCAGACTAAGAGCAGATGTTTTAGCAGTATAAACGACATCTGCATTAGTGTGGCCCAAGCAATGTTTGAGATATCCAAGGCTATATAATCCAGTGCAAATATATTATCAACAAGTAATATAGAACATACTTTTGTTTCTTATTTGCAAAATGAAAAGAACGCAACTACACATGTACTTCATACAAGGTAAAACTAAAACCTTTTGAGATGAATACTCCTCCCTAGCTAGGTTGGCTACCAAATCAGTAGTCCAAGCTGACCCCTAAGTAGAATAAATGAGTGCCCTCCATGATAATTTATAAGACAACTATAGCATATTGCTCACATTTGTGGAAGATCTAAGGCCAGTTAAAGAAGACAAAATAAGTTTGCTACCAAATAATGCATTTGATGACTTGGGAACCATTATGATTTATGATAAGAGCGGCAGCCCTTTGGAAACAGAAAGATCTTATGTAGTACATTAATGTCGGCAACCATACAAGCAGTTGGAGGCAAAACTAGGATGTGTTTCATAAATGAAACATAACTTTACAAAGAAACAGGGAATAAGTCGTAACATTTTGTAGACAGAAACTTCATTGAAAACAGAGATTGACGCTTGCATTTTATATAGATAGATATAGAAATTCAAATGTCGCATGCTACCTTTTAGACCAACATAAAACCATGCAGCAGGATTCTTTTCATGAAATGATCACGAGTTTATGCTGGTTTTCATAAGCCTTGTTTAAACGAAATAGCTTCTGGAATGGTTGAGTTTGGTTTAGCACAATATAAAATCATCCAAACTGAACCAAAATTTGTAGAGTCGATGGATATTTGTCATTTATCAAAATAATCAAATTCTCTAAACTACATATTTGAGACCATGGCCGTATAACATCACTACACAGAAGAAACTTAAACAACACTGTGAAATAATCCCTCAAACTGTCTTGCGCTTCAGGTAGTTTAGTAGCACTATCCATCGTTTGCATTAAAGATGTTATTATGTCTTTTAACCAATAAGTAAGCCGGCATGAGGACCACTAAGCAGTGTATACTCACTAAACTATCAACAAAGTTTAAATTTTGAAACACTAGACTCGGAAAATCTAATTTTCTATTCACTCAGACGCACATAAATTCATCATGTTTGCATTAATCCATATCTTGCTCAAACATCAGTGAAAACTTACGACCAAATTAAAACTAGGTCAAACCAGGTATTGATAGAGATATTAAGATATTGCCATCTTGATTCAAATTTCTCCAGCTATTTGAGTCTTTTATGGCATAGCTTGTTCAATTTTAAACCTTGCCACTCAATTCCTGGTGTTGGATCTCTTTTTCATTCAATGCTCTAAAATCAAAAGAAGGAACCAATAAAAGTATATCAGATACTACCAAAATTTATTCAACTCCAAAAACCATGATAGGAACTAAGCTGTAGAATGTGCTTTGAACTTTAAGGTTTTATAAGCACCAAGTAGATGACCATTGGCATGACTACCAAAAAAAACTTAGAAAAACAAGTTAATTAGATTTCATCAATTTGATAAACTACATCTCCCTCTACCATCTGGAAAGAATCGATGAATAGTATGAAGAACATCAATACTGATATTGGCATTATACATGAAAGGACTGTTCAAGATAAAAAAGGATATACTAACAGGGAAATCAAAAACCAACTTTAAATTACCAAAGCTAAGGGCATAGTATCTATCACAAAAGATCTCACCTTTGCGGCTCGATACCACACACCCCTTCTCTGACGATCACAAGCTCGCAAGAAGCCTCGGGCAAGTGTGGCGCAAAGACAACCTGCATCCACCTCCTAGTTCTCGATGAGCCACCATCGTCCGCAACATCATCCTTCCTCGACAAGAAGAGTCTAGTATTTACGCAATTCGCCCAAGAGAGCCCTAAAGCCGGGCAAACCCGCCTCCCCGAAGACCACAGAGAAGTGTAATTCCCCACCCTCTGCCCATTGGCTCCTTCCTCGAAGCCGACGACATCGACGACCTGGTTGGTCACGACCACCACCGACCCGAATCGCCTTGCTTGCTCCTTGAGCTTGGCTGCGATCTTGAAGAACAGGAAAGATCGCTTCTTTAGGTCTTTAGGGTTGTTATCGAAGTCGGAGCGGAAGAGGGCAGCGATGGAGTCGACCACGATGAGCCTGACGGGGAGGTGGGTGGGGGGACGAGCGAGGAGGCCATCGGCGGTGGCGAGGAGGGAGAGGAGGTCGTCAGGGGAGTGGGCGGCGGCGACGAAGATGTGGTCGAGAGGGTCGGCGGCCGAGGACGACGAGGAGAGGGCGCGGAGACGGCGAAGGGGGAAGGGGAACTCGGAGTGGATGAAGAGGGAGGCGGCAGAGAGGCCGCCGCTGGAGGGGGGGAGGAGGGCGGCGAGGAGGAGCTGGAGGCAGAGCTGGGTCTTCCCAGCGGCACTCTCGCCGGCGATCTCGGTGACGGAACCGACGGGGAGGCCGCCGCGGAGGAGACGGTCGAGGACGGGGCAGCCGAGGGTGAGCTTCTGGGCCGGGAGGTGGAGGAGGGGGTTTAAGGGTTCGATTCCAGGAAGCATGACGACTCCGCCTCCGTCGAGTAAAGGTTCGCAGAGGTGTTGATGAGGGTCTCATATTGGGCCTTCCTCAGCCCAGTAACAGTAGGCCGTATTAATGCTTAAGCAGGCCCAAATAAATGTTTTAGATAGGCAAGCACGCAACTGATCGAACGCTTGGTCATCTTATCCAACGGTTTGAAACAAAATCAAAGCCCTCTCACGGATATCGAACAGTGTATTTAAATACACATAATAAATATATATCATGCTTGACATCAACAAGCGCATCTGGTGTAGTGGTATCATAGTACCCTCCCACGGTACTGACCGGGGTTCGATTCCCCGGATGCGCATTACCTTTTGTTTTTTTCTGGTGTAATTATATATATATATATATATATATATATATATATATATATATATAGAGAGAGAGAGAGAGAGAGAGAGAGACAAATAATGATAAAGATACTCCTCCAAACCCAATTATTACAGTTACAATGAAGCAACAAACCAATGGATTCCTCCAAACCCAATTATTACAGTTACAATGAAGCAACAAACCAATGGATTCCTCCAAACCATTTAGATTATAACCCCTGACCTCCTCCCAAGTAGCCAACCATTCATACGGCAAAGAATAGGGCGGCCGCCATGGCGAGCCCCACGCTGATGCCACCCGCCACCGGACCTGCTGCCGATTTCTGATCCTCCTCCTCCTCCGCAGGAGACGGCGCATCTCCGTCTGCTGCAGGTCCGGCAGCCGGCGAATCCGCATCCGGTGCGTCTGCTTCCGGTGCGTCTGCCGCTGGCTCAGGGGCGCTCGCCTCGGGGGCCTCCGCCGGACCGTCAGCCGTCGAATCGTCCACGGGCGCCGGTGCCGGTGCCGGCACCTCCGGTGGCGCGGTTATTGGAGCGCCGAAAGGCGCCAGCGGCGTGCCGTTGATGCCCTGCGGGACGATGGCGGCGCTGATTTGGAGAACCGAGAGGTTGTACGGCTTGGAGGCGACGGACTTGACGTAGGTGGCCACTAGCGGCGACCCGGGTACCCCCGACCCGAAGGCAAGCCGCCCGTCCGACATCTTGGTGGCGTTGAGGAACCCCATGCGGTTGGCGGCGACGCCGGTTGTCTGGAATAGGGTGGTGAACAGGGTGGACCGGCGCCTGAGGTTGTGGATCTTCTCTTCGTCGTAGTAGTCGAGGACGACGTGGATGGAGAGGACCTGCTTGAGCGTGTCGGAGTCGAGGCTGGAGAGGGAGGAGGCCGCGGAGTTGTCGACCGCGAGGACGGTGATGGTCTGGCGGCGGTTGACCTCGGAGGCGATGTCGGCCTGGCTGAGGAGAGAGTTGAAGTTGGAGAAGTCGGGGAATTGGGAGAGGAGGCGGGTGATGTTGTGGGCTGTGGCGGAGGAGAGCAGGATGAGGAAGGCGAGGAGGACGAGAAGGAGGGGGAGTTGGGGCCTCGAGGCCATTGTGGGAGGAGGAGGATGAGGAGGAGGAGGATTTGGGTTCGGAGACTGCACAGGAAGTAGAGGAAGACGAGGAAGATTTATAGGAGAAGTTGAGAAGGATTTCAGTTGGGGCAGTTGGAATGCTTACTATATTTGGATCTCTCGTCCCGCCAAATTTGGAGGGAGACCGGTCAACGTATGGCTGGGTCCTTCGGAAAATGTTGACCCGGCCGCAAATCAAACTTACAAGCTAAATCCACTTGATAGGTGTCACGATCTCCCTTATTTAGGGCCCAATTTTGTTCCAAATCAAAGGATAACATGGCATATCTGACAACTTAATCTAATGAGATAATTGAACTTTAGGTCGAGCCTTGTACTATATATAATACTAGGTTAATTCTGATTCTAATTATCACAATCTAACCTAATGATATAATTGATTTATTAATTTTATTAAAAATTTAAAATAATCAGGTCAAAGTTAGCAATATTACACTCATCCTATTCTTACAACTTAATCTAAATTTTAACTCACTTTTAATATTTGGCTAAATCAAGAGTATTGTATGATCTCTTTAATGCTCAAAGTAAAATAATATCATAATAAAATACCATTGTTTTACTAGAGTTTATAAACTCGAATAGACTACGACCAATCAGGATTAGAATGATGATGAATTTCAAACCCATCTCTATATTATAAAAAGTTTTTATTTTCATTGTAATAGTAAAATAATTATAGCATTGTTGGTCGATCCTTTTACTATGATCAATTTTAGATTTATTATAATTTTGATTATTGTAACTTAATCTAATAGGATAATTGATCTTGTTAAAACTTATAAAATATTCAAATCAAAGTTAATAGCATTACACTCATCATATTTTTATAAGTCAATTTAATTTTTAATTCACTTTTGAGAGAGTATTTACAAAACCTCATCATATCATAATAAAGTATTAAAGTTTTAATAAAGTTTGTAAATTCGAATAAACTATGATCGACATTAGGATTAGAATACTGATGAATTTCAAACTCCTCTTTATACTATCATGAGGTTTCATTTTCATTGTAATAACAAAATAATTACAATATTATTGGTCAAACCTTTTATGATTCTAATTATCACAAACTAACATAATGGGTAATTAATTCATTAACTTTATTATAACTTTTAAAATATTTATATCATAACCAAGTTTAATAAATAATAATATATACATCAAATTCTTATAAATCAATCTTAGTTTTGTCCACTTTCAAAATCTAATCAAGATGTTACCATCTCAAACTCTACTTATGATGGAGTCCTTTCACTCTAATTTTTTTTTTTTCTACTCAAGCCTTTTTTATCCTGCTCTAATATTAAATCGATTCTGATACAAAATGTCATAACCCGACTTTATAGCCTAATTGATCTATCAACTTCATTTGACCTAAATTATTGATCAAAATGCTTAAACGAAGATTGACAATAGTATATTTATTAAACCCTTATAAGTCAATCATAGTCTTATGCACTTTCGATATAAAGACTAATCAAGATATTAAAATTTAAAATAAAATTACAAAACCCTTCAATACTTAGAGTTTATAAACTCAAATAGATCATGATCATGACAATCAAATTAAATGGTGATGAAGAGGTTTCATTATTACAACAATAATAAAATAATTATAGCATTGGTGGAGCCGATTTTAATTTCAATCATCACAATATGACTTAATGGGATAATTAATTTATTAGCTTGATAAATTTTTTAAAAAAAATTAAATCAAAAATAATAATATTTCATTCATTTTATTCTTAAAGTTAATATAAATTTTAACCAACTTTCAATATGAAGTTAAATCAAGAGTATTACATGACCTCATTAATGCTCGATGGAAAATGATATCATAATAAAGTACTAGAGTGTTATTAGAGTTTATGAATAGACTACGATAGAAGATTAAGATTAAAATAATGATGAATTTCAAACTTCTCTTCCTATTTATTAACAAGAGATTTCATTTTCACATCAATACTAAAATAATTATAGCATTATGGTGAAGATTCTTCAAATCTAAATAATTACAGAAAATATTTATAATATATTTTTTTATCTTGATGTTTTGATACGATGTAAACATGTGCAAGAAGTGATTTTGTCAAATGTGTTGGCCCATTCCGATAGTATTCATGGAAGAAATGCTAATCGTACTGTATGACTCTCTCACACTTACAGCTAATCATTCCGAATTATATTGTATCGACCTGTGTGACAGAAAGAGGTGAAGTAAAATTTCATCCATATGATATTTTAATCATGTGGATAACATCCATATGATCCATCCATCAACCAAACTCTGGATATATATTTCCTTGTTCAGCAGCCTTCCTTGCAGAAACAATGGATAACATGCCTCCTGCCATACAGGCACACGAAGGAGACCAAAGAGAGACGACATCGGTGAACCAATATGACCCTTGCCCTCCAAACATCCGACACTCAAAAGGCACCAAGCACAGCAGCACCCATGAGGAGCCCAAGTGCCGTGCCTGCCATGACCCGCCCTGCTGAAGAGCTTGGTGTCGTCGTCTCCCCGGCTGGCCCAGAAGTTTCTTCTGATTTTGCCGTGGGCGAGGAAGGTGATGCGACGCTTGCAGCTGGTGCACCTGCGCTTCCCTCGGGAGCGTCGACCGCGGCGCTCGCAGTTGGACCCTCGACGGGGGATGCGGCGCTGGCCTTTGGAGCAGCAGAGGAGGCCGGAGTAGAAGCCTTCGGAGCTCCGACCGGAGTGGTGGCGCTAGCTTTGGGAGCCTTTGCGGTCGTGGAGGGTGCGGCAGGGCTGCTCTTTGGAGCCGCCGAAGGGGTAGGGGTGGCGCCGCTGCTCGTTGGAGCTGGTGCGGTGGTGGTGGAGCTCGACTTCGGTGCCAAGGCAGCTGTGGTGGTGCTCGAGGACTTTGGAGGTGTCGCGCGAGCGGCGGGGCTCGTTTTCGGGGCCTCTGCCTGGGTGGTCGGAGTAGCCTTTGGAGCTGCCACAGGGGCGGCGGGAGTAGTCGTATTCGCTGTAGCCGTTGCCTCTGGGATGTCGTCCGATGGCTTCGCCGTCGGTGGCGGAGCCGACGCTTTCGGGGAGGCGGCGGCAGGTGTTGGTGTCGCCGGCGCTGCGCTCCCGGCGCTGGACGGCAGGATGGCGCTGCTGATCTGGAGCACCGACAGGTTGTACGGCCTCGCCCCGACGACGTTGATCAGGTTGGAGTCGAGGGGAGCGCCGGGCGCGGCCCACCCGAACACCATCTGCTCGCTGGGGAGCTCGGTGAAGTTCACGGAGCCGCCGGCGAGGGTGGGGAGGAGGGCGGACTTGTTGAGGTTTTTGTCGAAGATGTAGGGGTCGTAGTAGTCGAGGAGGATGTGAGCGGAGATGGCGGTCTTGATCTTGTCGGCGGGGAGGGATGAGATGGGGGAGATGGCGGTGTTGTCGACGACGAGGACGGTGACGGTCTGGCGGCTGTTGATCACGTCGACGAGCTTCAGGTCGGTGAGGTACTTGGTGAAGGCGGAGAAATTGGGTAAGGGGTCGAGGATCTCCTTGACGTCGAAGGCCGCAGCCGAGGTGACGAGGAGAAGAAGGAAGGCTAAGGGTTTGGAGGCCATTTTATCGAGAGCAGCGGCCTTGCCCTTGCCCTTGCCCTTGGCCGTGTCTTCACCTCGGAGGGCGTTGGGATGTCGTCCGATTGACCAGAAGAGGCGTGAAGGGTATATATATGGATAGAGAAAGAAACGCTCGCAGGACGCTGCTAAGTTTGGACGTGTTGTCCCGGGATCATGGATCTCTGGAGGGTGCAGTTTGACCAAGTCGCAAGTCTGTGTTGTTGTACGGTGGCGAGGGAGATCCGTCGTTAACGGGTGCCAGGTCGACGTTTTCGTTGACCAATTCCACCCAATTTTGATTTGATTGACAAGTTGCCTCCAATTAAGATGGCAAGTATATATTCTACAGATTTCTAATTAAGTCCAATTACCTCGTACATCAACCTTTGCTTCACTCATTGGATCAAATGACGGCGTCCTGAAGAGCAAATACCACACTCGCCATGCACATGACGATGCAGGCACGTGCGAGACCGGCGCCGAGTCTGGGCGCGCGACTCACGTGCTCCTTATGCCACGCGCCCGGAGCACGGTCTCGTGCTTCCCGATACCGTCCCCCTAACCCCCGTATGTGCACGTGCAGTCACGGACGACGCGCGCCACGCCGACGTCTTACCTGTGCCAGCGACCCGTTGTGGAGTGGGGCCCAACGAGTGCTTCCAACCACGAGAATGGTCGAACGCCGATGAGCTTGGGGGTAGTGCCGATGCCCGCTTCTCCCTCGTTCGCGTCAGAATTTGTAGTTTCGCAAGCCTTCCGTGGCGGTGATAGGATCTGCTTCTTCTTCAACCGTCCGATGAATAGGGGCAGTCCACGAACGGTAGGATTCGTTCATGATGGCATGCGGCCGTGGTACGGTGGACCTGCGCCCGTTCGCTTTGCGATCGTATGCTGATTTCAACTGACGAACGACGCACGACCGTCGGATTGCTCTTTTGGACCGTGATCCTTGCTGGGGCTAAATTTGGTGCCACCATCGCCGTGTGATTCCGATCAGACGCTGTCGGGCGTGGGTTCCACGACCTCTTTTCCCTTTTCTTTTTCTTATTGTGCTACCACGAAGACAGCAAAGTAGTACCGTAATCGTCTTGAACATCTACATGGCAAGGGGCGGTGACGGACACCGGGTGAGGACGAAAGGAGTCGAAGGGGCGTGGGAGGAGCGGACGTAAACGTGGCCGGATGTGGGAGCGCCACGAGGCAGGGAAGACACGGTAGCGCATCGTGTACGACACGGCATGAGAGAGAGAGTAAGAGAGCGCATCGTGTCCCCACTTCTCCCTAATTGCTTCTCCCGCAACATGCAAACAATTCTTTCTTCGTATTCTCGCTGAATACGAGTGGCGCCGAGGAGGATTGGTGTGGGAATTGGGTTCGGATCGAGTTATTTTGATGCGAAGTCGGATTGATCGGGTTCGGATCGAGTTATTTTGATGCGAAGTCGGATTGATCACAGGCCTCAAATCAAATGGAGTTCCCTAATATATTGTTTGGATTTGAATTGACTGCGGATCCGACCCTATAACGTCACCATTGATTGCCAACTGATCTACGAACAGCATGCGCACGCCAGCTATTTGCTGAAGAGGCGGTCAAGAAGACCGCCGAAACGGCCCGTGAAAGCCTTCCACTTGCCTCCCCGACCTTTTTATCTTTGCTTTCTTTACATTTCAACCCCATCATAAATCTGTCGGATAACAGCAGTCCTCATTCCTCGTGTTCTCACTCTCAGCCTCGCCATCTACCTCTTCCTCCCCCTCCTCCGTTTGTCATCCTCCAGCTTTTGTTACCCTTCTTCCGTTCTTCAAAGCAACCATCTTCTCAGTCTTCCGATAACAACGCTTGTATTTGAAGCCATGGACATGGATGCTACACACAACTGGCTCGCCTTCTCCCTCTCTCAGCAGCCCTATTTCCACGAAGCCTTCTCTTCGGTCGCCGCTCCTCCTCACCACCATGGTTTCTCTTCCTTGTTCTCGGCACCTCTCTGTTCCTATATATTTCTTGTATTCGTTGCATAAAGGAGCGACTTGGTTTCAGGTGGAATCGAGGGGGCGGAAGAGGAAACCAGCGCGGCGACGGAGCTGGTGGCGCTGGCGAGCATGGGGCCGAAGCTGGAGGACTTCCTCGGGGGCCCGCTGGGGCGTTACTCCAACGCTGAGGACGCTGCCTGCCCCGCCGAAGGCGTCTACGACTCCGACCTGAAGACCATCGCAGCCGGGCTCCTGCGCGGCCTCCCGGTGGAGCAGCAGGAGCTCCGCTCGGCGAAGGAGGCTGCGCCGCCGGTGGAGTCGAGGAAGATCACAGCGGACAGCTTCGGCCAGCGGACCTCCATCTACCGCGGCGTCACCAGGTAAAAGCCGAGAGAAGTCGCTGCACTGGGCGATATGGGAAGGCAAAGTTTCTTTGTTGACACCCGGACGGGTATTTTGGGCAGGCACCGGTGGACTGGGAGGTACGAGGCGCACCTGTGGGACAACAGCTGCCGCCGGGAAGGGCAGAGCCGCAAGGGCCGACAAGGTACGCCGGCGCAACGCTAACGTGAACCTCAAGTACACTTAGATTTCTCCCCACTCCTACCTGCTAACATGCGCCCCATTCCACATCGCTGTTGCTCGACGTCTCGGGCTGGCCGTGCTTTTGTCTTCTTGCTGCCCGCTCGCAGTCTACTTAGGTGCAGTCCTTTTTGTTCTCCTCCATGCTTTAATTTTCCCGCAAATAGATGTAACGTTCATCGTATTTAAAGTCGTGATCTTTTTTATATTATTGCGAAGGTGGGTACGATAAGGAGGAGAAGGCGGCAAGGGCGTACGATCTCGCAGCTCTCAAATACTGGGGTCCGACGACCACCACCAACTTCCCCGTAAGCTAACCGGAACCCTAGTGTTCTCTGCAATACGTATGTCCGATGTGCGTGACCGTGTTGTACCTCTGGTAGATCTCCAACTACGAGAAGGAACTGGAGGGGATGAAGAACATGACTCGCCAAGAGTTCGTCGCCTCCCTCAGAAGGTGGCCATAATGCTGATTGCTTGTTTGTATACTTGATGCTGATTCTTTGTGGTTGTTGTTGTTGCAGGAAGAGCAGTGGGTTCTCCAGGGGCGCCTCCATCTACAGAGGGGTCACCAGGTCTGTTTCTGTGGGTATTAGACTCGATCGAATACATCAATCAGTATATCAGACTACAAATGGTTGTTGATGTGTTTACAGACACCATCAGCATGGCCGATGGCAAGCGAGGATTGGAAGAGTGGCGGGCAACAAGGACCTTTACCTTGGAACCTTCAGTAAGTACTGCAGCTGCACGTCTCGGTATAAGAAGACGTTAAGCACCAGAACGGGTGGTGGATGAAGAATGGATTGGATTTTGGTGCATTCAGGTACACAGGAAGAAGCGGCGGAGGCGTACGACATCGCGGCGATCAAGTTCAGGGGCCTCAATGCGGTGACCAACTTCGACATGAGCCGCTACGACATCAACAGCATCGCTAACAATGATCTCCCCATCGGTGGACTCTCCGGAAGGCCGTCGAAGGCCTCGGAATCGTCGCCGTCATCTTCTTCGGATTGCATGAGCGTCGATATGAAGCATCAGCTGCATCATCAGGACCCTTGGGCCTCTCTAGGGCTTGCCACCGTCCCCATGCAGCAGGACCATGATTACTGGTCCCTCCTTGCTCTCCACCACCAAGCCTCAGGCTTTGGTCTCTACTCCTCCGGCGTTACCATGGACTACGCTACTGCCCCTTCCACTAAGGGGATGTTAGAGCACCAGCAAGAACAATCTCAGAGCAGTAGCTGCTCTCCCGTTCCTAATGCCACCCATGTTGCGTGTGGAGGTGGTCATAGTTGCGAGGGTTCCAACTTCATGGGGGGTTGGGCTGCACCACCTTCTTCCTACCAACAGCCGGCTTCCAAGCCACATGTGGCAGCCTTTCAGTCTCCCATATTTGGGATGGAATGATGCGAATGGGGAGAGGAAGCGAGACGACAAACTTACAGCGGCTGCTTGTGCGATAGACAGTCAAAGTTAGGGAGACCTATGAAGCTGATATCGACTGACATACTTACACAAAGGAGGGAACGAGAGGACTGACGGAAGACTAACAAAAGATTCAAAGTTTTGCTCGTGGTCATGCTCAAACCTTCTTTTGCTTTCTTCGTCTTTTACTGACATGATTCCACACTGCCATCATCATCTTCTTCTTCAGTCTCGACGAAAACAAGCACCTTTCGTAGCTTTATCTTTCTCCTTTTCTAGCTTACCACTGCGCAAGCGTAGAAACCATGTCGAGCTGCGTTCCTAGGGTTGTGTGTTTAGTATCAGATGGCTGCACACCGCTGCAATCTCCATTGAGACATTCGACTGGGTTAATCAAACCTTAACCTGCATAGGATGCCCTGCTTCAAGTCATTATTAAAGCATGTCTATTGGAGATTCTTGTTGTTGGCTGTGGGATGACACACCTCGCATGCTGCTTACTGGAAGGCTAAGTTATTTAAGTGTGCTGATTTGGGTTTTGGTGCGAGTTTAGACTGCGGCGTTGCCGAAATCTTTTCATTGACACTTAGTTCATGATGGATGCCCGGTGATTCCTGATGCAAACTCGTTCATTGCTAGTAGTTGGATACAGCTAAAAGGGCAATTCAATCATTAATTATATTCTAACACGTCAATTACATCGATTCTTGTGTCTGTCATTGGAGGTCAAAGGCATCACCCCATAATCCAAGCTGTCAGCCAATCAAGCTATAAGAAAAGCACGAGAACACAAAGAATATTGGTGACTTCATGAACCCTACTAGTTTTTAGCCTGCTGACCAAGCCATATGAATCACACAGACTCTCTCTCTCTCTCTCTAAAGTATAAAACCTTTGTCTGCCATTGTCAGTTTGTGCTTTAACATGGTAGAGAAAGAAGGGAGGCTTATACTAACATCACTTGAGGAGATAAAACTCTTTTATATTTGCCACTAAGACCATTAATTAGGGCTTCTCACAATGCCGAGAGGCCATTGAGTGAATGAAGGAGACTGTTCTTTGACTCTCTCTCTCTCTCTCTCTCTCTCTCTCTCTCTCTCTCTCTCTCTCTCTAGCATCATAAAGTGTGGGAGACAACATCTCATGTAAACTCACCTAATGCTGTCATCTTCTACTGAACGACGGGTCCACTGGATTCAGAAAGAAGAAGACCATGGTGCTTCTTTCATTACATGAACATGCGCCATTTGATGCTGGTTTCCCTCTAATGGCTTCATTAAGTTGCACTATCATGACCCACACCATCTCCAACAAATATTATTAATTCTACCCTAATTGGTTAGCCAATCAACACGCATAGAAGCTTCTCCAAAGCATGATTAAATCCATTGAACCACATTTTTCAGAATGCATCAAACACATTAGAAAAGTTGGAGGAATCATATTCTGAAATTTTGGACAACATATACCTGTGGTCTTAACGTATGTTTCAAACAGCAAATAAAATTGTTCGGCCCAAATATTAGTTTTATTTTGTATCCAGCCCACCTATTTTGGGCCCATTATGAGCATTTTGGTTTAACAGCTTAACGTGCATGTATCACTCCATCACTGGCCTCCTCAGTCCCCTTGACATCTAAAACAACTCAGGGAGCCTCTCTCTCTCTCTCTCTCTCTCTCTCTCTCTCTCTCTCTCTATATATATATATATATATATATATATATATATATATATATATATATATATATATGTGTGTATATATATGTATATATAATATAATATATATATATATATACACTAAAATTTTGTGAATCGATAACGAGCAATTTGACAATAAGAAAGTCATATTATGCCTACAATATTACTAATTCTCATCAAGCAAAAGAGTCATTAGATACTGGGTGTGGGGTCACAATATACCTAATTTTAAAATCCATTTAGCAAGTATCATAATTCGATATAAGAGGATGGTATGGGCACAAGATTTTTTTAAAAATAAAATTTTTAGAATTTTAGAAGAATGATATATAAAACATTATGAATTTCAAATTTGACTAACCATTCAAGATATAGATATATATATATATATATATATATATATATATATATATATATATATATATATATATATATATATAATATATAACTTACAAGTACCATAATATAACTAGCTTAAGCAGATTGGATAATCGTGAAGCGAATGACTCAATTACTTGTTAAAGAAAATATCTTAACTCGATAAAAAAAACAAAGAAATTCAACTTATATGATTATTTTATCTTTGTGAAAAGATTGGGCCAGCAATTAGAACGATGCTGCAATTGTTAAAACACATCACACATCTTCGATAAAGGGACTCACAATGGTAGCTCGAGAGGGGAAATAGTCGTTCCCTTGTTCCCTTTTTCTAGTCACACAAACACATGTGGGAGTAGCAACTAAAGGAGCCAAAGGGCATTGATTGAACCCACTGTTTTTGCCATCAATTGAACCTTGTCATCGTCTTCCTCCCAACTTGTTCAAGTGGACTTCCACAACCCCCATCAATGGGGTTGAATGACTCATAACTCGGTCGATCCAGTGGCCACCACTCTTTCGAGATTTTTATCCCCTCAACAAAAAGACAAGGAAGAGGATTGGCTGAAAATGATTAAACATGATGCATGAGTTGGAAGAGTCTTCTTCGGATGGTGACGGGGTGAATGAAGGCTCCATATGTAGGCAGCGAGATTACCAAATACCAAGTCATGCTTGGCATTTGTCACTGTCATACAACATGTCGTTTCTTGATGCTCCAGACTTGGATTAATAGATGAATAAGACGCGTCGATGGAGGGATGACAGAGAAATATTTGTAGTCATTGTCAATTGTATCGTTTGTGTTGGAAACATGTGTGAAATATATTCTATATGGTTTATAATTGGAGACGACGTGCACATAAGAGAATTTAATTTTATTAGATATTGGCCATCTTCGTCGATGCATAACATTCTCTCTCCTTTAGGTTAGGAAAAAGCATTCTTACTTCACCACGATCAAAAATAAAGTATGAAAAGAGGCTATAAATGTCTTTCCCACGTATTTATCTTAGTATTTTTATTTTTTTCCTTTTTTTAAGTAGGAATGTAGTGTTACTTTAGTATATAAAATTATCATCAACCTAAACCGTATGATTTTTTTCTCGTGAATTTAGATAACAAGTCTCATGATAATATTTGAGATTGTATAAGCACATTTGTGGTTTTAATCAAGACTAAATATCTTTCTCTCGTGGAACGTGACATGACCAACATTTTTAATCTGACTTAGAGAAGTTGGCACCTATTGGATATGTCATGTTTATTTTCAAAAAAATATAAAGATCCTATTAAATATGTCATATCAATGATTAAAATATTAATATCATACAAAAACCTTACATGTTGGATGCTTGAACTCACTTGTGCATTTTTTATATTTAAATTTTAATTTGATTATCGGATGAACAGACACGCCTAGTCTATTATACGAAAGATATGAGATTTAGATATTTTTATTTTCGAGAAAAATTCTTTCTTATCTGGTCGTGTGATTCGTATTGTCTTTGAAAAAAAATCTTTCTCTTTTTCCAAACGTAATAACGCTCAAACAATGAATCGAATTAGATCAATTTTAGTATGTTAGGTTGAAGATTAAAAGTTGATCATATCAAATTTCATGTTAAAATAAAATTAATCTAGAGAGGAATATAGATTATCTAGATGTTAATTTATTTAAAAAAAAGTAATTTGTCCTACGACTTCAACTCAGATATAAAGTATGATAATTAAGAACAAAACTACATTAGTAAAACTCATCAAATATTCTATCGGACCATTCAACAAATAATGGATCTAATCTCTTGCCGATGATTGTTATTCGAAGTCAATAGCTGCCATGAAACGAAGCGTGGGAGCATCGACTTCCGTAGCAACCATGCAAGCGGTTGCCAACACAAACTTCAATTAAATTTGAAGCAAGTATAAAGATTTGGTCAACGCTAGAATTCGATTCAATCTATATCGAATCCATCTCGAGCTCAATCATATACATTCGTTAATTGCATACATTATTTAAAAAAGTAAATCGAGTAATAATCAACTTCTAAGGCCACCACAAAAGGCAATAGGAATTAACCATCACATAATAATTTGCAACTATTGATTGTTATAGTAAAAACTCTATTTACAAGGATAATGATATATTGACATCAAGTTGTATATTTTAGTATCAATACATGGATGAATTGATCAATATAAAAGGTACTAATGGTGATCAAAATGGATGGATGATCAAACGAGAATCAAATTGACAACATAACACACACCCAAGACGAGGTAACTCTCTTGTTGAAATCCATGAAACTATAGAGGTAGAATGAGATCATTTTAATTCGCACACTAAAAATAAAATAAAATAACAATCTATCATTCTATTTTGTATACCACAAGTTTTTATTATATATATTTATATCATTTAAACTAATTGACGAAAATAATATTCGATCTTAGGATTTTATTATTAAAAGTTTAGTCACTCGCAAGTATTAAGTTACCTTTTATCTTTGTCATGCTAATGATGTATTTATTCTCGGGTTTACTTGTACGATCCCAATGCGAAACGACAAACAATTTATTTACATATTTATATATGACTAATATTTATGTGGAAGGATATTGTATCGTTTATACGAAGGTTAAACTCATGATAATTGATATATTTTATAAATAATATTATTTAATAAATAATAGGCAAAAAATGTTTGCAACACTGTTCCGTACGGTCAGGGTGATGGAATACTTAAATACGGAGTGCAAAGAAAACAAACAAAATGGGCAAAAAAACCCTAAGAAAAGGGATTATTGTAAATGCTTTGCTTTGTTAGGGTTCAAGATTGATCACACCGCGGCGTCCGAATCTAAACGCAAGGAGGCGGAGGAGGAGACGAGATGAAGATGAGACCGGGTCAGCCACGGATTCCTTTCTTGGTATTCCCCTCTCTCTCTCTCTCTCTCTCTCTCTCGGGGCTGGGCGTCGTAACCGTAGGGGCATTATAGAATTCGGTCGTTTTCATGGGATTATTGCTCTCCTTCGGTTTGGATCCGCGTGCGGCGGTGCAGGGGGCGGAAAAAGGGTCAGTCTTGAGGGGGGCAATGTGAAGGGGGTCGCGCGGAGGCCGCCCGCTATGGATCCGAATTTCTCAGGTGCGCTTCTCGTCCTTTTCGTCCCTGTTTGTGGCTTCTTCGTTGCGCTTTTGGCAATTGATGCCCGGGGAGATCTCGATCTGCTTGCTGAAGTGGATTTCGAGGGGAACGCATGATTCGGGTTCTGTGTGGTTCCTGGTTCGACAAAGTTGGAGCACCCAAGGGGCTCGGTGGTTTTCTTCGATCCGTAGGAGTTTGGTGTGATAAAGATCGGGTTTTTGTAGGGTTTCCGCGGGTTTCTCCGATTTCCTTCTCTCACCTCTTTGTGTAATCCGCTCCTTGCTTGCATTTGTGGGTGATGTGCAGCGGATGACCAAGTTTGGGACAGTTGGCATTCTTTTCCCCCAAATTTTGGCTTAACATATGCTGAGGAAGATGAATTTTCCTTTTGTTCCCCCACCCATCTCGAGCTTCCTTGTTCATGCCTCGGATTGAAATGCTGATTTCATCAGCGAATTGTGATGGCTAGGAATTCTCCTATGTCTAAGAAAAGTAAAAGTCCACCGTAATGGAACTCTGATTATTTCAACCGTAAAATGTGGTTGGATCCATCGGGAGTTCTTTTCTTGACCACATTTTGGCTTTCCTCAGCTTGGAGCATTCTGGAATTCTATGGTCGATGCTAAAGCTTAGAAGGTTGCTAGTAAAGCGCCGGTCCTGTGGGGTTTGAGCTGCATCCCCATGTTGTTCTCAACCATGAACTTAGGATTTACTTGTCGAACTATCATTATCTTCGATTGCAATGAGCTAAATTTGCTTTCTTTTGCTTCAAATAGTTTGATGATTTTACAGAGGTCATTTTTTGCTCAGAGGTTTCTTGTTCAGTGTGATACTCTGCCTCTCGTACTGCAGTTCTGTAGTTCTGGAACCTTTCTGTTTACCACAGGAAAAACCTGCACTCATATAGTTAGCCAGGGGAATGCTATCTGGTAGAAGTTACTAAATGTTAGTACTTGGTACTCCAGCTTACCTGCTGCATCAGGTGTCCAAAGAACACTTCTGTCGGAGTAGTTGGCTGGTTCATAGATGAACCCTAATGTCATATCAACTTACTCCTTGTGAGGGTGAGTCTTAGCACCACGTCAAGGTTGCCTTACTGCAGGCCATGTGTCACAGATTTGAGTTGTGGAAATAGCTCTATGAATGTAGGGGTAGGGGTGAGGTGTCATAAGTTTGACCTTCGCCAGACCCACATTAGAGGAATCTTGTACAGTGAGGCATCTTCTTCAATCATTGTATGTTTTCTTAACTTTTTTTTTTTTTTGTAATTATGATATAGTTTGCTCTTCAGGGCTCGTACTTGACCCATCTAAATGTAGTAAGTTGAGCATCGAGGAGAAGAGAGAGCTCGTCCGTGAATTGTCAAAGTGGCCAGAGAGTGCTCCTGAGAAGCTGCAGACATGGAGCCGACGTGACATTTTAGAGATCCTGTGTGCAGAGATAGGGAAGGAGAGGAAATATACCAGCTTAACAAAACAAAAGATGATAGAATACCTTTTCAGGGTTGTTTCTGATAAAAAATCTGGAGAACATACGAAAGACAGGGACTCTGCTCAGGACCTGTGTACACACAGCCCTCAAACCCCAGCTAAGAGACAGAGAAAGAATGACCATCCTTCACGTTTGCCCATCACTACGGACAATCTGCAGTCGGGTGATGTTGAAGAAGCTTCGGACAATATTAGATACTGCAAGAATTCAGCCTGCAGGGCGACTCTTAACATAGAAGATGCGTTCTGTAAGCGGTGCTCATGTTGTATATGTCACAAATATGATGATAATAAAGACCCTAGTCTTTGGCTGTTTTGTGGCTCAGAGAACCTTTCTCAAGGTGACTCATGTGGCCTGTCTTCTCATCTTGAGTGTGTTCTTAAGCATGAAAAAGGAGGTATCATGAAGAGTGGGCAGTGCACAAGATTGGATGGGGGCTATTACTGCATATATTGCGGAAAAGTTAATGACTTGCTTGGGTAATTTCTTCAACATACCGTTAATTTGTTTTCAATAATCCCCTTAGTAATTAGTATATGTTCATTTATTTTTATTTAACTGCTCATTACAGCTTTCAGTAGTCAAACTTTTAGTCTATATCTGATCCATTTATCTTTAGCACCTAACCTACTTTATCTTGTGCAATAACCTAATTAATTGACTTGCCTAACCAATCCTGAATTACTTCAGGCCTAAAAGAATTGTGATGGTGCAACATCATTAAGTGTTTGGTCTGCTAGTGTTAGGAGCAGATAATTTTTTTGATGAACTCAAAATCTCTGTTCCCCGTCATGATACTCAAAAGATGGATTCATATTTTGTTTTTTCTTTTCTTTAAATGTGATAAGCAATTAGACTTCAACGACACAATCTAATAGCGAAATTTCTCTGTTGGCATTTGTTCAGTAGGCCAAAGAATATTCATAACTATGTTTCTTAACATCATAACTTAGCTAATGTTGAGCGCTTCAATAAAGGATAAACTGGCTCTTGAGATTAACATGAACAGCGTAATATGAATGGAACTAGCAGATATAGCTTTTAAAGTTAGGATGCTTTATTTGAATGACTTGGAAGAAACAAGTGCTGATGGAAAGTTGCTGTGGAGGGCTTTATTATAGAAACCTAAGTGCTGATTTATGGCTTTCGGAATGCTTGTGATGGAAGCAGTTGATGTCTCATGGCTTTTTGAATAATGGGAATGATTGGGTGTGGATAGAAACAACAGTAACAGAATAAGAGAGGGAAGCAAAACTGTGAATACCTGGAATTCAATATCACTTTTTATAGCCACTTCATTTCAACTTAAAAGAATAAAGAAACCCGTTTGTCCTTGTAGACTTGTATGGATTCAATAATATGCAACCTTCCTTATTTAGTGAAGGTTTGCTTGCATGTTTGCTTTTATCTTGTTTAGACATATGTTTCTTATTGTTAGAGCATGCATAATTTTTACACACAAGCCAAGAAGTAATCTGTATCAGAATATAAGAGAAATGCAAAACCAGTTCTATTTTATTTAATTAAGAATTCCATGGAGAACAATAATAAATTACAAGCAACTGACTGCGAAACTGCTTTGTGATATAATGGCAGGTGCAGGGAGGCCACGGTTATGATATTGCAGCAAGAGGTGTAGTAGGTGCTAGTATGAGAAAACCTCAGTAGGTGAAAGAAAAAAAAAAAAATCCAGTGTCTAACTGATTTTAATCATATGCAAATGTCAAACAGTGGTTATTTGTCAATACATTGAATAAAAAATGAGAGAATAAGTGGAGAACAGAAACCATAGGTTTTTTCATCTTTCCTATTAAACAAAACTCTATCACCTCACAAACTTTATGGCTACCAATTTGACTTCAATTAAATTTCAAACTTAAATATCATCATAAATAGGTACATATGTATATAAAGACATACAGAACATGTTACCTGAATGCGGCATAACTTAACTCGACCTTTGTTATACACATCCTACATAAGTTAATATTGTCAATTGTATTAATTGTTGGTTGTTGTACCAAATTTTATAGCACCATACTACTAGCAAGACACTTTGCATTATGTTTGTTAGATAGCTTAAAATACCATAATAGGAGCTAATACAACATATGAGGTCCATGGTGCATCGTTCTTGCATCATTCTTTGTATGCTAGGAAATAAGAGCTTCAGAAGTAAGCATAAGATGGCTTGTCTTTGTATTTCTATTCATAAGCACAGAGGGTTTGGAAGCGTGGATCATAAACGTAGATACTTGACCTCTTTGCTTGTGGGAGTAAAGCAACATCAAGGTATAATTGTTGATTGGAAAGATAATTTGGTCAAGAAAAGACATGTAAGATATGGACGTATATTCTCATCAGGTGGAGAAAGACATGATTGCCATTATGGCAAAATGGACAGGAAAATGACGGCAAAAAATGATTACGAACAAGGGTTCTGGAAGACCATGAGCAGATGTGTTTCTTTTAATAGAATCTCTTTTCTCCAATTTCAATTAGCTGGTACAGTGTTAACCATTGCACTTAGAAAGATAAGTAAGACGGTAATTGGTAATTTAAATGGTTCCATTATCTCCATTTCTCTTTGGATCCTGAGTAAAATTTTTATGAAAGTTTATGTAACTGCTAAATGTCTCTTTCATAAGGAAAATTATGCAAACTTAATGTTACTCTGAGAACAGCCAGGGGACCGATATGTTCTCTCTCCTGAAATTACTTGAACAGGGCAATTTGTCCTTGAGTCCAACCTGCCTGACTATTTTCCTGCAAGGGCAGAAACAGGTATGCATTTGTCATGAAATTCATGGATGACTATGACATCTATTTTGGTGAATCTTATGTACTCCTCGAATGCTTATTCTTGTCCATATTATTGTACATATCAATTATTTGGTCCTGAGAGATTCTCATTGATCCTTTCTACTGGATTTCCCTTTAGGTTTTAGGTTGGCTTGTTACATTCTAGGTGTTACACATTAGATTTTGGCATGAACAGTTATTTTGAAGTAAATCAGTTCTAGATTGTCTAGAGCTGTTCTCACTTCACAACCGAAACATATTGTGGAAGAGAAATTCCTTCGGTGGTCACACATCAAACCACAGTTGCTCCCACAAGTGATTCACGTATAACTTTTTTTTTACTTTTTGTTTCTGCAGGTGTTGGAAAAAGCAGCTCACGATTGCAAAGGATGCACGACGAGTTGACGTATTGTGTTATCGGATTTCTCTTAGTCATAAACTTCTCAACTTAACAGAGAAGTATGGAAGTTTGCATGAAATAGTTGAGACAGTATGGAAGAAACTGGAGGCTGAGGTTGGGTCTATCGATGATTTACCAAACATGGCACGAGGAATTGTCAACCGACTTTCTGTTGGTGCTGAAGTCCAGAAACTGTGTGCCTGTGCAGTAGATTTACTAGATATGATGCGCTTAGGTGGTTTATCAGCCACTGCTCAAGTTCAGCGTAAGCTTGTCTAAGCTCCAAGTTTCTTAAAATTTCTGGTATCTTTTTGATGCATTCATCATTCCTTCATGAATTTTTGTCACCTGCAGAAACTGGTTCAGTATCCTCCAGCTTTATCAAATTTGAACAGATATCGCAAACATCTCTTACTGTGGTTTTGGATTTGGAGAATAATACCTCGTTAGCTCAAGAGGTAGCTGGCTTTACTGTGTGGCACCGAAAGGCTGACACCCCAGAATACCCCAAGAAAGCCTCATTTTCTCTATTAAATCCAAAGAGAAGGTTTCTAGTAACAGAACTAGCTCCAGCTACAGAATATATGTTCAGGGTGGTTGCCTTCAGCGACACAGGGGACCTTGATACATGTGAAGTTGGAATAAAAACCAAAGGCATCTCACTGGACAACTCTATGGGCTTGGCACCGGAGGCAACTGTATTAGAACCACATTGTCAAAGCCCTAAAACAAACAGTAGTGGCTTGTCTAATCCCTCAGAGGGTGACGAATCTAATACTAACAGTACCGCTTGTGCTGACTTGAACAAGCTTCCAGAAATAGAATTTGATGAATGTGAGAAGCCTGAGATCCTTGAGATAGAAAAATCATCGGATCATGCCCAGAAAGATGTTGGCCACCAAAAGAATGAATGCAAGGGCAGTACAAGCAGAGCAGAAGTTCCTGAACGAGATGAATCACCTGGGCGCTCTGATTCTGCATTAGATGAGGAACCAAACTCAACGATTCAGACAGATTCCACTAACTCTATGGAGAATAACCAAACATCTGACATCCCAAGATCAGAGAACGAATCTAACGCTCCCGTTGTCAATGAGATGGTGATTGTACCATTTGTGCAATCCAACTCCACCCTGCCTGCCACTCCTTGCAGGGTGGAAGCCGGAACAGAAGGTTCTGAGAGGTGCAGCAAAGGAAAACCTAGTGTCAATAAATTTGAGGATGGCTCGATGAAGCCAGGCATGGAACCAGGGAGTTCATCAAAGAAAAGATGTGGGGGGAATCTTGAGGGTGTAAATGTCAAAGATGGATCACTGGAAGGAGCATATGAATATTGCGTGAAGGTGATCAGATGGCTGGAATGTGAGAGGCACATCGAAACCAACTTCAGGGTGAAGTTCTTGACATGGTTCAGCTTACGGGCAACCCCACAGGAGAGAAGGATCGTTAATGTTTATGTCGATACCCTAATCGACGACCCTGTGAGCCTTGCGGGGCAGTTGGTGGATACCTTCTCAGAAACCGTCTGCAGCAAGAGACCACCCCGAGTGCCGACTGGCTTCTGTGCCAAGCTCTGGCATTGAGACTTGGGGAGCCATTCTTCTCGGTATTCTACGAGACAATTATTTACATGCAGATTTGTGGCATTAATTCTTCATCAATTATGTGTTCGTGGATCAGCAAATTTCAGGTCAATTCCTATTGTTGCTCATTGACAATCACACTTCATATGTAGTTGAAAACTAGTTTTCATTAACAGAACTACTTAGTTCTTAATGCTCTTTTGGTCTTGTGGCACTCCTCTTCATCTTTACACTAGTTTAAAGGTTCTCTATGCTGATACAAGCACTTTTTCAAGTGAAAAGATTATTATGTTGTACTTTACAATTTCTCTGGGTAAGTTGGTACTTTTTTTACTAATAAATAGACATCTATGGTGAGTCAATCAAAGGGTATCTGTTCTTGGGATGATTACTTTGATTGAGATCTTTTGGGTGTATTTTTTTTTTGCACGGTTAAGAATAGCTGGGAAGCCTCCTTGATTCCTATTTCCTTTTGTTTTGGATTTGATCTTCTCTTTTAACTTTGTTTTCCTGCATGTCTCAGCTGGATCTACATTGAGCTGCCTTCCAAGTTGTCACTTGAATCGAGTATTGTGTTCTTATATTTCAATTGCCATATACTAACATTAATTGAAGTCTTCACGTACGCGATTTAGATTATTTGTTTGGTTACACTGATTGACATAACAATCTTAAGGTGATTTAACTGTGTGCAAAGCATGCCGCTAACAATGCAGTTGTAGTCCATCCCATTGCCCCCTCGGTCTTTGATCGCTACACCAACATCACTTGCCGCATGAATCGTCGCCCCATAACGACATGCCTTGAGCCCACCAGGTGCTCGTCCGAATGCCCCGACGATTGGATCCTCACACGCCCCCCGACCGTCACAGCGGCGGCGATCGGGCCGCTCTCTGCCCTCTCAGCCCCATGGCCAGTTTGGGTTCGATCTCGATGGGCTCGTCAAAGGATGGAGCTTGCCTCCGAGATGTTTGATAAGAGGTCTGAAAGAAAAAGACTAGGCGGCAATCGTGTGCCGGAAGAAGAAGGATGATGTTTGTAGAACGAGCACCATGCTCGATCGTTGTGGCATCTAAATCATCGTCGTCCATAGCAAAAATACGAAGTGGAAGAGGGAAACCATCAAATAAAAAAGAACACTATAGGCATCAAAAGAAGCATACGAATCAGAGGCAAGGGCCACAACTTGTTCGGGAAGCGCACCTGATCCTGAGATCGTAGTTAATCCAGGCGGAAAGCTCTTCCGGCAGGAGAGACCGTGGTGGCGCTCGCTCGGTGGATGGAGACGAGCAGGCATGGGCCAATTGCAGCGGTATCGGCCACGAACAAAGGGTGGATCTAACAGGTGGTGATGGGTCAAGCAAGGTGCAGTCATCCTGCCATCTTTGAACATATTATTAGCAGAGGAGTATGCAGGGACCTTAAAAAGGACCAAAGAGAAGATTGGTGCAGTTTTCAAAGGCCTATAGGAACGAGCATTACCCCACAAAAACGACGTGTTAAGCTGACCCACTACAGAAAGTTAAAGAGTACTCGAGTCCTCCAACCCAGTTCTCATGTGAGTGAACAGAGAGGTGGATGTCATGCATGCACCCTCCCCATCCAAAGGTCTGACAGATGAACCAAAAGAACAAAACCAAACAATTTAGCAACTTAGATGTTAATCTGTATTCTGAGTGGTATTCAGAAACATTAACATTTCCTAAGAACTGCGCACGCTCCTTTTCAACATTTTGCTACTTTGTGCGTTCCATGTGTTCCTACCAAATAAATGGTTTTTTCACACAAGCCCTAATCAAATGACCATTGCATCTCTTGCCTCGATCCACAGTAACTCATGTTAATCAACTCCCAAGTTCGACTTGGTGTCTAAAAGCCATGAGGCATGGGTCAGTTAGATATTGACAAGCTGTGATATCTATTCATGGGTCAGTTTGAAAATGATGTGCAGCATGTCGGATATACCATTTCGTATTAACCAGTAGGTCAACAAAAGACAAAATTCCAGGAAAATGCCTTGAAATCGGCAAGAACATTAACAAAGACCTATCTTCAGCCGAAGAAATCCCAGATGTTTCCACTGCACCTGTTGATTAATAAGAAAAAGACATTTGAGTGGGTATCAGCTCCTTACCACTAGGGCCAGGGTTTCTGCACAACACATACTGGAAAGACAAAGTAGAAAGTTAGCATTTGAAATTAAGGGCAAAGCCATATACACCAATTTCTCAGGGCTCACCAAGATATTTGTAGCAACAGGCATCATAACCAATAGTTTCAATAAAGTTGAGGGCGTATCAGCAGTCCTGGGAGGCCGACAGTGCACAGAAGAAATGAAGCAGTACTCTTAATCTAGTATCTGATTAATGTTTCAACAAGCAATGTCTAAGGCAAGCGCTAAATGTTATACATTATGGGTAGAAGAGAATCTCATACTATGATGACTAACCACAGCCCTGGACTGGATTCGGCAAGTGAAGACTTTGCAGCTTATCACAACTTGCTTGGTTTCAGAACCCTGAAATAATAGAAATCTAAGATCAATAAACTTATGAACAATTTCCCTTTAGGTAGCAAGGAGGAAAACATGTTAAAAGAGAGGTGCAATAAGTTTGAACTGGGTTTTGTGTATTGATTAATGAAGCAAAACTTAGTACTTTGATGATAAAGTTCCCCTAGTTACATCTTTTTATTCATTAATAGAACACTACGAACAATGGTAAAAGAAGGGTAAGAAACAAGTAGCTGTACTTAAAAGTGATTTACATGCTTATGTGGAGGACAGAATGCTGAGTACAATAAAAAATTTCATTTCATTGTTGTGGAAATAATATCTCGGGCAAACCTTGCATTTCCACTATGCCTGAACAAGCTCACATAGAAATCAAGGACATAAACAATGAAATGAACACAGTGGAAGCAACACTCATACACTTTTGTCATATGTCATAAATTGCATGTAATACTAATTTCTATCACCTAATAATTTTTTTATTACAGAAGTGCACACTCATACACTATTGACCTTCCCAAAACCTTGGCAGCAGCTTGATGCATTGGACCCTCATTCTTATTGTCTTACTACCTGGTCTGAACTGTTATTCTCACTTATATTTCTTATT
Source organism: Musa beccarii (assembly GCA_024322285.1). Classification (NCBI taxonomy): domain Eukaryota; kingdom Viridiplantae; phylum Streptophyta; class Magnoliopsida; order Zingiberales; family Musaceae; genus Musa; species Musa beccarii. The sequence goes on along the minus strand of CM044401.1, from coordinate 5,952,054 downwards.
TTTTTTGTTTTAATGCTGATAATGGAAGCAAAACCAGTCTCAAAACTACTGATAGAGGAAAAAATATTGATGACTATCTAACGATGAAAGACATGTAAAACTCCACTCTGGCCATTGCCTAAATCAGAACTAAAATTTCAAATTCAAATCTAAACTAGTCTATAAAATACTATTGGAGATTCTTATTGGTAGTGGTGGCTTTTTTTTTTTGTTGGTCAAATGCATAATCTCACAATCATATATGTTCCTTTGATGAGATGAAAAAATATTTGGGCATTTACCAACCACCAACTAAAGATCAGTAGTTTTAAGCAACATTTTTCTGCTAAAACTATTCTCAGATATCGCATGGAATAACAAGTTAACTAAGCACAAACTTCTATCCTTAAAAAACTGTCACTTATCATCAACTAGGACTTACTTCTATTGACCTTAAGATATACTTCATGTCAAGATTCATTTTCTAAAAATGACCCGCCAACAGAAAATTTTGAAGAATTATACTGGACCATTAAATCCAACAAATGGCAAAATTCTTCCCTGTATCATATTGCCATGGTTAATGTTGTCGAGGAGAGAAAGAAAGATAAAGCTTGTATAAATTCAAAAGACAAGCAAAAAAAATAAAATCAATTCTTTACATAATAAGCATAACACAACACAACTCCCTTGTAAAGGTGAGGAAAGAACACAGACGCTAGTTTAATGATTCAGTTAAGGTAGGCCAAGCTTAAAGGTTGTGACAGAACGAACAGCAGATGCCTTACATTAATCCAAAGATAAGTAACAAGGGGAGAACATAAATGTATCAGCATTTGTGTACTGGTGAACATAAAGTTGTAGGCTCGAAGAGTACCGATCGTTATGTCTACTGGTGAACTACTCTTTTCCATTTGCACCTGTTTCTATATAAGATGGTGCAATTTAACATCCCATGCCTCACATAACATTTTAGTTTTGCAATTAATCTTCCCTATATGGTCTATGTTCCATGACAGTCTGCATCACATGGAAACCAAATTCCTCTCTCAAGGATGTTTGAAGCAGACAATAATTTACATGTGGTGTTGTCCAAAGCATTACTAAGATACTTTCTAACTAGAACATTCTCAAATTTGCTTGTAATATGTTGTGAACTCAATCAATTTTATTATTCTATATCTTTATGGAACTCAAAAGCGAGTGCTGACCCCTGAGTTGGAGTTATTAACTTCCATTTCCTAGTGTCAGAATCCTGTCTAGAAATATTGGGAAGTATCTAACTGGGTTTCATTGTACGTGTCACACAATACCAGCAATGTTGCCAATGACATGCTATCTAATTGATATGCATAAACCCAGTTGGCATTCACAATGTGTAATAGTGGAAGGAATAAGCCAATCCAACCAAGTGTGAAGTTTTGGGAAACTGTATAGAGGTGGCATTGCTTGAACAAGTGAAACTTGAATGTAAAAGCACATCAAGCCTTATTTCTAATCCAAATCCAAGTTGGAGAACACGTTTCATGCCTTGAGACAATTCACATAATTGCTATTTAAGAAAGAATTAAGTTATGCAATTTCAATAGTTCTATGGCAAAAACTAGTTATATAGCAAGAAGAAAAATGATTCAATGCAATAAAAACAAAGCTATTCTATGTCAAAGCTAGGGCATGAAAGAGAAACCCTAACCTTTCAGACTGTAATCAAGATTCTAGCGGTTCCGCTCCAGAGGCAAAGGCCGATTAAACCCTCCCCGCCTATTCATGTACTGCCGCGGCTGCCGCTTCGTAACCACCCTCACCCCGCTCACGTCATTTCCCTCCACCGGCTTCCCTTTGGTGGTATCGAACCCTATCGGAATGCCCAGCATCTTCATCATCTCCAGCTCGTCCGGGTCCGCGTCCGTGGGCGCCGGGACCTCCCCGCCCCTGGGAGCGTCGCCGGCCTGCTTCTTCTGCTCCTTGGTGCCGCTATCCGCGATCTCCGAGGCAGAGGAGCGGCGGCGGTCGCGATCATCATCGCTGCCTTCCCGGCGTCGCTTGCGGCGGACGGAGTCAGGGGAGGGGGAACGCCGGTGGTGGCCGTGGCGGCGGCTGTGGCGCTCAGCCGACAGGGAACGGGACCTGGAACGCGACCGCTTCCGGTGGTCGCGATCTCTGTTCCGATCCCTGTCTTTCTCTCGATCTCGGTCTCGGTCTCGGTCTCGACCGCGGTCCCGATCCCTCTCGCGGTCTCGCTCTCGCTCGCGGTCTCGAAGCTTCTCCTTTTCTCTCCGCCTCTCCGACATCCTTCTCACGCAAGCCCGAAGCTTCTTGAGCTGTGGAGATGCATAAAACCCGCTTCCTTCGTCGAATTGACGGTGCGCCAAAACCTAAAACCACCGGGCCGAAAGAACCGGAAACGGGTCGGATGCGGGTCTGATACGAGAAAAAACCAAATCCGCATCAATCATAATAATCATAAACAAAAAGTCAATCAACTAATTATAAGGAATATTTTCAAAGTAAATATATTTTTTCGAAATAAAAATATCATTTATATAGATAAACTCAGTTCTTTCATATAGATTTGCAAATGATCAGAAACCCAACATAAAAAGTCTTAGATCTGACCAATCCCTTCACTCTTTTTTAGCGCACTATAAAATAAATACTTTTAATTCATACACAACACATTCAATCCCTTCTTCAATATTTTGAAGCCATAAAAAAAATTCAATTCTTGAACCACCATCAATCAAATTATTACAATCATTATAACTTAAAACTCATCCCCATCATTCTTTTCTTATAGAAGAATGTCATCAGTAAAATACTTCTAAAAAAGCTGAACCTTCATGTTGAAAATCAACAATAAGTTCATTTTGTCACCAGTGCAACCATGATTGCTAGCCCAAGTAGCTTGCTATTCATCTTAAATGATGGACCATGCAAACACAACAGATGGAGATCAACTACTCTTTAAGCCAACCACACATTCAAAGTAATAATTAAGAGCTATTTTGAAGAAAAAAAAAACATAGAAAAAGCTATTATTGTCATACAAGGAGGAAATAACAACCATTTTGATTGCTTTTGGACAGATGATTTCATAAATGTTCAAAGACAACTGACTTCAAGAAGCAATCCGAGAATGCTAACATAGGGAAAACATTTGAAAGAAATTCATTGATCACAGATTCCTGCCTCCTTGACTGAACTAACTGCGATCAGCAGCATGATGGCACAAGAGCTGACATAGGATCAATTGGTCTAATACATCGAGACGAGACCGCTTTAGATCATTGATATACAATCATAAACAGCATTTCATCAGACATGTTTTTTACTTCAGGACCCACATGCCAATGTTGAAGTTCACTGCATGACAAGAACATGATAGCAGAGTCAGAAGTAAGCATATGGACATAAGAAACAAAGATGATGTTTTACCTCTTTTATAACTTTTTAGACAGCTTGTGCTTTGCTGGAAAGCTCTTTTGGTTTACCGACTTTACCACTTTCCTTTTCCTGCAATGAAAAAGATTCAGAAATTGAATTCACATTCTCAAGCCATGAAGCAGTACAGATTCCTATAAAACTTGTTTTGTTTCCAAGAATTAGGCAATTTAATAGAAGACCAATGCATGGATTAAACAAAGACAAGTCTCACAAGTACAATAAAACCCAAAATAAACAGTTGAGAATCAGACATTGGCACGCACTTTCCTCAAAGACCGTGAAAACTTGGTAAAAGGAAAAGATGAACATCATTTGCTGCCAGAGCACTCTCATCTACAGACCTCAAAATTAAGGAGCTGGGAAACATGTCCAAATTGCAAACACAAAGCACAAGAAATCATGAAAAGCCAATATTGGGAGATAGTTGATCAGTTTATAGTTGATGGAGCAGAATGAATTAAGCAAATGCAGACACCTTGGTTGATTCAGAGACCAGATAATAGATCTCGAAGGGAAATCAAGAACTTAGACTCAATGGGTTTAGCACATGGAAACATGCTATATTTGTCATATAAAAGCATGACATGCCAACATTTCCATATTACTTTTAAATGACATTTCAAGCATCAAAACAGACAATTAATAATTTTTTGAGATGTTCCTGAAACCTTTGCTAAAGCATTCAAATTCAATTAGAATTTTCTTCCTCCAATACTGACCATTCTGCCATGCTAAATACCTTATGTAAATCGTACAATTGTACATAAATGACAAGAAAAATCAAGCTCCCCTAGTTAAACTAATAATAAATAAATCACACAGACATGTCCTTGCATTTGTCCAACTTTCACACACACAAATTCATAAGTCAATATGTTTAACCACTCTGATCCTGCTTCATATATCTTGACATATCTCCAGGCAAAACACATCAACAATACAAAGAGGACACACGGTGACACAAGTATATATTCATGTATACATGTAACGGCATAAGATGTTCTCTCATCGGCATAGATCAGCTCATCAGCCAACATGAGTTAATAAAACCCCCTTCCTCAGCAGCCACAGCCCTCCATAGATTAACCCAATTATTGTTCTTCTTCCAAGCAATCGACCTTCTTTTTGAGTATCAAAATTTACTATTTGATTCAGGTCATTCTCAATCCTATAATATCTTTTTTACACAGTGTCATGATAAATCAAAAGATAGCTGTAAGTGGTTGAAGGTACCTCAAATGCTCATAATCAAGACATTTGAACACATATGGTCCGGTCGAGAAAACTGAGAAAACACGGCTCTTTGTAAAACTCAAAACAAATTTTCGAAAGTGAAGATAGATCAAGCAAAGTATTCTAGGAAACAATTCCAAGTGAGAAAACAAAGTCACTCAAAAAAAAAAAAAAGGGCAAATCATAAAGAGTAACAAAGATTCAATAGTTCAAACACATATTCCAAGTCCAGAGTGACCCTCAAGCTATCACCAATACCAAAAGATCAAGTAAATTCCAGGTGATATAATCGAAATCATTGAATAGCATAACTAATCATAAATCAGCGTATCGAAGAAAGAAAAAAGCAATGACGAAAACTCGGTAGTTCAATTCCATGTTCCAAATCCAGAGTAACCTTCAAGCCATCGCCGACCAAAAGAACATTACGAAACTTCACGACAAAAGCGAAAAGAACAGCGACCTTTTCACTGCTCTCGTAGTAATCATTCAACGCCCACTGGTACCTGGACTGGTTCAAGCCAAACCAATCCGCCAAGTACTCGTCCAAGCTCGAATGCGCTGTTCGCCAAAACCAAAAATATGAGAAAAGAAAATATCCCACAGTACCCCCAAACTTCAAGAATTTGAATAATATACCATTTTGGACTTTGACGATGGCGTCCCAGAAGAAGCCGAACACGGATCCCGAAGACTTGGCGGCCGGCTTCTCGAACTGCTGGGGTGGTACCTGAACCGGCGGCGGCGTAGGACGAGGAGAAAACTTCGCCGGCAAAGGAGCCTCCTTTTCAGGGGTGCTGGCGCTAAGGCTCGGCGTAGGGCTCGCAATGGGGGATATTGGGCCCTCGGATGGCGTCAGGTTCGGAGGCGGGGTGATGAAGACAGTGTAGCTCCCGGCCTTCCCGATCACCGGCGGCGGCGTCCTCTCTGCAGCCATGACTGCCGACGAAGACTAGCAAGAATAGATCGAAGGCACGGGCGAAGCGAGGGTTTACAGTTTGGGCTCAGTAGAGTGCGGAGGAAAGGGTGTGAGAAGTGGCTCCTGTGAAAGCTAGGCTGCGAGATTCGCCATTAGAGAAGGAAGAAAGTGGTAGGAGCTTTTTGCCGATGCTGATTCTCTCTCTCTCTCTCTCTCTCTAAAAGCGCAACCGGAAGAATTCGTGCCTTTTTATCCAACATTATTATTTGTTTTCGTAATCCATCGGTCTTTCATTTTGGATAAATAACGAAAATGCCACTGAGTGCGATGCTGCGAGGTAAATTTGGGGTCTTACACCCAAGGATATTGATTCGGATCGCTTGCCTCGTTCGACCCACGGGACACCTCCCCTCATCGCTAAGGTTCCTCGCATCACCCCGGTACCGTGGAGCCCACCGCTCTTTTGCGGCGGAACAATTCGTGCACCCTTGGCTGAACGAGACAGGAAGATGAAGATCCGACCCGGTCTTTAGGGGAATGCATTAGGATACAGCTACGGAGTAACTCACGAATAGAACACGAAGAACGCGATACGCCTTGTCGATAGCATAAACTTGAGACAAGAAGATGCACAGGTCATATATGTATATATATATATATATATATATATATATATATATATATATATATATATATAACATGACACGGACGTGCAAAGAGACAGAGTTCAACCACGAGGCCCTGTTCCCCAAGAATCACTGATCTAAAGCACGCTTTTTTATGCATTCGCTCTCCCTCCGAGGCACGGCATGCATGCTATTTCTCTTTTACTTGGATAAAACTAGTGTGGGTAGATCTGACGAGCGATGACTACTGTTTACATACAGCACGAGGCCACCTCGGTTTGTACTGGGTCCACCAGAGGAGCGGTGGTGGTGGGCGGCACACACTGCCGACGACTGGGACGGCGGAGGAACCCACAGCCACGTGACGAAGCCATAGTCATGAGTCATGCGCTCACAGAGGGACTAATTATATATTATCTCTATCTTATTAATATTTATAATTGTTATATTTAAAAATTTATATTAAATGTTTTATAATATTTAAAATAAAATAAATAATCTTATTTTTCTTAATGTCACGTTGACAAAAAAAACACAATATATCCAGTGATAAATAAAAAAATTAATATTTTTTTTATTTTTGAGATATTAAAATTATCTTTTTATCAATAGCATTATTACAAACAGAATAAATATTAAAATTATTTTTTTATATCATCTTATATTGATCCTGTGTCATGTGTTGTATCTTTTTATTAATATAATCGATAATGTTAGGTTAAATGATATTATTTATTTCATTTTCAATAAGTTTATAGAGATTGCGATGTTAATATGTTTTAAATATAAAAAGTATTATGTAATTAGCTTCTTATGTTGTAACTCTATTCACTTCTTAATTTTAAATTTATTTAATATAATCTTAAACTAAAAATCTAGTAGCAACTCAGTTCATAACCATTTATTATTATTGGAACGTTAAAATTATCTTTTTATCTTTTATCTTAGTATTTTCATCAGTAAAATTAACGATATTATGATAAATAAATCTAAATATTTTATTTTTATAATTATAAGGATGTCAATATAATTTTTTAAAGTGTATAGATCATAATATTAAAGTTAATGAACTATCGGGTAATATATAATTAACATAAGGTAAGGCAACTCTATTCGCTTCCTAATTTTAAATTTTATTTAATACAATCTTAAACCCAAAAAACCCGTAGCAACTCAGTTCATATCCCAATATAACCTGTGTTGCTCTAATGGGCAGTTAATAAAGAGGAAAGATAGTTAAGAAAAAAATATCAGCTATGGATAATGTTCGCTATATAAAATCACATGTCTTATATAGAATCTTAATTTTTCAGATTGTAAAATTTATAATAATTTAATAAAAATATTTTTGTTTATCTTTCATCTTTGCCTAGTAATATAAAACTATATGAATGGTGGAAGAAAAAGAAAAAAGAAAAAACATTCCTGTATACTTAATAAACTAGTTATGATGAATTAAAGTTAAAAAAAAAAACCTTCAAGACATCAAACTAGGATCCAAAATAAAAAGTAACCTCACATGTCCAACATGAGTATAATATTTTTTTTGTGCACGTAAGATAAAAACACATCTAAGCATCTTAGACAATCATAATATATGCATAACATAATTAGTATATATTCTTCTCTTTTCTACATCATTTTAAAATAAAAAAATAACTAAAACATCGTTCCATCATTATTTTTAGTGTAAATAGCAATAATCAAGATCTCGAAATGAAACGAAATAATATACATGATACAAATAATCAAAGAAATTTTATCATATCAGATTAATAATCAAAATTGATCATATCATGTTAGCTATAAGATTTCATAAAAAGTAATATAATTATTTAAATCTAGATCTATCAACTCTTGAGTCAAATAACATAATTTATAAACTACTTGAACCTCGAGGTGGAAACAAATATAGAGTGATCCTTTTTGAGAGTATTATGGTCATTAAAAGAAAATAAAGAAATGGACACCCAACGAGCAAAGGTGACACACAAAGTTCGATGCCAAAAAAACAAAAAAGATTTTTCTCACAGCTTATCTTTCAAAAAATATTTGCTTAAAGATTAATTAAAGATCACATGAAATGTTAAATTGCGACTGCCCTTAACGGCGGGCATTAATGCGTGGCCTAAGTCGTACCGTAAGCGGTTGTGGTGTCGCCGTCATGGTCATCCTCTAAAAAGACCGCCGGTCCGTATCGCGCCGCACGCGACCCACGCCAACTACCAACGCGGCCCTCGATCTATCTTGGCTATCTGCCCGGCGACGATATCTCTGCTGGTAGTCAAACCACGGCTTCTCCTCCTTCCCTCTCCACAGCAATCCCCCCTTCTCTAAGTCAATCGAGGAGCCCGACTCTTTCCTCTCCACTCGCCGTTCTTCCCCTTGCCCTCCTTCCGCCATGGCCTCTCTCCTTAGGGCTGGCCGCCAGGCGGAGGAGCGGGGGTCTGGCGGGAAGATCCTCCGCGGCCGTCGACGATCACCGCCGCGGTCCGCCCCTTACGCGCGCCCTCCCCCTCCTCCTCCCCCCGCTTCCACGGGCAACCCGAGGTGGCTCCTCGGCCTCATCTCTGGCGCTGGCAAGTTCATCTCCTCCGTGTTTCGCTCCGATGGCAGCTCACCCTCCTCCTCCTCTTCTTCAGATCACTCCTTGTATGAAGACTGCAGTCCACGATTGAGTGAGTTGTTTCATTTTCTCTGTTAGGGTTGCATTGTTCTCGATTAGTTGTGGGGTGTTGAACTTCTTGGTGCTTGCAGTTAGTTTTCGCTTTTGTGTTCTCTTTGTATCGGTGAACTAAATTTTAGGGTTCTTGTATTGGGTTTCTCTTTTTTTTGACGAATTAAGGTTAAATTGTACACTTATCGGAAGTTTGTAGCGTGGTATGTGCTGTGAGATATCTATGTGATAGAATATATTAAACCGTGTTGTAGTCCTCTTCTAGTGCAACCATACATTTCTATGCAATCATACTTTGCTTAAAAACGACTCCTATTTTCGTTGGCATTGAAAATTTTCTAGGTTTACTGGAACAGTGACAGGAAATTGTCCCAAGAAGAGAGTTTTTGTTTTAGAATTTGTCATTAATGAAGAAGCTTAGTGACAGTTGAAGTTACATTATGTTCGTTTGGAAACTCTTTGTTTGTGAAGCACACTACTTTCTTCTATATTATTCACTTAGAAACTATCTCTTTTAACCATTTCTTCTTCCATGCAGTAGATGCACTACTCACGCTTACATGCCTCCCTTTTTCATTTTATGTGAACTTATCTTTCCTCCATTGGTCGTAGATTAAAAGTTATTATGAAGGTCAAAACCTTAGCAATAGTGACTAAAATGATGTCTTTTATCTTTTTGTGGCCACAAACTTTACCAGAAACTGGAGATATGCAACAGAATAGAATATAGGATACTGTAAATTTCCAGAGTGTAACATCTTTTTATAACACAATCCTAAGAGGTTTGTTCCAAGAGTTGCATGTAGCACACAGATGTTATATTTGCATGTTCGTGTTGCATTTCCATTCTTTTAATTGTGCTATCACGGTTTGGCAGTACATATATAATCCAACAATTAGAAGATGTGCTGTCGTGATCACACTTCCTCATCATTCTAAGAATGGAGCATTGGAGATTTCTGGGGCAATTTATATCGTACATGCTCATTGCTTTCTTGATAAAGAGTAAAAACATCACTGGAGTGATCATGGCCATTCCTCAGGAATTTTTTTCTTTTACTTTTCTTACTGGTATGCACCCTTGTCATTATATGCCAAGAGAAACATGACTGGCATGTTCTCGCTTTGCAGTGAATATTGGATACGTTTGTTTACTTGGTCCAGGATGAACGTCTGTTTGTTCTCATAATTTTAATTCTTACATGCAGCTTATCTGATGGTTTTTATTAACTTTTTCAGATGAACCGGAGGATATTGATATGCCTAAAGAACTTCATGGATCCAATCAAGTAATTAGTTGTTATGTTTTTCCTTTTCTTGGCTATATGTAGCCTTGGTGTATCAGTTTATGTTGGCCATGAGAAGTAAGCATTTCAGAGCATATGGCCTTTGCTTGTTTTGCAAAAACTTGCTTGCTTTTGATGTCAGCTTAACAAAGCCTAGGTTGTGTTTTTTTCCCTTTTCTAAATTAGTGTCTAACATTTTCTTGGAAATGAATGAAGAATGTGTTTCTCTATGATCAGGAACTGGAGAAACCAGAGTTGATTACTGACTACACGGAGGGATCAGGTGCAGTTGTCAGAATAAGTAAAACCAAACTTGCCATTGAGAAGTTGCTTAGGCAGGAGACTTTCTCGAGGTAGTCGACTTCATTTCTCATTGTCCTCTTTGTTCTAGGGTCGTCTGTTTTTCTTGGCACCCTCCTTTCCAACAAGAGTTTTGTCTTTTCACTTTTGCATGTGTGCATATATTTCCTCTGTGTATGCACCATATATCACTTTCCCTTTGTATAGAATACATGGAATGATTTATAATGTGACAAATGGTGAAATGTTATCATTATATTAGTAAATAGGACAGTTTAGATGCTATGTAATTCTCTGTAATTCCTGCAGAGTCTGATTGTTCACCTTATTTTTTTCTAATCAGAAATGACTAGAAAAATAATTAGGATCACATCAGTTTGGTTGGCTTCGACGATGTGGATTTTAGGAGACAATTTTGACAAAACAACATGAAGCAATAATATCCCAACTATTTAGAGTCCACTGTACAATATGTCACTGCCATTGAGCTATGTAAAAAACGATATTTGTAGTTAAATTAGGAGCATTTAAATCTTTATATAGATATATATTTATATATATTCTAACAAAATCTTCTTAGGTCTACTTCTTCCTCTCCTCGTACTACCAATATTTTGTTTTGCATCTTCTAACTACAACATCTATATAGCTCTTGGCACATGTCAAAAATACCATCATAAATGATTCTTTGTCATTTTATTCTCTATCAGAACTATATTGTTCATAAAAGAAAACATTTCCTTTTCTATCTTTCATCGTAGCTACACACATTCATATCAATATTCTCATCTTATCAACACGCTTTTTGACAAAATATTTCACTTATTATCTTCGAAGTTTTCAAATATTCTTATTTTATAATTGAAAAAAATAAAAAATTGATCCTAAAACTAATTATTCTAGAACATTTAATTATTATTTTGAAATTTTTTTTGTTGTGATTGCTTTGTGAAATAACATAATGTCTTATATGCTCTATAAAGTGATATTATTGGATGTTGTGGTTTATCTTGTTTATCATCCTGATCATTCACCTTATTCTCTATCTATTCAGAAATAATTACAAGAATAATTATGATAGGATCAGGTCTAGTTTGCCATGGTATAGTTTACGATTTTTTTCATGATATAGTATCCCATCAAATTGTCCATGTAACCAAACACATGTGGGTACCCAAGTAAACATTTGAATTTTGGTGTGGGTGGTTGGTAAGATTGGTCCGAGTTGTCTAACCTGTTTTGGATGTTTTTTACAGAAAGAGCACAGAACAGATACACCAAATATGTTCTCTATTATCCAGAATTTCTTGAAGCTATAATGTTTTGAGTAAAACTTTACTATTTTGCTTCTAGGTATGAATGCGACAGGCTGACAAAGTTGATAAAATCGCAAGTTATCGAATCCCCATCAGAACTTGTTCAGGATGGTGCTGAAAGAGGCGGCAAGGATGCGGACTCTTTGGGAGATTGGCGATCTTTGAAGCAGAATATGGAATTACCTGAATCATTTCAGTGCTCTGCTGTTCTGAGTTCTCTTTCCCCTAGGACTCCCGCTTTTAGAAAGTGCACACCTGATATCCACAGTGCAGCAGTTATGGAGGCCAAGAAATGGTTAGATGATAAAAAACTGTTACCAAGCACCAAAGTTGATCCAGTGTTTAGACCTTGCACTTCAGACATTTATATGCTTCCTTATGTAAGGACCTACTTGAACTTTCTTCTCACTTGATTGTCTTTTTTTGGATATTATTTTGGCTTGTGTCCTCATTCTTTGCTCTAATCATCACCCATTATATGAAAATATTGTTTCTATTTCATATCATTGCGCTATCTTAAGCATATGTCATTTGATTAGTTTTCTAAAATACATTCTTTTCTCACGCTGATTCTTATATTATTGTCTTGCTGTTAAATATTTATATTTTAGAAACAGCATTGATAGATTTGAACATCTTTTCCTTATATTCTGGTAATATAAGGATTTATGCATATTCCGTACATTTATGCCTTATATGCATTTTGAATATGCATCCATTGTATCTTTGATTTATATGTCTTTTCTGAACAAATATGGTTACATATTTAGTCATGGTTTCCCATTCTTTGGTGTAGCTGACAGTTGCAACTTTGACAACTGTAAGCAAGCTTGCAATGATATCAATGCATCGTTTCCACCATTGAAATAGGGTGTTGGATGGCCATTATCTCTGATGGATGAAGGATCCTCTCTAGTACTCTTTGATGCAGCACAACAATGTGATGTGGTACGAAGGGAAAGAAATGTTCCACACGTGAGCACTTTGAGACAATTCAGATGGAAGTAGCAGATGTAGGTTTGCAACCTTAAGGAGATAGCATCTTGCTTGCTGTTATGAGAGTAAAGGTACAAAGAAGGGCAATAGAGGATGAAACTGTGGAATTACCTCTTCAGAAATTGCAAGAGATACAGTGAAGATAATTTGGCTTTTTTTTTGTTAGCTATGCACTTTTTAGGTTCAATGTGGGTCATTGATACGAACCTTAAGCTCTGTGCTGTCTGGTTGGCAACGAGTATGCTGTTAGTTTGCTGGAGATTATTTTAGCCATTATATTTGAACAAGTCATGCAATATATGTTCCTTCGAAGTGTCAGCAGTACTGTGGGTTAAACTCTTTTCTAAAGATAATGTGGCAGCACTTTGCCAAGTACATTGTTTTCATTTGGCAACAACCATAGATGGTCCATGTGGAATTTCCTTTCATAACAGCGAGTCCTGTTACATGAATTTTTGATTTTCTGTTTCTGAAATTTGGTGATCCTACCTTATCATATTCCTGTGTTAGTGATGGAAGGATTAATTATTTTGGTGAATATGAGATCAATTCATACATATAGGCAAATGCATTTTTTAGTTCTATTTTGTGTTGAAATTTGAAATTCCTCGTTAATGTGAGATGGAGTGACTTTTTGCTTTGTCTTAATTTTTTTAATGAAAACAAAATGTAAAATTTCTTCTTCAAAGAGTATTTATCTTTTGTGTGCTAGATTAATTTTTGGGCTTATGTTTCACCTCTTTAAGATATTTCCCTTTTTCCCCCCTTTGCCTAGACATTTTCCTACTTTTCATTCGCTTGATGGAACTTATTTCTGACTTATCCTGGTTTGACCATTTATAAAGGCTTTGCAGAGAGTAAGGTATCTGTAAGCACCGGCTATGCTGGAAATAGTTGGCACAGTTTAATATATTGTACTGACCACAGCCTAACATGCTTGATCATGTGACATGTATGTCAAGGGCAAATGAATCAGTTTTCTGCCTCCCTGCTTGGCATGAGAACACCACTGACAAACATGCACTGACACAGATCTGCATGTAAAGGTTTGCACCTATGTGCAATGCTCCCAACTCACTGGCATATGTGCATCACGCAGTGCGGTTAGGGGATCTTTGATGTGGAATTATAATATGAATAAGGGGCATCTGTTTAGGCATGTTTATGACGAAATGAAGTGCCAGCTTTAGAGAAAGTGTCTGATTGCATCTGTCTAAAATAGGTTTTGTAATTCATTCTGAATTGACATTTTTTAGAAATTTAAAGATTCAGCAACAAATCATAGGATTAATTTATTTTTATTGATGCATTCTACAGGATGTCCATGATGAAGTTGTCTCGCCAGTGGATTTGGCTAAAACGTACATGAGATCCCTTCCTTTTTGGCAATCTCCATGTTCTGTTAGTAGTGGTCTCAAGATGCCAGTGCCTAGTAAGGTGGATTTTGGCACGGATGACAGCACCCGCACAACAACCAGCCATTCTTTGCCCCCATTCAAGGTACTTGTTATAGGACAAATAATTATAGAAAAAATGAAAGTAATGATATGTTGGTGAAAGTTTTTGTTCTGTATATTGCATAAATATTTAGTTTTTTGCTATGCAAACAAGATAAAAATGACTGATTCTGTGAAAAGTTAGTAAGCTATTTTTTCCTTTAGCAAACAAACTTGGTCAGAATTTTGATGAAAATGGTTGGTTTTAGTACACTATAATTATTCAGTCAAAAAATTAAAATTCAAAATGGAACTCATAACATTAGATGCTGTGGCTGACATGAGCCGAGTCATTTGTTCGTATTTTTTTTAAACTTGCTGGAAATCTACCTAAATTTGCATCTAAGAAATCTGTGCTTTTTTCAGCTTTAATTGAAGCCACCTCTTTAAGAATCTTGTTTCCTTCGGGTTTCCATTGCCAGCTCCTTTAGTCTAACTCAGTGGGGAGCATAACTGTCATGATTTTGATTTGTGTCATATTTATGCAGATGTATAAACAAGACTTAGAGGATATGATATACTTGCCCTTGACTTTTCTTTTATATCATCGAATTCTTTATTCTTATGATGTCAGTGAACTTGTTGACTGAAGGCCAAGCAACAAAATGAATCTCCGAATGATATTGTTTATGCTGCCTTTCTATTTTAAAAAAATTTCGTAATATGTGCCATCATTTAAATGTCTCTTTGTTTGTTTCAATAATATTGACAATGATCCAGTAGTGCTTTATGATTTAGCATACAAAGGATGACAGTTTTCTTTTGGTCTTTTCCTTGCTTTTGAAGATAACTTATGAAAGAGAAGATTTTTAAAAAAACGAGCATTTTTAATGTTACCAACTCATTTAATAGTCAGAATGTGCACACAATTGATTTATAGAGCACAACTGGTTGATTCACTTGACTTTTATTTCAAAATTCTGTTAATGATGTACTGCTCTTTTCTCTTAGTATACATGTTAAAATGTACTTCTGTGTTCCTTGCTGATGCTTATTTTTTTTTCTTTTTCTACAACCTAATGATGCCTATGTAAAGGATTTTAAGAGGAAGTATCGTTCTACCAGATTGTGGGGAAGTCCGAATGACAACCGTAGAGTCCGTCTGAAATTGACAGAAAAGATGCTGGAGAATCAAGGGCCCAAACATATTGATTTGCTGAAAAATATATATCAAAATGAAACTTCTAAGTTCACATCAGCGGTAGATGAGGGAAGTCGAGATGTCTTAGGAGCGAAAAATTGTTCGTGTACCTTACAAGCTGCGGAAATTTCCAGTGCTCCTGCTAAGTCATCTGTGGATTTGCTTGTTGAATATCACTGTTCAGAGGATGCTCCCAAATTACCAGATGAAAAAACTGTCAAATCAAGCCATCAAACATCAACAGACAATTCTCCTTCCGTTATCATAGCTTCAGAGCCTGAAGAGGCAGTTGAAGCTGTAGAATCAGCCAAGGAAACCGCATGTCCAACTATCAGTTCTTCAGATCGCAGTGAAACCAAGATAGAGGGTGAACCAAGTTTACCTCTTGCTTTCAATGAAGATAAGGTAATCAGTGTATGCATTGTTCATTCTACTAAGCTGATTGTGATATCAGTTCTTTTTTCTAAACTCTGGAATTTTCTGTTTCTTATTCCATTGTTAGTATTGAGTCACTTCTCTCATATATTAATAGAATACCTGTGATGATCTGTTTGAAAAACCTTATGTCTCATCAGGATGTCATAGAGGCTTCGCGGACCAAAGAGCAAGAAGACATTGTTGACAGTGACGTTGCTCGTGAATCTCTTATTTCAGCTTCCACACCAACAGAGTATGGTGGTAAGTTCTCATTGGAAGTGGAGATTGAATTTCCATTGCTACCATGAGTTAAAAAATGATTTGTTGACCTAGAATTTTGTATAATTCAGGAGCCCTGATACCTGAAAAAGTAGAGGTACAGGAGGGCATCAATTCCACAACATTGGGGTTAGTCATTTCATGCATGGATGTTTCTAGTCTATGCCTCCAGGATTAATTTGCTTTGTTATCAAAATAGCAGGTGCTTATCATAGGACATGCTTAATTTGTTTGATTTATTGTCCTTTTACTATATTGTAAAGTAGCAGAAACAGAGAAGAAAGGGAAATAAGATAGAAAAGAAATTGAGTGAAAGCAGGGAAAGAGAGGGGGGTGGAGAGAGAGAGAGGATGCCTTCTGCCATAGATTAAATACAGAAAGAGAGGCGAGAGAGAGGAGGGAGGGAGGGGAGAGGGAGGATGCCTTCTGCCATAACTTTTATTAAATACAGAAAAGGAAAGATATAACCAATAAAGGTAGGAGGGAGGGAGGGAGGGAGGGATGCCTTCTGCCATAATTTTTATTAAATACAGAAAAGGAAAGATATAACCAATCAATACCTTTAAGGGAGGGAGGGAGGGAGGATGCCTTCTGCCATAACTTTTATTAAATACAGAAAAGGAAAGATATAACCAATCAATACCTTTAAGGGAGGGAGGGAGGGAGGGAGGGATGCCTTCTGCCATAACTTTTATTAAATACAGAAAAGGAAAGATATAACCAATCAATACCTTTAACATATTCAAAACTTTAATGAAAACTGATAGATAAAGAAGGCCTTAAACCAACTCTAGTGTAACTCATATTAAACTCAACAGATGGAAGTGATACATATTAAACTCAACAGATGGAAAATCACTTAATAAACCTATTAATTTAAATCTGAATAAGAATACAACTGTGACTCTGTTTGACAACTAGTTAAGACAGATATGTCGTCATGGATGATGAGAGAATTTTGCATCAACAGCTTATCATCTTTGACGTTAGTAGATTTCATATGTGAGAACCAGGCTTTTTTGTTATGCCTTTAACATATTCTGACTTTATGTCTATTGATCCATAATTTATAGCTTTGTCTAACCTTTGTTGTGGGTCTTATTTTTCTGAATGTCACAGATTTTAATTAGTTGGTGCCTTGCGGTTATTGAGTTCATTTTTTCCCCTTTCATTGGTTGTTACCCACCCTCTGTCAAGTTATGGCCAGAAGACTCAGACCTATGATAACTGTAGAATTAGCTTCATTTGGATTGAGTTTAGACCTGAAATAATAAATTCTTTCTGGCAAATTGATGTCAATGATGATGCAATTTAAGGCAATACGTTGGTCATCACTAATAGCTCTAAGATTACTAATAGACTGCCATGTTATGAGCGCAAAGCACTAGTGTCAATAGATGGATTGTTGTTCTCTTGCAATTATTTGATGGCAAACCTGAATTGTCAGCTTATTTACATTATTCAGTGAATTCTTCAGATCACCTTTTGGAAGATGTGTTCAATGCTTGCAGATGTAGTGGGAGTATCATAAACTCAACATGATGATTGTAACTTCTAGTATTCTATGCAAAAGCATTCACATTATGATTCAGACCTCTATGTCTAATTGATCTTCTGTCCAAGGATTTAAATATCACCCTATAATTCAGCAATGACAAAAACAATAACAAGCCATAATGTCCTGACTATTTGGTTATACGGATTTTTACTAGTGATTCAGCTCTGAACAAGGCAATATCTTTAGTTACTTAGGGAGCATTTGAATCTCTTTTTATAGTTTCTAATGAAGCCTTCTTATGTCTCTATCTCTCCTTGCATTACCAATGTTAATTGTCTCTCTTGGGAGTTACTATACTTGCTTTTGTCAGTGAAATTAGCCGTTGGAGGATCCAGGTGCATAAGACATTGATGGATCCTAAATCTTTATAGGTGACGTACATTAATGTAGACCTGTAATTTTAGGATGTGCAAACCTCTGTTTTTGCTCTCTCCTTGAAAGTTTGTGCTTCATTCATTCAGAAAATCATCTTTAAAGGACATGACGACAAGCATGACTGGGGTTAATAATGTTAAAAAAAATTCAATTTCTGAACACGGAACTTATTTTGAGGCTTCTTTTATTTGTTGTCTTGCCTTTGACTCTTGGAGAATTTTTGTACCTATATGATTTTTTGTGAAATCTGAAGGGTTTTCTTCATGATATGACCTTTTACTTAATGTAAACTTTAACAAGCACTAACTAATATTAGTTTCACTACTCTTGAACCCAGTTATGCTGATACTGCCAATCTTGACAATATTGTTCAAACTTGCATCACAAACACAATTCCTACAGTTTCTGGCATTCTGGACGCCAACAACACTGCAGAATTGAATCTAGATTCAGGTTTCACATTCTCAACTCTTTTGTTGTTAGTTTCAGACTCTTAATTATTTTGTTGCTCAGTAGAACATAATGCTTTGCTTATTTATCTGCCAGGTTTAACTGTATTGCTCATTATTTCGATCTGATATGGTTTTTCTTGCTGAGCTCATGTTAATTCATTAGATAATAGTTGTTTTTTTGGGTTGGATGAATTCCAGATTAATGTCTGAAGCATATAGGGTTCAAAGTACCTACAACGGAACTTGACACCAATTTCGATAAGTGGGTACATCCATTATCTATCTAGATATTATCTTGGATATTGGTAAAGTTAATATTTGGCTTTTTTTAACTTGTATGTGATGGGAGACTTGATATATTAGATTTGAAATACCATCTAAATTGTGAATGACTCTTCTTTAGCTTATATTACACCATTTGCCACTAAATTATCATAAAACAAACATAATATTAATATATTCTTGCACATGAATATTTCTGTTGATGTATTCTATTGTTAGGCCTCACATGTGGCTCCATCTAGATTTAAATATTAATCTGATTAGCTATTAGATATATTATTAGGGTCCATATTATACCAGATATGTCAACTTATTCTAAGGATCCATCCTTAAAAAAATTGGAAGGCTATTTAATTGGATAATGGGTTTATTGGGATTCATCGAAACCTTTAGCTGTTGGTGTTTACACCAGACTAATTGTGGCACTCTGGGAGATTGAATCAGGTTCAAGTTGGGTTTATGTGTAGTTGACCAAAGTATGCTCCCAGAACTGATCCATCTATAATTGGGTTAAGATATCTCAGTCCATGCCCAGCTTTTTATTTCAGTTTTGGTTTTGGGTTGAAAACAATAAAAAAAACAAAAGAATTAGAATATTGTGAAAAGAATCAACCAAATATTTCTAATATCTATTTTCCAAGTCAGGAAACATCAGATAAACCTCAAGGTTTGATGATGACATAATTTAACTATGTTTCAGTGGTTGACGTGTGGGACCACTGGAAAGTGCAGAGAGAAGTAAACTAAGTCATACTACTTTTTAATGATATTTTTGGATTAATTTAATAAATTATGACCGACTTAACTGTAGCTACATTGAAGTGTCTGAAGGAGATTGTGCCGTATCTTTTTAATCTTGCTGGTCCATTGATTCAGGGGACAACCCTGACCTTGTCCAAGGTAGTTTTGCATTGACATCGGGTAATTCTAACATGATCAAATGACAGATGATCTCACCCAGACCCAGTTTATCGTGTGGGCTGTCCAGTTCATGGGAGGAATTGTAAGTCTGTGATTCGAGGTGTGGGATACGAACACTTTGTAAAGAATGAGTTCACAATAGCAAATTCTTTGGAATAATACAGTTTTGACTGTCAGTGCTGTTAGTGCTTTAGTGGTTTGTGTGTTTATAACTGGTGCTTGGTAGGGGAATCTGCTGAACTAAATTGTGTTAAAGATGCTTGCCTGTTGTTATTTTGATATGCCTATTTTTTTGTGGGTTTATGTATGAATTTTTTGAGCATAACATGTGATTGTGGTTTAGCATTTGTATCTATAGGAATATATGTTTACATGCATTGAATATCTTATACGTATCAGATACAAAGCCGCAGGATGGAGATATTTATTCAGAACATGAGGCAAAAGGATTGACAAATGAATTCTCAACCGACGGGTAACCGCAGATGAAAATATCTTATTTTCATGGTGAGCCTGCTGTTTTACTCAATTCATGTCGGTCTAACAGCTTGTTTTTTTTTTTTTATTCAGTGGATCTGCAGAGTTAAATCCCGCCTCACAGTCCTTTTGTAAGGAAGTTCAAAGTTGTATCCACCTTGGCAATGGGGAGGAGACAACAGGCAATTCTGAAGAAACCTGTGAGCTTCGAAGTGAAGCTGCCATCAACAAGGTGGCTGCTCATGATATGGACAGTATCGTAGGCAAATCTGAAAACGGCACAAGGATGAGATCAGTCGAGAGGGTCCTAATTGAACCTGAGCCTGAACCTAGCAGCCATACAACAGTAAAGGGAGGAAGAGGAAGTGGGCGAGGGCGAGGGCGGGGGCGGAGGCGGGGGAGGGGGCGTGGACGTGGTTCAAGTGACAACCTGCAATAGCAGGCCCCGTCGTTTGATGCTTTGTTACACCAAAACAAGAAGTTGTTTGGCATCGGTTCCCAGGGTAGGTGCCTGTATCCACGTAATGTGCTGTCTGTCTCATTTCCACTTTCATTAGCTTAAGGCAAGAGTTAGATCTGTCGTAGGATGTCATCTTTTACGTCTGTAATATTTTATGGTCGATCGCCTTCAACACCTATAAATCCCAAGAAACATCTTGGTTTGTGTTTATACCTTAATGTGCTACTCTTTCGGCCGCGTAATTGTCATACCGAATAGTGGTCTTGGCCATCTATTGTGCTGTCCTCTTGCAGTTGTCTAAGCTTCGGTTCGTGCAGTATGTTCTCCAGCTTCTATGCCCAACAACTGGTTGCTCGGTGCGATCTATGCATGAATGCAAGTGCAGGCTTAAGAGTCACCATAGGTACCAAAAGACTGGATCATAAGTTACTCGAGACATGAAACCTTGCACCTGCATGAATGGATTAGATCACAGAGAAATCGAATATTAGCATAGTGAATACTGTAGAATGTAATGTGCTGTGGCATCTTAATTTTCTCGGAGCCGGCAAGAGAATAAAAAAACATCGATAGATGTGGTCAGGAGGATAAACTGAGGGGTCAACCAGGTAGGGTGCTGAGCCTTGGAATCGAGCCACTTAGATCATCTTTGACCTACTGGATTCCCTGGCCGACCTTGGTAGAGCACACCAATATCCATCGCTACAGATCAGCTCGAGTCTCCAACGTGATTCTCCAGCCAACCCAAATCGGCTCAGTCAATCATCTCGAGGCATCGCAGATTAAGAACTCAATGCTTTTAGTGCATGGCACACAGCAGATGGTATTATTACTGAAGGGGGGTGGCACCCTTTACATGACCAGGCCTAACCCAGACTCTCACGTTTCCATGTGTATGTGACAGGTGACGACGGACTGCCGGCTGAAATGACCCAACTACAGTCACAGATAAGAAGACGAAGAAGAAGAAGAGGAAGGGGAAGAAGAAGAAGAGGAAGTCGATATCTCCAGCGAACCATTGTATATAAGCTCCTCGATCATCTCCTCTATGTACTCATCATCCACGCGCGTGGCCTCCGCCTCCTCCTCCCTTCCGACCGGCGCGACCACCTCAGTTCTCTTGCCCTCCTCCCGGGACGCCGAGCAGCACTTCTCCAGCTTCGCCATGAGGCCGGGCGACAAGGCCGGCGCCAAGATCGAGCAGTTGGGGTCGACGGGGAAGTTGGTGCGGGCCTTGGATCCGCACATGAGCCGCGCCGCCTCGTCGTAGGCCCTCGCGGCGTCCTCGGCAGTGCCGAAGGTGCCTAACCAGACCCTGGTCTTCCTGTGGTCGAAGCAAGCGTTAGCACAAACATGTAGGAGCGCTACTGGTGTTCGCAACAACACTGTGAGAAGGTAGGAGACGTTACAGAACGGGGTGCCTGATCTCGGAGACCCACGAGCCCCAGTGCCTTTGCCTCACTCCTCTGTATCTTTGTAGTCTCGGCATGTCTGTCCAATGTGAGCAGCTCTATGTGTCTGAGAGAGAGAGAGAGAGAGAGAGAGAGAGAGTGGAGGAGATGTAGGCAGGTGATCCTATTTGTAGTCTGCAGACTGCCTGCCTTCTCATATAAAGCCCCTGCAGGAGGAGACACGGCTGCCCCTTTGGTACAAGCAGCCCATTAAGGGCCCATGGCTCGACGTCAAGCGTCAATCTTAAAGCTCTTACTAATTATTGTGCCTCACATCTTTACTCCTTCAATTCCTATGGTGATTTCATGAGATTTATAGAAAATCAATGTATTTAAGGAAAATACTTTGATTGATAAAAAAAATAATTTACTTAAGCCAATATGCCCTTATTTATGACAATACATAACATAACAATCATTCATGGAAAGGGAGCTTGAATGATGAATAAAAATATTAGTTTTAATCATTTATTTTTTTTTCGTATTATATGCGTATATGCGAATTGATTCATGATAGATAATCATAAACGATTCCGACGATCACGGGCCAACCATGATAAAGAAATTACAAGTGGGTCCATCAAGTACTAAAGAGGCCCAAAAAGAAAGTTTGGTGGTAATATTATTATATAATGACACGGTCAATCGATAGGGCAATGCAAGTCCTCAGTGTTGTTGGCCTCTCTCTCTCCCTCTTTCCTGTCTTTTTATATCAGATACAAAGAACTCAAGTCATGTCGATGAGCTTATGGGTTGTGGGGCTCCTGGCAAGTGACATCACAATGCTTGCGCTGCCATGGTGGGAGCATCAACAGATGAGAGCTACTTCAGGTTACCTCAGAGGTCCTCGCATGAAGTGCCACGGGGAGGGATATCTCCTTGTTGTTTAGGATGTGTCACTTGGGTTTCTCGTGTGTGTCTTTGGATGCTTGGGAGAGGGATGGGGGAGATATCATTTGTGCAGGGGGGAAGAGAGCATGGCACATGGAAGCATTTTGGAGAGCACATGAATGGCTTCGGATCTTCGAGGGAGAGCCCACAAGGGATGTCATGTAGTGGGAGGTCAAGGGCAGTGCATGTGCCCCATGTGAGGTGATAGGTTTCATGGGGGATGCCAATTTACTCCCCCTCCTTTGAGGTGAGATAAAAGATGTGTGATTGACACCAATGACTCCTATATAAGTTTACATAAAATATTAAACAATTAAAATAAAAAAAAGAGGTGCATCCTACCCCACATTTACATCTTTATTCTCAATATCGAGCTGCATCTATATAAAATCATGATCCAACCTAACTCAATAGAAATCTAAAGTGAGGTATATTTATATGTGAACACACTTTTCTCTATCTAACTAGCTTACATGTTCAATGGGCCATTCCAACACGTTCTTCTCTAGTTTATAAGAAAGTATGGCCCAACTCAATAGGCCCAATCTTTGCTTTTTTGTGAGAAATATTTGGTGTCAAATCATGAAAACTCAGATATAATTAATTAAACACAAGCATAAATTTATACTTTAGATAGGTCTCAAGTATGATAAAAAAAGATCGATGTAGCTGATCTCAAATAATTACTCAGTGTTATTATTATTATTATTATATAAGTCCATCCTTTATTATTTTTAATATTAAAAATAACAAGGTAGATGAACAATAGATCTCAAGCTACCCATGATAAGGCACTCATATGCTTCAATGGAAACAAAAGAGGAGCTTTTAAGGGAGTGTATTCCTAAAGAAGGATAGGTGGATGCTGAGTTCCGACATGAAGGCTTCCGTGGCTGTCACCCATTGCACGACCATTTGCCGCCACAAAGAGCATGGCTTCGACGCGGAGACGAGGGCGATCACTTGGTTTTCAGCTTCGTCTCCGATATCAGCATACTGGGGCGTTCTCTGTGCCGGAACAAGGGAACGGCGAGCTTGTACGTGGCGGACGCCCGCGCACACTTGTGGCCTCCGTGGGCCGAACCGCTCGGCTTGGCAGTCGTCGTCGCGGCTGCCGCGGATGGAGAGCTCGGGTTGAGGCCGGACAGGAGGAGGAGGGCCAGAACGATGAAAGCCTTGGCCATCCTTGTTGCCGGGAGAGATGGTGGCTCGGAGAAGGGTTGCATGGGGAGATGGCGTTTTAATGTAGCGTCTTTGAGGCCATGGCCTCTCTTCCTCTGAGGTAAGAGGCCCTTTGACACGGCCAAGCCACTAAATATTTAGCGGTGCTCCAGTTTTGGTGATTCTTCTGTGGCTCTCCGTGGCTTTTCGATGGTGATTGAGTTCTTCGAGGCTCAAATTAGTAATAATATTAAAATTAAGATCAATTAGATATATTTTTTTTAAAAAAATAAAAAAATTAATGATATAGAGGAGATTTTTTAAATAATATTTCTCCTATTTATAGTATTTTCATCTAAATTTATTGAGAGAATATTCAATATTAAGATTTAGTGCATAAAAAAGGCACCAATCGATTCATTCCGGTTCTGATTCTAATTTTGATTCGATCCATCGGTTTTGATTGATAAAAAAAATTATTTATTTTACCATGATCTGAATCGTTGTACTAATCATCACGTAATAAACCTATTTAACCATTACATAATATAATCGATTTAGGTTTCAATTCTTTATACGAACTAAAACCGAGTCATATGGGCCGGCCGATTTCGATAATGTGTTAGATGGGAAGCTCGGACACTGTGATCATCGGATCACTTCAGTACCCAATGACAGAAAAGAAGGGAGAAGAACCAGCAGAGGAGTCACCCCATTCCTCCACTTGGAGCTGCTTCCGAGCAGCAGCGCGTGTAAGCATTCCTTGGATCCATCCGATATGCTCGTTTCTTCTTCTTCTTCTTCTTCTGCTTCTTCTTCTTCTTCTTCGTCTCTGCACTGCATCCTATGCTGAGTGTCAATTCAACTTCATCCATTGTGGCCTCCTCGTCGATGCTCGTTGCTCCATTTGAACTGCACTCTTCGGCTGGCTGTTCGAGATCGAATCCCTTGACATGCGCTCTGCCTTCTGCGTTCGATCGAGCTGCACACCGCTGCAAATTATAGCTGGTGTTGGAGGTGGAAGAGGCACTGCTCCAGATTCTGCTCCCGGTATCCATGAACTCGTTGTTTCGCAGCTCAGCCATCCGCAGCTTCTGATCTTTGTACAGGCGATGGAGTTCGTACACCTGCATGCAGCCAATCTAAATGGGTACTCTGAGGTCGTTTGCAGGAAACAGGGAATGCTTCTACCTGTTGCTTGAAGATTTCTTCATGCTTCAACATTGTATTCCTTACAGCATCTCTGCTGTTGCATTCAGCAAGTCTCTCCATCTACCACTTCACCAAGCACATATTGTTGCCTTCAGTGGTCTGTTGTCAGAGACTAAGTTGGAGTTCTGCCGCTGCAAGGTGGTGAAGAGGTTATTGATTTGATGCAGCTTTGTGCCCATTCCTGTCGAATCAAGAGCATATAGACAAAAGGTTTGCAGTAAAGAGATGAACCTGAAAACATCAGTCCATTAGGCTGACATATAATAAGGTTCTTGGAACTTGTCATTACATTACCATCACCTAATGGTGATGTTGGATAAACAACTGCATCAAGGAGAGAGAGAGAGAGAGAGAGAGAGAGAGAGAGAGAGAGAGAGAGAGAGAGAGAGTGCTATCCGGAGACCAATTTGACAGATTTATATATCTCTTGAAGGAATCATGAGATCTTACAACAAGGAGTCATTGATGAACCAGATCTTCTGTTCTTATCCGGTTTCTGGCTCATCATCTGTCTAAAATCTTGCCTTGGTATCTCCATGCTGATGTTTCAAGATTAAAGAAAAGATGATCCTGTTCTTGGAAATTAGGCTTCCAACCTCGCTCCAGAGAGACTAAAAAGAGAAGATCATATACAACAGATGCTTATAAATAGCACACAGATGTGAGTAATCCAGGGAAAACCATTTAACTGTTCTCAGGAGACCTGGTGTGATTCAAAGGAAGGTAAAAAGAAAACGAAAGATGATGAGTGCATGTCAACCTTTCTCAGAGAATTCAAGAGAATTAAATTATATAGAATCAGCATGGCAAGAAGACCCTGAAACATGAGTTGGAGAAGAAGGCATTGATGTCAGGCTCATCAAGAGGAAAGTGGAGGTGCAAACACAGGTAAGAGGATGTCGAGCGATTTGCAGTGAAAATTTAGTCATTCGTTGTGCATCCATACTGCCTTCTGAGATTGCAAGCATAAATGCAAGAGGAGAACACTTTATAGAGAGTTTTCACCTGCAAGCTGCAATTCCACTACCGGATGAAGCCTTCAGCCATCTCTGTGGCAGTTGCTTGCAAGATGGGACCTTAGCAGGTTGTGGTGGATGGGGAGGAAGAGAGGCAGAAGGTGAAAAGCCTACACTGCAACCGAGCACTGTTTTGTGTCATATCCACAAGGCAGGATCTAAAGGAGTTCGCAATCAGAACAACATTATAAATGATCCCAATCTCACTTGTCTACGCAAGCATGTGTAGGAAAGATTCAGAGATGCTACGGTGGGCTTATCCCTCTCTCTCTCTCTCTCTCTCTCTCTCTCTCTCTCTCTCTCTCTCTCTCTCTCTAAACCAAATGCAATCATTTCATGTTCTTATTCCTGTCCTTTTAGAAGTCTTGAGATACCCATGTTTGCGCCCATTTCATTCATACAGCTAAGTCGGGTGATCATCCACTAAGATAGGCGCACTTCTTTAATCGATCCCAGCGATTGGATTCCCTTTGTTGGATTGACATGGAAGCCCTCCTGCACAGTAAAACTTAGCTTTTACCGCATCATTCTCCACATAGATTTCACCACGAAAGACGTCAACTTTCGTCACCGGTAAATGGATGCCAAGAAAAGAGGTGTAAGAGAGCAAAGATGAAGAAGAAGAAGACGAAGAAATGGAGCAACACTTCCTTTCCCTTTCCTCCGAAAGCCGACAGAACGCAACATATCTGTCATCCAAGTCTCCCAACTCTTAAAGAAACCCAAAGCCTTTCGTGTTCTCACGAGGCAGAATCTAAATGTGTGGTGGAGAGCTGGTGCTCTGACTCCAGAACAAAGAATCAAGCTGTCAATCCTTGATATATCTTGCCCTGTCGTTGATAGATTGCACGCTTCCTTTTATTCAGGAAGGAGACGATTCAAGCAGCAGATCTACCAATATATTTTACTGCAGAACGAAGCTAAATTGAATGATCCTGATTCCTCCATGATCAGTGCATCTGTGGAACCAACAGAAGCTCTAACATGTTCCCCTGATGGGATAAGACAAGGCATGTGGGCATGATACAGCATCGCACTCTGGTACTTGTCTGAATTGATATCAAATGCTTTGCTTTGTCCACTAGCAGTGGCAACATTTCACAGGGACTGAAGTGTTGAATGTGAGACTTCAATCAAGCACTGAGCTCATGGTCCCATATAGGGCATGCGCCAAAGGTGAATGATGACTCAAGAAGAGCATCCAAGCATCACACATTCTTTGTCCTCTCTGCCATTTCCTACACCCTCCACACCTACATGGTTCTCATCAAGTCATTGGAAAGGCCCTGTAAAGCAACAATAAATATGTAGTTCAAAAGTGAAAGAAAAAGGAAGAAAAATTCTATAGTTGTGTGTTTGGGATAAGTATGATCTGCTTTATATAAAGTAATATGCATGACAATTCTTTTCCACAGTTAATTTCATCCATACATCGAATCCTATGCTATGTTAGGTAGATGGATAATGAGCCTTTTTTTATAGAATGTTGAGGAGGAGAAGACCTCAGCTCTAAAATTCAAAGATCAACAATCAAATATAATATAAAAATAATCTTCTTGATCTCCGTAAACAAAAATCAAATCCTTCAACGTGTGAGAATAATCAAATACAAGGAATAAAATTCTCTTTCGAGTCAATCCAAACTCTGCTCTTTTTCTCTCAACATCTATTGTAAAAAATGTGTTTTCTCTGTATTTTCATTTTAATAAGATCTTGTGATACAGAAGACCATAACTCTTAAAAATTCATTTTCGTACATGAATTTTTTGTCATTCAAATAATCTTATTCCTCAGATGATTTTGTTACTATTGGGGTTTCATAGATCTTTCCAGCCATACCATTATCTTTTACCGAGAATATGCCTTCTCAACCAAATCACTGTCCATGTTGTTCAGCAGAGATTCTAATATGATCAGGCAAAGCTGTGAAAATGAGCACAGCATGTCGAACACTTGATGATGAGCAAACTGATGTCTACTAACAGTACATCCCAATTGCAGTGGGACAGTACGAAGCCAACAGCTGCTGGCATTGGCAACAAGCTGAGTACAGACTGCTAGGAAGCTTTTCCACAAGCCAATCCATGGTGATGTAATTGACTCACCACCCACCAACATTATCTCACCAACTATTCCCTGTCTTCATGCAGCAAAAACTTGGAGAGCTGCATGATGATGTTCTCTGTCCAACCACATCCCACACATGGATGACAAGCAACAAAAGGACTCATCTTCATGTCATTGGTGGAGAAGACAAGCAGTTTCCCCTCTTGTTCTCTTCAAAAACTCCGAGAGCTCTCTGTCTTCTTTGCTCCCATAGGCAGGAACACTGCATCCTAGAGCTTGTACAGTTAAACATGGGGCATGTCTTATGGATCGAACAAAATGTCTGGATGAGGTAAAAGTCTCATCCACCCAAAGATTTATCCAAGAATCACTGTTCATCAATTCTCTCAATGTGGAGAGGCCATTGTCAAAGTTAGGTGCTTGTCATGATAGTGACTGGGAATACAGATAAATGATGAGGGATGGCTAGCGAAGCAATTGACCAAAGCACAGATAGACCATTTTATATTTTGAGGGGCTTTTCAAGGAAAACGATAATAAGGGTGAAAAGGTTGAAGAGATAGAGATGATACGTAAGGGTACTCGTAAAGCTAAGATTGAAGACGTTTGTCCTCGCGTCGGTCCACCATTCGTAACTTGGTATTGACACTTGAGACATCACATTGTGAGATGGCTGACGGGCTGAGCCCAATTGCTGGGCTGACGGTCTAACGAGCTAAGCCGCAATGGATGATCCAACGGGCTCATCTAATGAGCTTACAGGACTCGAGCTCGATCGCTGGGCCCCATTCCGCGGGTCGCACCAGACCGGCCCTCTTAAATTAGCCCATGCCGACAGTAACAACCAGAGAGAACCCGAATCACTCCACGAAGAAATATAATAATTGCTCAAAATCAATTTATTTATTTATTTTTTGCCCTTTCACAAATCCCACACACTTTGTACGTGGGTCCCGCCCGGTGCGCCAACTGGTTCGCGTCCCCGGCCCCGGTAATCTGGTATGGGTTCCAGCACCGTACTATTCGAGGCATAACTACCACATCGATCTCCCCGAGGCGCCCGTGTACATCACATGCGAGCCAGCGGCACCGCCGTCCAAGCGTGCCCCGAAGCACATGGGCGGTCGGCGTCACTCCCGCATAGCACTCATCGTGTGCGTCGTTTAAGATAAAGTTATCGATGCTTCACCGTAACGGCCCCGCTGCAAGAAGAGGCACATCTCACCTGACCCACCCTCTCTCGCCTCCCTATAAAATCTCTCCCCGATCGTTCCCCACCACTCTTGCTGCTACCGAAGAAGCCATCGCCAGTATCGCTTCCTCGAGGGTTTGGAGGCGGAGGACGAGCGGGGACGGAAGCACGCGAGGGATCGATCGAAGGAGAAGGCGTTAGGGTTTCGGGTTATGGGATTTGGCCGATGTCGGGCGAGAAGCCACCGGTAGAGATCTGCAAAGGCGTGAATGGCCTCGAGAAGGTCGTGCTCAGGGAGGTGCGCGGGAGCTCGGCCGAGGTCCGATTCATCTCCCTCTTCTTTTTCGGTAGTCGCTCTTTTTCTTGGTTCGTGTTGCTGTTGAAATTTGCGAGACGAATTCGATTCGAGATCGTTCCCTGTGGGTTCCTTGTGCGCTGGTTGGATCCGATTCGATAGTGCTGGATCTGATGCCTTTCTTGCCGTTCGTGAACTTTTCTTTGGTCAATCGATTAGATTGGAATGATCTGGATCTCTCTAATGACTTGGTCAATTCCTGCCGATCTCAGGAAACTAGTTCTGGATAACGCAGTTGCGTGAGAATTCGGACACACTTCCCGTGTTTTATGTGCACGTAGGCATTTACATGCAAGCTCCGTTGGTGATCCGGTGATACTACTAATTTTGCAGGGTTTTGCAGCTGTCTTGTTTAGCCGATTAGATCATCCAATTTATACATATTAAGTAGAGGTATAATTATATTGTAATGGTGGTGGCGATGCATTTCATGTTTGGTTCTTCTCTCTTCAGAAATACCTCGTGAAATTTTATTTCTCGAAAGCAAATTTTTAGTTCTCTTGTGGACAGTCTTGACATGATTCATCATCTATCTTTCCAAAGCGTTGCAAGAAGATTAGATACAGAGATACTTTCTGATAATACTGTCTTCTTTTTCAAATTTGCTTGTCTTGGTAGGTTAAAAGGATAATGTTGCTTAAGGTGGTTTATCATCTGGAAGCAGGCGAAAACTGCCCTCTCTATAAAATATAGTGCAGGAAGTCCATCTGGGATATGTACGGAAACTAGATTTTTTAGATTTGCTGAGTGAATTACGCACCACAGATAGGAGGCTTTTCCATCATGATACAATTTACTTGTTTGTGCCTATCACCCTCTCAGGCAATTGTGATGATCAGATAACTTCTTTCTATACCGAGTGAAGTTGTTCTGATTTTGTCTGAACAATTGTTTAATGAGATGTGGTACTTGCTGTTGGATGATGTTCATGAGACCTTGAAATTCCTTAGGCTGTTTATTTTTGCCAAAATCTACCGGAACATCATTGGTTTTGCTACTGTTAAATCACCAACTCTCTTTATATTAATTCATAACTGAATTTTTTTTTTTCATTTTTAGCTTTGGTGGATCTGCTCCTTGACCTTATAGAAGTATCTCAAGTATTTCTGGAACAAGATGAATGTATTTCTATCTTTAACTCTATAATCATCATCATTTTGATGTTGGAAGTGCAAATGGAGTTCTTCCATTTATATCTTCTTCCACGTCTGTTGTTGGACAAAATTAGAGAATTACAATCTTTCCTACTTAAAGGCTTGACATCTTTGGCAAGGACAAATCTAATATAGAATCAAATCCTAATATGAGCAAGTGAGGCCTAGACTAGCGATGACTCCATGTTATGATGTGTCCTCTAGTTTTGTCCACGGGTTATTGGATAACCCATTTCTACTCGAGCTCCTTACCATGCTTTCTGCTACCATAAAAATTGTTATGCCCCAAGTATATCACAAATGTCAAAACTCAAGAAATAACAAAATCCAAATGACATCATCACACAAGTAATATACAAATTATTACATTATTTTCAAACATATTCTATTGAGATGTTCAATATTACCCAATAGTAGTTCAGGAAGCTAACATAATAGATATAATTCTATATTGCAGAGGTACTTGAATTGAGCGCACTTGTGATGTTCCTGTGTTGTTGCCCTCTTATGCCTCTCAAAAAATTTTGCAACAACTCTTATCATAATTGAAATGTTGCTGAGAGGTAGTGTTACAAAATTTTTCGGATACACGAGATATAAGCAGACAATAGTGGGAGGAAGATCATAATCTCATTCAGTGCTATGTTGTTACAAAATCTTTTAGAGACATGGGACATTAGTGTATATTAGTAGAAGAAAATCATCTCTGAGCAGCTAGTCCATGATTATATTTATTTTGTTAGCTTCCAAATTACCATTGAATAATGTTGAACATTTGAATTAAATATGTTAGAAGACAATGTAATAAATTTTATATTAATTGCATTGATGACACCATATTGGATGTCGTTATTCCCTGAGTTGTGGCATTTGTATAATACTTGGGGCGTAACAACCCAAAATGTCATTGTTTGAGTCATGAAGACATGGAGTAAGAATGCCTATGTTGACCTTTCTCCAAACTCTGCATTAGTGAAAACCTTGTGCACTCAGCTTGCCTGTCTGAAATTGATCTACACTGCATTTATAATGTTCAGTTACTCTTGGTACTATGTTTTTAGCCTGCTCATTTGTTTGCAAGGCAGAGATTGGTACAACATTTCTAGCCTGATTACTTGTTGTATAAGATAGAGACTAGAAAGTGCATCTTAATTTAAATAAATACTGTCTTTCTTGTGATTATATGAAATCAAGTGGTACACCCTGGTCTGCTTACCAGGACAGGGGTGGACCAGTATGAATCCCTCTGTGCAATGGCCTATAAGAGTTTGATTCCTTGCTTTGATTGGCACCAGTACAAAATCAATCTTAGTAAGGCATATATTGTGCACCCATTTCGGATATATGTATGCAAAAAGAGAAATACAGGTTTTGCAAGTTAGTGGTAAATTCTATTGAACTGATCTTTGGTACATGATCATGAAGTCTTTCTTTGCTTCCGACCTTGCTAATGCATCACTAGTTTCATAGGGATCCAACTTATGATGTCATGAGAACTTTATTTGAAGCAACCTCGTCTTTCCTTCCATCTTCCTTTTGATCATGTTTGGCCACTTGTCCTTTTTATTGTGAATAAGTTTGCTCCATCCATGCAATGTTCCTTTCTGCTTATGATAGAAATAGGCATAATTTACTACTACTAGACCTGATTCCACCTTCTGCTAGTCAGACAATTTTTCATCATTGTTTTATGCATTGTTCTGAATCTGTAAAATATTAGTGGGTTTCTGCAGTTTAATGACCTTCAGTTTTTTCCTCTCTTTGATAATTTGGTCGAGCCAACACTAGCTGCTTGGCAGTCTTTGAAGTTCTCATATTTGATTCATAAAAATAATGTTAAATTATTAGCAATTGAATTTCTTGAATGGGACAGTTGGACAAATAAATCGTCAAACTCTATTCAGTTGATGCTGACTGCAGCAAGTCTATGTTATTCATGTTTTGCCAGATATATTTTGTTCTACCACAGCTAGAGTTGCATTTTGAATTTTTTTTCTAAAATAGTCACACAAGACACTTTGTAATGACTTTATTTGTTTTGTTGTGCCAAATAAAGACGAGAAAAAGGGTGGATAATACTTCTCTGTGTGATCTTATTCTTCTAGTGTTTGTCCTGGTAAAGTTGGATGGTTATTCCTCAATTTTCTCATTCACAACATGTAGGAGGAAGTGGCAAAAGGACTTGGAAGGTATAGGTTGGCTAGTGCTGTTTCTCCAGTCTTGATCCTCGATCCATGCATGACCATCATTTAATCCGTGTACTCATGGTGGTCATCTTTCATATGACCAAATTTCTCCATGCTTATTTGTGTCATGTGGCCATCCTACAGTCTTCGGAACTTGCTATACTCTCTACTTCTTCTTAGCAGACAACTGGAATAAGTTACTTGGGAAATCATCTGGTTCACTAATATGCACCTGATGAGCCTATTCACTAACAATAGTGGTTGATACATTGTACCTACCAAGGGAGTAATAAGGAGGTTATTGATTGCTTTACATAGCAAATTAATAGTGATATTAATTTTCAATTATCATATGCAATTTACATCATCCTGTTTCTTGCAGGTGTATTTGTATGGAGGTCACGTGACTTCTTGGAAAAATGACCATGGCGAGGAGTTGCTCTTTCTCAGCAGTAAGGTATCAGAACTATATTTTCAGTGTTTGATAGGAGTTTAGGCATAAAGTTGGTTAAGAATGGTGCTTTCACATGATGGACTAGTGTCTCTAATGGGATTTCCAGGTTGTTAAATAATAGAGCTATAAGGCCAGATCCTCAACCATCCATTTGTTTTTTATAATACTAAAGCAAAGAAATAAAGAAAAGGATGCTAAGAAATAGGAGCAAAAGAACATACCAGCAATCTAGAGTATATTAATTTATAGATCATTAAAAAAATTTCCTTATTTTTGGTTCAACAAATGAGGTGAGGTATATATCAAGTTTAAACCTCTTTTCTTGTAATGAATGCACCTTGCAGGATTTTCTGGTTCCAGTTTGCATAAAGGCTGTTACTTCATAATGCTTGTCTAAGTCAGCTAGAAGCATGAAACTCTATTTCCTACTGTACAAATTTTGTCCCCTAGGGAGGGCCTCCAAATTTATAGAAATTCTCATTCAAAGGTCTTGCTTGGTCTTGTTGGATCAGACCAAACAAGACGTTATGCAAACTTAACACAATCCACTTTATAGCAATCTTGATGGCATTAGTAGCTGTTTCACATTGTTCAACTCATGAAGTTAACTCTCATGTCCCAAAAGCTAACTGAATTTCGTTTGACCATCCTAATAATAACCTGAATTCTTGGTTCTGCTTACATTGAAACAAATATTTAAATGCCACCAGAACGAGTTCATTTCTTGTGGCTTCCACATTTACAAGCACTTGGAAGTCATTGTCTTGGAAGCTTGATAGAACCCCAGAGGAATTCTATGGAGATTGATCTTTGAGGGGGATCAACCCTTGGAACGCTATAGGGGATCAACCCTTGGAACGCTATAGGGGTTCCACCCTCCAAGTAGCCTGATGGGTGCAATTGTAGATTGATCTTTCTTATTCCAAAGAGGTGGAGGCTACAAGCTTATATAGAGCTCCAAACCCTAGCCCTAGGGGTCGCTTCTAAGTGAACTACCCAATTTACCCTCAACCTTAGCGGGCCGGCCCAAGAATAAGGGGGCGCGCTAAGAAGCCCAAAGACCCAATATAAACCCTAGCCTCTCTTCTTTATAGGATAGAGGTGGCTAGGTGGGGTTTATTACATTCTCACAGGGTTTTTATTAGTCGCTACATGGTTGAGTAGGACCTAACCCTGCTAGGGTCCTATCAAGCCCGCCTCTTCAAATCACCTTGTCCTCAAGGTGGGGTTCCATGAACTCGAGGAATCGGGACTTTAGCTCCTCATATGATTCCCATGTGGCATCTTCGAGTGGTAAATTAGTCCAATGTACTAGTACTTCAGTAGAGGGATGTCGACGACGTATCACGACTCTGCTGATCGAGGATGGCTTGTGGTTGGGCTTGAATATTTCTATCATCAGTGGTGTTGGGCAGTTGGATCTGGGGTGTCTCGTGTTCTCCCAACTTAGGCTTCAAGCATGACACGTGGAAGACAGGGTGAATTTTGGCATCTTCGGGTATTTTAAGTGCAGACGCCCACAGGCTCTAATACGCTCTATGATTTGATAGGGCCCATAAAAGCGTGGAGATAGCTTCATGGAGGCTCGTGTGTTGATGGATAGTTGCTTGTATGGTTGTAGGCGAAGATAAACCCAATCTCCTACTAAAAATTCTCTTTCACTTCTTCGTGTGTCGACCTTGTCGCTTCATTCTAGCTTGAGCGGAGAGAGATTATCCTTTAGCAAATTGTGTAGGAGTTTGTCCATGTCAATTAAATCTTGGTCAACTGATCTACCTTAGCCGAGCCAATTACATACTTTGGAATCACAGAGGCCGTGACCATATAATGCTTCATATGGGGTATATTTTGTAGATGAATGATATAGTATTGTACCACCATTCGGCCCAGGGGAGCCATTTCGTCCACTCCTTTGGTCGATCACTAGTGAAATACCAAGGTATGTCTCTAAACATCTGCTCACCACTTCTGCTTGGCCGTCAGGTTTGTGGATGGTATGTAGTGCTCATCTTGAGTTTGGTGCCTCAGAATCGAAATAACTCGGTCCAAAATTTACTAGTGAAGATCTGTCACGATCACTTACAATGGACCTTGGCATCCCATACAGCTTTAACAATATTTTCTATGAAAATCTGAGCAATACTAACAAAGAAGGTAGGGATTGCGCGACAAAGACAAAAATGAGCATATTTCGTAAGTCGATCAACCACCACAAAGATTGTGCTTTTACCTTTTGAAGGTGGCGAGCCTTCGATGAAGTCCATGGAGATGTCGACCACACCGAGTCCGTATGGGTAGTGGTTGTAGTTTCCTGGACTTGCCAACGTTTCACCCTTTTGTTTGTTGACATACATCACATTGTGCTACGTATTCGAAATAATTTTTTTCATCCCTTTCCAATAAAAGTTTTGCTTCACTCTTTTGTAGGTTCTTAGAAATCCGAGTGCCTGCTTTGAAGGTGTGGAGTGCATTTCATGCGAGAATGACTTTGATGCAAGGAGTTTGGTATAAGCACAATACGACCTTTATAGCGTAGATCCTCGAATCCCAAGTATAGTGAGCTATTGCACTTGGATCCTCCTCCAATTTTTGATGATGTTGTTTGGTTTCGGATCCTTCTTCCATTCTTCCCTAATGCCCTCGAGGAAGCCGGTGGTAGGAAGAGAGATAGCTGAAAATTCAGCTTCTTTGAGGAGTCGTGAGAGTGCATCTGCAACAACGTTTTCTTTCCCCTTTTGTAAATAATTTCATAATCAAATCCTAGAAGTTTGGTTACCCATTTTTGCTTTGCTCCGGATGATATCTTCGCTCCAAAAAGTACTTTAGGCTTCTATGGTCGGTTTTAATCAAATCGTCGGCCAATCGTAGGGTCTCCACTTTGTTCTATCGTGCACAATGGCGAGCATCTCCTTATCATAGATAGACATTTTTGATGGGTGAGACAATGCCTTGCTAGTGTATGCGAGTGGTCGACCATCTTGCATGAGAACACTCAATTCCAACTCCGGATGCATCGGCCTCAATGATGAAGGGTCGGTTTGAAATCGTAGTGCTAGCACCGGTGTTGTTGTCATGGCTGCCTTAAGTCTATCAAAGGCAGCGGAGGCTTTGTTCGACCATAGGAAGGCGTCTTTTTTTCGATGAGAAGTGAGGGGGCACTAATCTTCCCATAGTCCTTCACGAATTTTTGGTAGTAGCCCGTTAGTCCAAGGAACCCACGCAGTAATTTCACATTTGTAGGTTTCGCCACCTTGCATTGCTTCAATTTTTGTTGGGTCTACGGCCACTCCTTCGATATTATATGCCCAAGGTACTCTACTTTTTGGTCGGAGAAAGCTACATTTTGATAGCTTAACAAAAGAGTATTCTCTCGAAGGATCGTCGAATAATTCGCAAGTCTTTGAAAGTGAGTCTCAAGAGAAGGGTAAATGAGAATATCATCGAAAAATACCAGCATAAATTTGCAAAGAAAGCTCAAAAAATGTCGTTCATGAGACTTTGAAGGTTGAAGGAGCATTAGTGAGTCCAAAGGGCATTACCAAGAATTCATAATGCCCGTTGTGAGTGCGAAAGCGTTTTGGGATGTCGCCTTCACATACCCGAATTTGATGATAACCGGATCGAAGGTCCAACCGTGAAGACTCGAGCTCCTTTTAATTTATCAAGAAGTTCATCCACCACTGGTATAGGGTACTTATCCTTGACGGTGATGTCATTTAGAGCTCATTGAGTCGGCGCGACATCCGCCAAGTTCCATCTTTCTTGCGCACAAGTAGCACCGGTGAGGAGTAGGGGCTGCAGCTTGGTCGAATCACCCTGCTTTGAGCATTTCCTTCACGATTTTTCAATTTCATCCTTCGGACATGAGGATAGCGGTAAGGCCGAGTGTTTCTTTGGTGGTTTGCCGGAAGGATTGGAATTCGGTGGTCATGTTGCCGAGTAGGAGGAAGACCGCGCGTTCAGCAAAAACATCATCAAATTCAACAAGCGGTTGGGTGATCTTTTGATTTTTAATTTCTGTTTTCTCCCCCTCGTTCTTTGCTTTGGAGATGCATAAGAAAACCACCATTTATCTTGTGTAAAACTTTCTCCATTCGTTGGGTTGAAACGGTGGTTACGTTGCTTCGCGCTTCCCGCGTAGGGTGACCTGTTACCTCTGCAATAGAATTTCATAATCAATTTGGAAAAGTTCCAAGAGACATCACCTAGTGTCGTCGACCATTCTATGCCCAACACCGCCTCATAATCATCAATTGGTAGGAGGAAGAAGTCGGCAACAATTTCTTGGTCCTGTAGTAATAGTTTCACCTGCGGGCATCTTTGGTCGCATTTTAGGATTCGGCCGTCGGCGACCTTTACGTCGAACTTGCTGCAACCTTCGATATGGAGCGCCATCCGAGCAAAGAACCTTCTTTGTTTAGAAAGTTATTAGTGCTGCTGTATCGATGAGAACGGTGATCGGTCGTTGTTTGAGCGGGCCTCAACTTTCATCGTTTGTGGATTTGAGTAGCCGGCTAGCGCATGTACCATAAAGTCGACCGATTGTGGCTCTTCTTCCACATCTTCATCCTTATGTTCAAGACTCTCTTCTAGCTGTTCACGATCTCTTCTTCCACTTTGGTTCAATCACAAGAAGTCTTCCCTTTTTACAACGATGCTCGCGGCTCCACTCGGCTCACACATGCCAACATAACCCCTTAGCGGATCGGTCTCAAGCTCTTCTCTTGTCATCCTTTTTTGGTGCAGAGCTCGGTGATAGTAGGCGGGCCGAGGGCTTCAATATTTCTGGTCGGGAGCGACCCTAGTCCTCCGGCTTCATGGTTCAATCGCTCCTCCCGAAGTCGTGCGAAAGAGATGGCTGCCATAAGCGTGTACGGTTGTCGCGCTTTAACTTCTCCCGGATCTCCGGCTTCAAGCCCTCAATAAATGTCCCCAATAATTGTTTTTCAGACCAATCACGAGTTTGATTAGATAACCTTTCAAACCTAGTTTGATACTCTTGGATGGTGGAGGTTTGTCGGATCTTTGCTAGTTGTCCGTCGATGTTCTCGTAATCGGTTGGTCCGAAACGGATCAGCAGTCCTTCTTTGAATTGTCGCCATGAGAGGACTCCATGAGTATGTTCAAACCAATCAAACCATTGTATGGCATCTCCTTCAAGATGTATAGCTGTAATTTCTACCATAGATGCATCTGCGGTTTTGTGGTACCGAAAATATCGCTCCGCGCACGAGATCCAACCAATCGGGTCTCCTTCTTCCCATCTAGGGAAGTCCACCCTCATGCGTGGATAGTGAGGATCGGTCATAGAGCCTCCCCTCTCTTGAAGGTCATCTTTTCGATTAGAGCTCTCCCCTTGATGTGATTTCTTTGGGCTCGGTGGTCGACCCAAACTAAGTTCGGCAAAGAGAGTCCGAATCTTCTCCTCCATTCATGTCTCAAGGCTTCAATTTAGCATCAATTGTCTCCTCGGATGCCATAGCATATGTCTCCAAATCTGTAATATTAAGATCTCTCTTTTGTTGCCGGGTTAAAGGCATGAATTATTTGAGGGAAGTGGTGGCCGAAAGGGTTTGTGGATTGGTGGATGTAGGCTGCGGTTTAGGCTTGTTTTGTGGCTGTTTTGGGTGCTGCTTGGGGCTGCGATTTGATGGAGTTTTGGGCTGAGATGGTAGTGGATGAAGGTTAGGGAAGAGGGTTTTAGATTTGTGGTAGCTTGCAGCAAAGATTTGACAAAAAATCAGTAGAAATTGCTGCCTATATGCGCTGTCTCGTAAGAGCAGAATTGTCGTCGAAGAAATAGTGGTTTCTCGACGAAATTTCCAGCGAAAACTCAGGGGTTTGAGGAGGGGGTTTGATGGTAGAATCTTAGTTTAGATAGCAACAAGGATAACAAATTGGATCAAGAAATTTCGGCAGCAAAGTAGTAAAGAAATCGGTGCAAGTTGCGATAGCAGAATTCTCGTCAAAAAAATTTCAGCACTTTGTGACGAGAGATTGCAGCAACACACGAATTTGTTTTTGTGATGAATTCCACAATAGATCAATCACGGATGGGAGCCAAGATGATCTATGAGGTGCACAAAAAATTTCGTTCAAAAAGGATAACAATTAGATCGGTTAAAGGCAGCAACACACCGCTGAAATTTTCTGCAGCAATCCTACGTTCGCAAAGATGGTAACTTTTGCGACGCAAGGAATTCGCAGCAAGGGATCGATAGAAAAACTTCTTTTGATATTTTAGATGAAAAATTGCAACAAAAAAAGGTATTGGTGATAGAAAAATACCGGATCTCTCGATGCAATTAGAGGTGGCGATCAGAGATTGATTTGATCTACGTCCAAGAGATGATGGTGGAGACGACGACGTCAAGAGCAATTGTGGGAATTGCTTGGCTAATGGTGGGCGGCAGGGATGGCAGCAAAAGCGGCAAGATCGCTGCTCTGATACCAGATGATAGAACCCCAGAGGAATTCTATGGAGATTGATCTTTGAGGGGGATCAACCCTTGGAACGCTATAGGGGTTCCACCCTCCAAGTAGCCTGATGGCTGCAATTGTAGATTGATCTTTCTTATTCCAAAAAGGTGGAGGCTACAAGCTTATATAGAGCTCCAAACCCTAGCCCTAGGGGCTGCTTCCTAAGTGAACTACCCAATTTACTCTCAACCTTAGCGGGCCGGCCCAGTAACAAGGGGGGCGGCGGCTAAGAA
Source organism: Musa beccarii (assembly GCA_024322285.1). Lineage (NCBI taxonomy): Eukaryota > Viridiplantae > Streptophyta > Magnoliopsida > Zingiberales > Musaceae > Musa > Musa beccarii. The sequence goes on along the minus strand of CM044401.1, from coordinate 5,911,568 downwards.
GCCCAAAGACCCAAATATAAACCCTAGCCTCTCTTCTTTATAGGATAGAGGTGGCTAGGTGAGGTTTATTACATTCTCACAGGGTTTTTATTAGCTGCTACATGGTTGAGTAGGACCTAACCCTGCTAGGGTCCTATCAAAGCTACTCTTTGCCAATCTTCACTTTATGAAACTATAGTCTTATAAATTTTTACCACTTGCATCCAGCGAAACAGGCTCTTGGAATTTGATTGCAGCAGCTAAGCTGTTTGGTTACCAGATTCTAGAATGAAGTGTCTCAATAAGTTTTAACCCAGTTTGTGCTTTTTGTTTGTGTAAATTTCACCTATTTTAGGAAGTAATTGTTTTCCTAACTTCAGTGTTGTACAATTGGGGCCATGTTGAAATTTAGATGAACTTATTTTAAGCTCTTAGATAGTTAATAAGTATCTCGGAACATGTTAGGTAACCATCCTCTTGCTCACTTTTCTTTTGTGTTTTTCTTGATACCACAAACAGGCTATAGCCATTGGTTGTTTGTGATTAAAAAATGAGTCAAGGGTTTGCTTACAATAATTGTTCTGATCTCAGTGCCCATTTGAGGCTGATCTTGCGTTTGCATCCATGACCTTTGTAACAAGGTATACATATGTAAAGTGAAGTAGTGAACTACTCAATTTGGTTAGACCTGAGGGATGTCGTTGAAGGACCTTAATTCTCTTTGGACACAGGACCTTCAATTGTAGCCTGAATTACAAGTTTCTAAAATGATTTTCAGATATTTGGAGAAAAAGTTATTCATGGTTTTGTTGTTTGCTTAAGGATTTTGCTCTGTTCAGAGCTCAATTTGGGACATTATGGCTTGTTGTTCTGTTGATTGCTGGCTGCTCAGTCAACATCAGGTTTTGACAGACCTTGTCTTGAATCTGTAATATCCAGCATCATATTCTAATAAATCTGGGACCTTATTTCATATGTAAATTCTGTTTCAAGTTCATAACAACTAGCTCACTTTTGCTGTTCTATATATGTGAGACTCATTTGGCAGTGTTTGATGGTATGTCAGATCACTGTTTTATTGCAAAACATGGATGAAAATTTTGACTTTTTTTTTCATCATCCGGTTTGTAAGTCATATGTCACTTATAAGACTCGTGAATAGAACTTTAAAGACATCATGATAATCACTAAAGCCTGATAGTAGGATCTATTTATTACAATTTCTAGATATGAGGATGATTATATTTAGTTAGTTTGGCTTGGGTTCCACGTCCTCTTTCTACTTGCTATAGCTATTTGCTTGTCTGCTGTCAATCTTTCTCATCTTGTTTCTACTTTCTACAATTAGTGATTTGTGATCAAGATGCACCGATTACTTTTGTAAATCCTTTTTTCTTAATTCAAAAGTGGTCACTGAGTTTTATCATCTTACTTTATCGTTTTAACATGTGCAACTGATGTGTTGTTTTCATCTTCTTCATGATCACATGGGCTGTCATATTTGTTTTTTGTTTTTCTTCTAGGCCATTTTCAAGCCTCCAAAGGCTATACGTGGGGGCATTCCGATATGCTTTCCTCAAGTATGACGTTCTTTTGATTATATAGTTATTATATCCTTTTATTTTTGGATCTATTACATTTCTCACGTAATGTAATAAATATGCAGTTTGGGAGCCATGGAAATCTTGAACAGCATGGCTTTGCAAGGAATAGGCTTTGGAGTATCGATACTGATCCTCCTCCTTTTCCTACAGTTAGCTCCAATAAAGCTTTCGTTGATTTGATCTTTAAACCTAGTGAAGATGATCTTAAGATATGGCCTCATAGGTAAAATAAGTATTGGCATCAATTATTTATTCTATTTGAGCTGTAATGATGTATAGCAAAGTCTTTTGTTTATTTATATTTTTATCATAGCAATAAATCTTTAGGAAACTTTTAAGCTTGGATGACTCCTGAAAACTTTGAAGCTCATATCTTCTTTTTGTGCAGTTATGAATTCCGTTTAAGGATTACACTAGGACCTGGAGGAGATCTAATGCTGACATCACGCATTAGAAACACTGATGGAAAACCATTCTCCTTCACATTTGCCTACCACACTTATTTTTCTGTTTCTGATATCAGGTAATATAACTCACTAGTATCTGCTTAGCTTATAATGTTCTTGTGCTATGCTGCTGATCCTTTAGTGACAATTTCTCTGATATCGATAACATCTGAAATGTCTTGTAAATTTTATTGGTTGATGAAATATATCATTTTTAAATAACGGAGGATGCAATTTTTTTTATAATTTTGTGCTGTTAGCAAAAGGTTTTTTGTGCTTCAACATCAAATGAATATTTCAGTGAAGTTCGAGTTGAAGGGCTGGAGACACTTGATTACCTTGACAACCTTAAAGCCAAGGAACGTTTCACAGAACAAGGAGATGCAATTACTTTTGAGTCTGAAGTAAGTTCATGAGATGATCATTTGTTGTTTCATAACCATTTTGATGCTAAATTATCTTTATGACAGGTGGACAAGATCTATTTGGGGACACCGAGCAAAATAGCAATTCTGGACCATGAAAAAAAACGAACCTTTGTCTTGCGGAAAGATGGGCTTCCAGATGCAGGCAAGTTCACATTGTCCTTTGCTGTCTCTTTATTGTAGCTTTCTTTGATGGTGTCTAATTAAAGAAGCTAGCCCTTTTGGATCCTATGACCTGGCTATTTTACTAACATATTGTTGTGTCTTTTGTCAGTGGTATGGAATCCTTGGGAGAAGAAGGCCAAATCCATGGCGGATTTTGGAGATGATGAATACAAGCATATGCTATGTGTGGAGGCTGCAGCTATTGAGAAGCCCATCACTCTGAAACCTGGCGAGGAATGGAAGGGAAGGCTGGAGCTATCTACTGTTCCTTCCAGTTACCGCAGTGGGCAGCTGGATCCTCAAAGGGTGCTTCAAGGATGAAAATCATTATGCTTTACGGTAAGCTTTCCAATCTGTAGGTTTTATCGTGTATCATGCACAAAGAGGCATAAGTTCGGACACTGATGGTAGTGTATACAGGATCTGGGTAATTAAGTTTTGAGGTGCTAGGAGTACTAGATAGAAGAATCACTTAATGTGAGAGGACCTTACTCATAGTTGTTTGATTGAATCTTAATTTGTTTTAGGGGATGAGTGCAAAAATTGTAGACATTTGTGGCGCCTATGCTTAGAACACAGAAGCTTACTACTGTAAGGTGCAACTATAGTATATCATCTTCTTGAGTTGGTTCACAAAGATGCCCCTTGACTGAGCTCAATGGAAGGGAAATAGCCATGCATTCTACACCTAGTGTCTGGGACCTTATGGCTTGTTTTTCTTGTGGTCTAGTGCTACTTTAGTTGAGCCGCACAACTACTTATAGCATGGATTGTGTAGGAACAAGTTTTAATTTAACCTTGTTTGTCTGCTCTTTATGTGTTCTCCTATGGTCATTTGTTATAACTGAGATATCAAACTCTCTTAATCAGACCTCGTTTATATCATTTATCAACAATAGTTATGTTGAAGTAATATTTTTAGTTTTTGCTTGATAGCATCCCATGTCTTTTAGGATACTCTTTCTCGTGAGGTTTATGTATTCCAATAATTTTCAGATATTTGGTATGCTATTATAATCATTGCCTTCGGAAAATGTTTTTATAACCTAGTTTGTGTTTGCCAGTTCTCCCTCTTAATAAACAATATATCTGGTCTACATGCTCGCTGACATGGTGCATCTTTGTAATTATCAGATTCGCAGGCGCACTCTTTGTTGGATGCTGGGCATCAAGTTAAAGCTGTGTCGGCGGAAAGTTAAAATCTTTGTTCATCTCTTTTTTCTTTCTTTGTTTTTTCCACCTGTCTTTTGTATGTAAGGTGGGCTCAAGCAGACCTGTGAAAGGGTAATGTTGGATATGTTTCAAAACATACAACGGGGATTGTAGAATGCTCAATAAGTCTGACTTGTGCTTTGCTTCTGTATACTGTCATAAAATCAAAATTTTTGAGCCTTTGGAACCCTCTGACTTTCTGATTGATGCAGTTTGATGTGCAACACTTTAATTCATTATTGATATACTTCATCACATGTTGTCCGTATGTAACATGGATACAAATATTTCTTGATATGTTCATAAGAGTTGATGACACCAACTCACCGAAATGTCACCAGGAAGTAGAGGAGGGATATATAATATGATAATATCAAATTTGGAAGTGGTCCATATGCAGTTTTCAAAGCTAAAGCTTTAATCAATCTCTACATCTTAAACTTGGACCATGGGATTGATGGAATACAAATATTGAAGCGTGGGATTGATGGAATACAAATATCGAAGCATGCACTCTTGCCCTCCTTTTCAACGGTGGAAACAATGATCGACTCAGACCAGGATTGCCAGTAACAGAGGAGGCTGTAGGTGGAAAAAAGCCTAGATGAGGGAAAGCCCTCAAGTTAAACTAGTTGTGGTTAATCATGTAATCTTGCCACCTAAACTCTCCCCGGCTACATTCATCTTTTTACATGTAATATGATATGTACATTAATCTTTTTACCCCTCACAAAAACTCATCAAAACACGGACATATTCTAAGTCGTTTTATTGAGGTAATATCGTCGTGATGCCACAATTTAATGGAAGTCATGACGTGGACCAACTTCTCCGTTTCATTCTTAAATGCCAAGCATCATCTCCCCACTTTATTGGTCAAGCCGTCCGGGTTGGGTAGCAAATTTGAAGCTTCCAATTCGCTATCCACCATTTGTACACCGTCGTAGAGCAAGTCCTGAATGCAAGTCAAGAAGTTCTAGATGATTGCGATGGGAGGTCTGGACACTTCAAATGGGAGAATCTCGATTAATAATCAAATCCGTTCCGTTCAAATGGGATGGAAAATCCACGAACTTTATTCTATTTATTCTTCAATTGCTCGAGTAAAATTCAAGACCTAAGGTTCGGAACACGTGGTGGGGCCCGTCTTTGAAGCCGCCAAGGCATGACTCCGGCCGTCTGATTCGACACGGTTCTACGGGCCTGATTCGTGCAACGGCTTGCATAACAAGGCACTTCTCCTCCTCCCGAATCATCTCCACCGTAATCAATCCTACGCGGCAATACTTTAGACGATCAAGATCTGTTCCCGTCACAATCAACGGTGGTTCAAGACGGTTGCATATATGTTTACATGCGTACAACCGCATATAATAATCCATTCCGTGGCGGGTGTCAACCCGTAACGGCGATGAATATATTCATATAAATAGAGGCGGGAGGTAGCCTCCAGGCTCGAACTCGAGGACTTGGAAGGCAGTCATGGAAGGAGTCGCAGGCGATGGGAGCTCCAGGAGCAGGGTGGTTGTGGTCGGTGGAGGAGTCGCCGGGGCGTTCCTCGCCAAGCCTTTGCAGTTTGTCGCCGACGTTGTCGTCATCGACTCGTATGTTTCTCTCCCTCCTCCTTGTCTTCTCTCCACGCTGCGCCTTCTTTTCCCTGGTTGCTTCGTTAGATTTCGTCTTGGCGACGAGCTATTCTACTTGTAGAGATCACTCTTTTTGATGGTGTATATATCCCACTTTATCTCCCTCTTTCTGGATTGGAACGATTTTTATGTAAATTTTACCGGAAAGGGGGGTTTTCGGTTGAGCGGTGTGCTCTTTGTGGGGTATAGATTCAACAAGTAGATGGTGTCCTAAAAATCTGCTTAGCATTCGAGTGAATGTGGGATGACGCTATTGAAATTTGTATCCTCACAATTGCAAATGTTAGGGTTTTTATGTATTTCAGGGACAACCGATGACTCTTTTGTTAGCGTGCTTGTAATTGTTCGATCATCATCGTCGCCTAAGCCTATAGGGCAATACAAGAAATAAATATGATGATATTGGAATTTGATATGCATGCTAGTAAATTTTGTTTAGTACTTTTGGAAATTGTTTCCTTACAATTGCAAATATTAGGGTTCTTGGGTATTGTTGGGACTTAAGCAATGATTCCATTGGTTGCATGCCTTTAGTTGTTTGATCATAATCGACTAACCAAATAAGACCAAAAAAATGTCTTGGCCTTCTCATGTGAAATTTGCTAGGCATACAAGTGAATTTTCATTATACTTATTTTAGGTGGCTTATGTAATGACTCTTATAGTTGCATGCTTGTAATTGTTTAATCATCATCGCCTAACCAAATAAGACCCCAAAAAAGGCCATGACATTCTCATGTTATGAAGAATCTTATGCATAAAAAATTTAGGTGATGTACTTGAAAGAATGATACAACAACAACAACATCAAAGCTGTAAGTTCCAGCTATTCAGGGTCAATTACATGGATCTTTTGTCGTAATTGAGATATGTAAAAATCCATATGTTTAGTTAAATTTAGAATACTTAAGTTTATATTTATAATTTCTATCAATCTTTTTATGTCTTCTTTTATATCTCCTCGTACCATTAATATTAATCATTTTATCTCTACTAACTATCACATTCGTAGGTCTCATAAGCATATGTCCGTACCATCTTATCTTTTATCGAAACGATACCTAGCTATTCACGAATAAAAATATTTCTTTACAATCATCCAAAATATGTATATTGATGCATCTCTTGTATATGGATGCTGCTTGTTCCAATCATCCAAGAAATTCTCTAGCTGTTTGTGCTTTCCTTATATGTTTCCTTTGACCTATGATATCAGGAAGGAATATTTTGAGATGCCCTGGACAGAATTAAGATCAATGGTGGAGCCTTTGTTTTCTGGCAGAACGCTGATTAAACACACCGACTACCTTACTAATGCAAGAATTATAACATCTTCAGCAGTCGGTATCACTGAAGACCGGGTGTTGACAGCAGATGGTGATTCAATTACTTTTGATTATCTTGTAATTGCCACTGGTCATGCATACTCAACTCCTAGAAGCAGAGATCGCAGGCTTGAACAGTTTGAACAAGGTAAGCGTTCAGCATTCTTTCCTGGTTTGTAGTGTGAAGTTTCAGAACAAAATTGGAACTATCTTTATGTTTCAGTGTTATGTTCCTTCGTGCCGAAAGATAACTGAAATTTTCCTTATCAAGTTTTATCTGATTCAACATTTGAAGTAGCTAAACATCAACTTTACCAATATTTGGTCATCCCGAGTAGAAGCAATTAACAAAGTTCTTTTCTAAAGCTAGAACAACCATTTGATATTGCCATTTGATTATTCATTATACATATAGCTTAATAGATATATACTTATCATCTCAGCTTTATGTCTGTTTATTTACCTTAGATGTGCATCTTTAGCCAATAGGTTTGGTTATGGATACTGATGGAATCAATTATCTTGCACTGCTCATTGAGACATACACTATGCTTAATAGCTTCTGTTGACCTTGAAAGATCCACACTGGTAACATTTTGACACTTTAGTTAGACTTGCAAGATCCAAGTCCTGGGTAATTGGCACATTATCTGCAAATTTGAGATGTTCACAAATTCGTAGTTTCCTCTTTGGCTTTAGAAGTCATGTCAAAATGGATTATGTGTGTCAATTCATTTCTGTTTCAGTGACTTCTTTGCATAAAAAAGGCAGTTGAGTACAACACAGGTTTCAGGTTTTCAACTATTTTGATGATCATTTCCCTAGTACTGATTTAGACTTGAGATCTGCACACGGTGTTCTGTTTGAGTTAGAAAACCAATACATGTTAATTATCTGCCATACATTCTCTTGCAAAGAGTTAGAATGAGATAATGACATATTTAGTATTATACAGCAATTGTGTCGTGTTGCACTCCATTTATTGATGGCTACCTTTTGTTTTATATTCAGACAGCCAGAAGATGAAATCTTCCCAGTCTATTTTAATCGTCGGAGGCGGTCCAACTGGTGTTGAACTTGCTGGAGAGATTGCAGTTGACTATCCAGAGAAGAAGGTGACCATAGTCCACAAAGGGTCAAGGCTGCTGGAATTCCTAGGACCCAAAGCTTCTAAAAAGGCATTGCATTGGCTGACATCGAAGAAAGTAGATGTGCTCTTAGGGCAGTCAGTTGACTTGAACTCCATCTCAGAAGCAGATGGAGAATACATGACTTCAGCCGGAGAAAAGATTTCAGCTGATTGCCATTTTGTCTGTATTGGCAAGCCACTGGGATCATCATGGCTTCAGAATTCTGTTCTCAAGGATTGCTTGAACGAGAAAGGCAGGTTGATGGTTGACGAGTGCTTCAGGGTCAGAGGTCGAAGCAACATCTTTGCCATTGGAGACATCACCGATGTTCCTGTAAGCCATAGTCTTCTTAGAATGAACTCAATCTCAATTATATTGACAAGAAAGATGAATTAGTGAAGAAGAAATGCCTCAGTAGATGTAGATTATAATATTTTGATTTAGTTCCAGGCTAATTCAGGGCATCATAAAAACCATTTCTCTGTGGTAATGTATGTGTGGTTTTCATTTGCAGGAGATCAAAGAAGGATACATTGCTCAAAAACATTCTGCTGTGGTCTCGAAGAACTTGCAGCTGCTGATGAAGGGAGGGAAGGAGAGCAAGCTGGTGAAGTACAAGGCTGCTTCTGCCACGACCATTGTGTCTCTGGGTCGAAAAGAAGGCGTGGGGCAGTTCCCGTTCGGCACGGTGATCGGGTGCCTGCCGGGGCGGATCAAGTCCAAGGACCTGTTTGTGGAAAAGACCAGGAAGAATCTGGGTCTCGACTCCTGATGGCCTAATCTGAGAGATGATGATGTGTTCGTGTTGCCTCCTTGTTGTGTTCTGCATGTTTGTTGGGGTTTCGGCCGGTGTCAGAACTCTTTATATATATAGATCATGTTGATGAGCTCATAAGAGTTGTTTAATAGTTTGGCTGTTGGGCTTTCAGAGCACATTTGCACCATTGATGAAGTTATGTCTGCTATGCCTTATCCGCTCTCATCCTCCAGAGGGGCTTCATTCAGCGAAGATGCAGCTCACATATAAGTTGTGAAATATCTTATTTTAGTTTTTGTTGTTGCCTTGGTGCCGTTGACTAGAGAGTCAATACGGTCTAATTCAATCTTAAAGATAGATTCGTTTTAGGAGCTCATGTCGAGATGGGAGTGGCAGCCTGAGCGGACAGTTGAAGTGGTAGGTGGACTCCCAAAGTTTGTAGGTTCTCGACGACTATTATGGGATCGTTTTGGGAAGCAACTTATCTGTTATAGGAGGCTCGAGGTTATCCTGAGGTACACCTTCGCCTTGTTTGGAAGTGCACAATGTCGCTCTGAGATGCTTGTTAGACGCACTTGGGTCCTACACAAACGGTCAACGTTAGGGGATCTCACGACCCGATCCTTTCAATGCTCAAGTCAGTAGAGTAGATGGAAGGGGTTTAGTAGAGCTCAAAAGAGTTTAGATAGAACCCGCTTATCTTTGTTTGGCTTAGGGGTTTGGGTTTTATATTTAAATGAACGATATGAGGCTAATGATATGTTAGGATGTCCCTTACTCTACTAAGGAATCATTGAGGATGTCATCAGGGTAGGACGATCGTGATGATATGCTTTGCTAGAGTTAAGTAGGGGATGACCTCCTATGTCACTCACCTAAAAGATAGAGCTATGAAAGTTGCATCATACTCACCTAAAAGATAGAGCTATGAAAGTTGCATCATACTGCTTGGCTTCAATGCATACATGCAGGCCTTCCCTTTGAAGATGCCAATAGGTGAAGGTGAGGAGTGGGCCTTGTTATCCTTTTTTCAGGGGTTGGGATAGGTAGAGACTAGTGGGTCGTTTCCCTATTGGTGATTGAGAGGGTTGGTGTGCGTTTGCCTATGCTTTTGCTTAGGTGCCTAAGCAACCGAATAATCGCTCCTCATGGGAGTCTTTGGCTCATTAGGTGTCTTTGTAATGCTTCCTTATCCTAGGTGACGAGGTGAGTTGATAGTGCTAAAAATTTTCCTATCATTCGTCCCCCAAAAGGCATACTTCAGTCTCCAGTAAGGGTTTCAAGGCATACCATTTGGTTGCATAGTTCTGTTTCTTTTACTGCGACCCATCATTTGGTTGCATAGTTCTGTTTCTTTTACTGCGACCCTCGGCTCCTCTAAGGGCCCATTGAGAGGGGTTAACTCAGGATACAAGGGTGTGGGGCAACGCTTAGATTGTGGGCAAGTATTGTAGGGGGTTGCTCAGCCCTACTCTAAGCAAACTAGAGTACTGCTCCCCCATGGAGTCTTTGGTCAATCAGTGTCTTTGTAATGAGGTTCTGGTAGGTCTCTACACTTAGTCTCTTTTCTGTTGCTCCTCGACACTAAGTCGTCTATTTTGAGTAGCATCACCATTACGTGACAGGCCTTGCTGACCAGGTGCATGATGTTAAGATGTTGGTGGATGAGCTATTTCGTGAATAAGGGTCTCTAGGCAAGAGTCACCGAGTTGGAGAAGAGGCTCCTTTTGATGATTTAGGATGCTCTGACCACCAAGACGTTTGCTAGGGTAGGCTCGGTGGTAGCTGGAAGACGCTGAGTAGTGTTTGACAGTTCTATGATATAAGTTGGAAGATGCCAGGAGAGGGGCCACTGTTTGGAGGACCATCTACATATGTGCTCGATGAGTTGATAGCCATCAGGATGGAGGCCTAGGAAGCTAAAGAACTCTTAGAGGAATAGCAACACTAAGCTCTTGTTCTGGAGAAAGGGTCAATCATGGCATACAAGGAGTTGGAGGGGTTCTAACAGAGTTTGCTAAGATCGAGAAGGGCTTCGTATTGACATAGGTACCCTGTTGCTTTGGGACATTTTTAAGGCCAAGTACTTGGGAATGAACATCGAGGAGAACCCCTTCACTTAGTGGCATGATGATGCTTATGTTTCGACAGAGGCACATATTCCCTTCAATGATTGCATTGACTTGTCCTCTTCTTCTAACTAAGTGCTCATGCCGACAACCTCCTTTTTTGTTTTGTTTTAATTTTTTTTTGAAGGGTTTCGATCTGAGTCCATTGAATATGAGACCTACTATTTTTAATGAGCCCTTGATTGTAAGTGTCATGCTAGTGCAAGACCCCATTTCAATGGAAATCTTCTTTTTCATGTACTATTTTGTCATGGGTTTTCGACCGAGGTGGTGCTCTAAGGATAAAATCCTTTTTGCTATGTCCAAAGTAGAGCCTTGTCTTCCATGTCCTCGAGGCGATGAGTCATCTCTCGAGCCGCCTTGATCACTTGGTAGGGGTGCTCCCAAATCGATGTCGACTTTCTTCTGGAGTTGATCGGGTCACTAACTTTAACTTTCTAACTTTCTAAAGGGCCAAGTCTTTGATTCCGACCCATCACGGTCATACTTCCTAATTATATAGCCTAGCTATCTCCTTCTTGTACCTTAAGGTTTGGAGGTGCACCTCGACTCTGAACTGTTCGACCAGGTCCAACAGAGCTTGGACTCCCTCCTTGGATGTATCTTCTATTAGGATCATAAAGGTATTAAGAGGAGGGAGAGATGGGGTGGGGGTGAATTAGTGCTTTCAAAATAAAGTTTTGATTTAAAAAATTTTAATCAAAAAATATGTATCGAAATATGTTTAACTTAGAATATGAGTAGGGGTAGTGAGCAACTAAATCAGTTAGTAATAGCAAATAAAAAGTATAAAGAAAAATGCAAACTATATTTATATTAGTTCCATCATCCTGACCTACATTCACTCTTGATTCCTCTTCCCTTGAGGCCATTAATTTTTACTACCGATCTCCTTTTCAATGGATGAAGATCAATTATCCTTGTTATAACTATTTCGCCTTTTCACAAGCTTAGGAGAGAACTTTTACATCTCTCTTTTACAAGAAAACCTTACACCTCATTTAGAATGATCTTTAAACTCAAGAAAGAAGAGACTCAACACTTTTAAAGAGAGTTTACACACTTCAAACTATAAGTTTTCGTGTTTTCACCAAGCAACCATGAGTGGAGTATTTATAGACCCCAAATGACTTTAAAAATAGAGTAAAAAATTTAAATCCTTAGATTTTCAAAGAACTAACGGTATTACCGCATGCACCAGGTGGTATTACCGCCAATACAAAGCTTAGGAACTTGGGCTCTAACAGTACCATCACTTGCTTTGGTGATACTATCGCCTGATAAAGCTTAGGAACCTGGGTCCTGATGGTACCATAGCCTGTCTGGGCAGTACTACCACTTGATAGAGCTTGGGAACCTGGGCTCTAACGGTACCACCACTTATCTGGGTGGTACTACTATTAGGATTCCCAAAAATTCTTTTCAGCTCTCAAGCGGTACCACAGCCTAGCCCAATCTCATGTTATTGAATTGACATTCCAACAGGCCCAATTCGACCCTGGTTCAGGCCCAAGAGGTTCCTAATCAAGTTGGTATGATTTACGCCCCAAAACCAACTCAATTAGACTCTAAGTGATTTCGATCAAGACTTAATGATTACTTTCATAAAACCTTAAACATGTTGTCTTGCATGTTATCTATTCATCCAACACTTCGTTCGAACATTTGACGCATCATCCTTTCCTTTGACATATTGCCCGATCCATCAGCATGTTGTCCGATCCATCGGCATATTGACCTTCCACAACATTCAATCCTCTTGGCACAATGCTCGATCTTTCTGATCTGATGCTTAATCTCTGACATGATGCTCTCCGGCCCAACGTCTGATTCTCCTCTTTTGACGATTCAAGTCCATGATCAAAGTTTCTCCTATGTCGCTTATCTCAAATGTTTATTAGACCAAAACTTATTAATTGATTTTATCATCAAAATCTAGGATTCAATAATCTTTCTTTTTTTTATAATGATAACTAATTAATGATAGAGTTTTAACTAAACTCCCCTTATCTATATATCATTTTAAAATAAATTTAAATTCAAAAAATGATGACCCTTTAATGTAATTCTTTGAATTCAAGTCGAAATAATTTAAAACCATGGTGACTTTTATTACAAAGATTATATAAATAATTTTAGTTTTTATTTGTAAAGATAAAAGTAATCATTGCACACTTCATATGCATATTAATGTAACTATTACATATATCATAAGCATAATTTCAAATCATCTTAATATTAAAATAATCATTGTATACATCATAATTTCAAATCATCATAAGTTTATTAAATCTTAAATTTTGATGATGAAACCAATTGATAAAATTTATAATCTAAATTGTATTTTGAGTGATGTAGGACTAGCTTCGATCAAGGAAAAACAATTAAAGCAGGAGGAATTGAACATTGGGCCGGAGTGGAACATGTCAGAAGATTGGATATCGAGTCAGAGGATCGATCGACGTATTGGCAAAAGGCTTCAAACGATGAGTTTAGGCATCAGGCTCAGAAGAGTGAAAATTATGCAAGGAGATCAGAGTTACGGGTCAACATGATGATTGGGCTATAGGTTGCAAGAGAGGGCGATGCGTTAAATGATTGAACGAAGCACCGATGAACCAATGACATGTTAGACAATACATGATTTAAGTTTTGTAATAATTGTCTAGATCAAAGTAGTGTTAAGTTGTAATTGGGTTAGAATTAGACCAACTTAATTAGGGGCCAATTGAGCCCAAGTTTAATTTTTTGTTAAGTATTACTACTCACGAAGTTGATTCCTTCATTTCTATATACATAATATTTATTAGTAAGAATCATGTTTAATGATTTATTTTAAATTTAATTTTTAAAAAAATTTGTTATAATAATATATTTTCCTTTTTGAATGAGTCTAACTCTTCACATTTAGTGTGAGATGTTAACAATAAGCAATTGTGATGCTCAATTTTCAATTTACCAATTTCATTAGAGAGAGATACATAATCATTTTTTAGTAATTTATATTTCTTATCAATTATTTTGAGTTCATCATATAATCATAAAATGCATCAAGTAATTCATCATAAGGTAAATAAATTTCAATTGAGTTACATACCTCATCGTTGAAAGCCATCAATATGTAATTTGTCACTTCGTCTTCATTAGTTTGCTCTTTGTTTTTTTATGCACTTGATTCATCCCAAGTTGCTTTGAGTGTTTTCTTCTTCTTTTGTGTTAATAGTTTTTTTTTCAATTGTGGACACTCATTTTTGAAGTACTTTAGCTTTTTGTATTCATAATAAATAATTAAATCCATTTTAAGTTCATTTTTATTCTTAGATTCTTGTTTTTAGAATTTGTTTTATTCCTTTTCATAAACTTTTTAAATTTTCTTGTAAGGATGCTAAGCCATCATCATCACTTAAGCTTTTGCTTGAGTGGTCTTCTTTAGTTCTAAGTATAATATCCTTTTGTTTTTTTAAAAGGTTTTCCTCTTATTCATCATATGTATTACAAGTCATTTCATAAATCATTAATTAATGATCCTATGAGTTCTTTAAGATGAAAGTTGTTTAAGTCCTTTGCTTCTTGAATTACAGTTATCTTTGGATCCCAACTTATTGGAAGAGATCTTAAAATTTTATTAGCATTTACCAAGACCTTTCAAATCATTAATAACATTTATAAAACAATGTACATATCATCAATAGTTTCGCTTGGCTTCATTTTAAATAGTTCAAAACTATGTACCAAAAGATTAATTTTAGATTCTTTTTATCTATATGTGCCTTCATGAGTAACTTCGAGTATGCGCCAAATATCATATGCAGTTTCATATATAGAAACACGATTAAACTTATTTTTATCTAAAGCATAAAATAAAGTGTTCATAGCTTTAACGTTTAAAGAAAATATTTTCTTCTTAACACCATTCCATTCATTCATTTGTTTAGAAGATTTTTAAAAACTAAATTTAATAACATTATATAAATCAAAATCCATAAAAAAATAAAAAAATATATTTGTGTTTTCCAATACGTGTAGTCTGTCTTATTAAACATAAGAGAACGAGTGATAGAGTGACCCTCTTGATTATCAGAAAAAACCATTAAATCTCCCTTGGGTATTAATCTAACTAATAGAACTAGGCTCTAATACTAATTATTAGGATCGTAAAGGCACTAAGATGGGATGTGAATTAGAACTTTCAAAATAAAGTTTTGATTTAAAAATTTTTAATTAAAAATATATATTAGAAATACGTTTAACTTAGAATATAAGTAAAGATAGTGAGCAACTAAATTAGTTAGTAATAGTAAGAAAAAGCATAGAAAGAAATATAAACCGGATTTATAGTGGTTCGATCGTTTTGACTTATGTTCACTCTTGATTCCTCTTATCTAAAGGCCACTAGCTTTTACTACCGATCTTTTTTTCAATAAACGAAGATTAATTACCCTTATTACAACTCTTTCTCCTTGTCATAGGCTTAAGAGAGAACCTTCACACCTCTCTTTTACAAGAAAATCTCAGACCACTCTTAGAATGACCTTTAAACTCAAGGAGAAAGAGACTCAATATTTTTTAAGAGAGTTTACGTACTTTTTATGAAAATCATAAGTTTTCATGCTTTCACTAAGCAAGCATGAGTGGGGTATTTACAGACCCCAAATGGAGTCAAAAATTTAAATTATCAAAATTTCGAGATACCGATGGTACTACCGCCTACGCCAGGTAGTACTACCGCTTATACAGAGCTTGGGAACCTGGGCTTTGGTGGTACCACCGCCTACTTAAGTGGTACTACTGCTTGATAGAGCCTAAGAACTTGGGCTCTGACGGTACCATCACTTGCGTGGTAGTTCCATCGGGATTCTTGGAAATGCTTTCCAGCTCTTATGCAGTACCACCACCCACCCCAACCCTAGGTCATTGAATTAGCCTTTTAATAGGCCCAATTCAACTCTGGTTCAGGCCTAATGGGCTCTTAATCAAGTTAACATAGTTATGCCCTAAAACCAACTCAATTAGACTCTAAGCAATTTCGATCAAGACATAACAATTATAATTATGAAGCCTTCAGCACGTTGTCCAACATGTCATGTGTTTATTCAGTACTTCATTCGAACCTTCGGTGTATCATCCTTTCCTTCGGTGTATTACCCGATCATTGATATGTTAACTTCCCATAATATCCGATATGTTTGGTGTAATGTCTGATCCTTCCGGCCCAATGCCTAATCTCTGACATGATGCTCTCCGACCCAACGTTTGATTCTCTTGCCTCAATGATTTAAGTCTATATTCAAAGTTTCTCATGTGTCACTTATCTCAAATGTTTATTAGTTTATAAACTCATCAATTGATTTCATCATCAAAATCTAGGATTTAACCTTTTCATCAAAAAATTCTACTTAAGGAATTAGAAAAACACACTCAAGTGGAAGGATTTGTTGCAAAATTTAGGAGTGACATCACATGCACAATGGAAGAATAGAAAAGAAAAATTCTAGATTTTCATAAAAAGAGTTTCGTCGTCGTGCGAAGATTGATGCGCCAAAACCCGTGAAATCGAAAAATTATGTATATAAGAAAGATAGTACCTAGGAAGATCGTATATTTCTAAATTCCTATATATATATGGGAGAGGATGAAGGAGGTCAAGCGTTATCCTCTCTAGCAGTAATCCATATAGTAGGGGCTGCAAAGACGTTCTTTAAGGGGAGAGAAGAATAGGAGGTGGTAACAAAAAAAATCCTAACTTGTGGGCCTTTGGTTTTCTCCTATTTATAGAGGCCTCATGTTAATTAACTCTAATAGGTCCTGCCTTATTGAGTATTAAATCTCCATTCAATCACCCAAGCCTCTTAGATTAGTGGGTCTCTACCCAATAATCTCTTATTAGCTCTTATTAGATCTCATCTATAAGATCTAATAATTCATAAACTTATTGGATATCCAATAAGATAAGGGCTCCGACGAATATCTCACATCTGAATCTCTACTTATTGCAATACCTACCATATGTGTGTGACTCTCTAGGCTCAATATCGAGTTGGCTGTGAGTCATACCTGTTAGAACTTCTTCCGACTTCGTAAATTATTATCAGTATAATAATTCACTTGACTCATTGACTGTAGATATATTAGGCCACTACTTGGAGAGTTAGAAAAACACTCTCAGTGGAAGAAATTGTTAGGAAATCTAGGGGCTACATCATATGCATAGCGAAAGAATAGAAAAGAAAAATTCTAGATTTTCATAAAAAGGGCTTTGTCGTTGTGCAAAGATTGGTGTGCCAAAACTCGTGAGATCGAAAAACTATGTATATAAGAAAGATAGTACATAGGGAGATCATATATCTCTAAATTCCTACATATCTATGGGAGAAGATGAAGGAGGTCAAGCGTCCTCCTCTCTAGTAATAATCCACATGGTAGGAACCATGAAGACGTTCCTCAAGGGAAGAGGAGACTAAGAGGTGGCAATAAAAGAATCTTAGCCTATGGGCTTTTAGTTCTTTTCTATTTATAAAGGCCTCTAGTCAACTTAACTCTAATATGTCCTACCTTATTATGTACTAAATCTGCTAGTTATATGTGTCCTATAAGCCAATCACGCGAGTGATGGTACCTGTAACACACTGTGTCAATCTCTTTGCTTTTGATTATTGACATTTTCTCACATTATTTGGATGCATATTATGATATCCTTGGATCTATACAATATAAATCGAATCGTGATGAGATCACGATAATGAGATCGATTCACATTTAAACACATACCCTAAATAATTCCGATCATAGGTTTCTCGAGAGAGACATCGAGATAATCAGATAAACTGGTGTGCTATATACCCGTCCATATGATGGAGGTGACTGGTCTCATAGCAACTTGTGTGGGGACACTAAGGATACAGTACAGTTGCTCATTAGAGAATAAGTTCACTGATTGATCTGCTTCTGAAATGCTAGATGGTTATTAATACCTCACATCAGACAACAATTCCGTAGTCCTAGTAGTGTATCTAGTCCTTAGACTTAAGACACTAAGGATGTCCTGTATGAGTACTCCACTCTTTGATACCAGACTTATAGGTTTGGAAGTTCTAAATCTAGTACAATTGGTTATTGGAAGTGGCAGCCAACTTACGAGAGCTATTGAATATCAATAGATGATCATCCACTCTTGGTATCATTAGAGGAATATCCCATGTGTTCTTGCTCAGGCAAATCCCTGGCTAGGGTCATTCGGATTGAGAGAGAAAGAGTTCTCTGATTCGATCACGCCATATTATTGTTGGACGTTTTATGGTTGAACTTGATCACGCCATCATTAGAGAACGCTTAGCAGCTGATTCGATCACATAATTATCGAGCGATGTTTTATGATCAAATTTGACCATATCATTATCATGGCCCACTTTATGGCTGAATTCGATCAACTTATTATTGGAGAATACTTTTTGATCGAAATCAATCCTCTCATTGTTAATAGATACTTCATAGTTAAATTTAGTAACACCATTGTTAGAAGTCACGCTATATAGTCAAATTAGATTACATAATCATCAAACGATGTTTCATGACTATATTTGATTATATCGTTATCGAAAGATGTTTCACGATTAGATTTGGCACACAGTTTAGCAATGCTTGTGCCATGTCACTTCGATTAACAAGCACTGTAAGAGTTCAAATGTACTCCTGTCATTTGTCGTTATTTATTTTTATTGCCTTGGATATCGACCTGAGTAACATGCACTGCAATAGTTTGGATCTTCTCATAATCCATTGCGATCACTTTAGTTTTATGAAAGTTACTACCTTGATCGTAGCATCTAATTCGATTTGATTTGGTTTATGATGATCATGATAATTTCTTTATGGTTGTCTTTAGTGGGCAATCAAAGAGCTCCATGTTGTATTTTGCTGAATCAGTGGGACTTCAAACACAATCTCGATGATCAATTGCCCCAAGCCTATATATGACTACCACACTATTTGCTCAAACAATAAATGGTAAATCTATTGAAATCTAATTAGTCATTATTTATTTTTATTCGTCCAAGCATGAAGACTTACGAAAAATTATTCATCTTGAGTGAGCATATAGTTTTTACCTATTGGGATAAGTCCATACGTTGACCCCTTACGATTTTGCCCCATCAAGATGGACATTAAAGGACCCAGGATAAGTGATTCTAATGTTTGTAAGTCATTGATTTCTCTACTCTAGGTGCTTATTAATACCCTTCGTAGGAAAGTCAAGGTCACTTCGTCTCCTAATTGAGAGATCCTCTAATAATTCATTATTTATTTTTATTAATCTATATATGCTAATTTTCTAATTCATAGATGACTTTGATGCTCATTTTATTTCTCTCACTATTTAATGGATGTAAATATTTTTGTTGAATATTTTTATTTATTAAAAAATCTTCATCATTATGTATGTTGATGCTCTTTTATGTATTGGATTAGTCCTTTTATAGTGATAAATTATCTTAAAACCAATTATGTCACTGGTCATAGGCTCGTCTCCCGTCGCAGGCGATCCAACACGAAGCACCTGCGTATCCACCGCCATCTGTTACAGCACCTCCTCGCAGCAAACTACGACAGCAAGGTGGACAAAACCCCACGTCGACGTATCACCGCCGTCCGAGACGCCTCGTCCGCCATCTGGAGGACTCGAGAAACCCCCTGACTCCAGCCAGCATACATACGGAGTCCCGTGATTCGAGTTACAGTGACCGCCTCCCCACCCATGGCTCACGTGACACCGTATCTCTACGCCGCCTCCGGCCCAATAAGGTTAAATCCAAGAGTGCCATCGTTGATTTAGGCTTCGAGGCGGTTCCCGCTCTCCCGCTTCCCCAGCCACCGCACCGCCGTCCGCATGGCGGCGAAGCCCAGCCACCGTCTCAGCGTACGCTCCTCCTCCGCCAACCGGCTCGCCCAGCCGGTCGCCCCGCAGCTGGGCACCCGGCGCACCCCCGCGATCTCCGACGCGCATCTGGAGGCGTCTAACTCCTCGTCGACAATGGCGGCCGGAGACGACAGGGCGCGAACCGCCTTGGACGCCGAGAACCGTCCGCTCTCCGTGATGATCATCTCCCTCCGCAGGAAGAGCATATCCGTCGTTCGGAGGTCGCTCCATCGGTCCACGAGTACGTCAGCGTCCGAAACCACGATGCGATGGCTGTGTCGCCGCTCGAATGCCTCGCTGTCCTCCGTCGCCTCCGTCAGGAGGAGCGCGTCCCTCCGAACCCTCGGCGCCTGGGCGGCGGTGGCGCAGCCGGGGCAATCCGCCGAGCGCCTCCGTCTCGGCGCGGCCGGTTCGGCTGTGTGCACCACGATCTCGAGCGGCACGCTCGTCCTCTCCCCGGCCGAGGAGTGCCGCCCGGAGATCCTGCACCCGAATGGGTTCGGCACGGCCGTTGCGGTCTCATCACCGCGCCCCTTGGCCTCGGCCTTCTCCCCGCCGCCGTGCGGCTCCTGTTCCTGTGGAGGAAAGAGGAGGACGTCCTCTGGGTCCACGCGGACGCGGCAGAGCGGGCAGGTGGAGTGGGCGTCGAGCCATGTGTCGACGCACTCGACGTGGAAACCGTGGCGGCACTTGGGCAGCAGACGGAGCGCCTCCGCGGGCTCGAACCGGCTCAAGCACACCGCGCACTCCAGTCCCTCCTTCTGCCCCTGCAGCGATCCGAACCGGAAGACCGGAAGCGACTCCACCACCGCGCGATCCACCCCGGAATGCCGCCGTTCAGATGCGGAGGTCAGGGGCCCCCCGGTGGCGCCGCGGCCCCTGCCATAGGAGGTCGCCCTGTGCTTGCAATGCCGGGCGTAGAGGAGGAGGAGGAAGGTAAGGGAAAAGATGATAGTAAGGACGCCGACGATGACAGCGATGCCAGGACGGAACGGGACATCGAAGGAGGAGGGCCGGGCAGAGGGCAAGGGGCTAGGGGCAGCGCCGGCGTCATCATCCGCCGCCTCGAGGAGCAGACGAGGTTGTAGGTGGGAGACGAGTGCCAATTGGCAGTGGTGGAGCGTCATGATCTCACACGGCTTCCTGGGGGAGGCGAGGATGGATGGAGTTATATCAAGCAAAGCCGGTGACGGGACCCCGTGGGTGAGGACAGAGCACGAGGAACAGAGGACGACAAAGGCCTCAGTTATCCAATCTCATAACTGAATGGGTCCCGACTTGCTTTTGTATATGACTGCATCGACGGTGAGAGCAAGGGACCAATGCGTCGCCACTTGACGCGCTCGCGGCAGGGCGGGCTGGTGTAGCACAGGGAACCCGGTGAGCGCACCGCTGATGTCGGGCGGGAAACCGCCATCTGAGGGGGGGGCAAGACTTTGGCCCAGTTTCGCGCAAGGAAACGGCATTTATGGGACGACTGCTTTTGTCATTTATGGAACCCGGTGAGCGCACCGCGTCACTCCGATCCGGTTCGTACTTCGACCCGGTCCATTCAGCAATCAGATTGCCCAATTAAATCCAAATTTGTGAAATGTGGATGGTAGATCAAGGAAAGCGAAAAATGAATAATGACTTAATTTCGTTCATCTGTGAACAGGATGATGAATGGAAACAGTGGCAAGAAATCCTATATTTCCCCGGTGGTTGCTCTCTCTGTCAACGCCACAGCAAGCTACGTGCAAAAGTGCAAGGTGTTAAGCTCAAGACAAATCAAAGGGCGATGGGAAATCGGCAGATCATTAGATCAACTTGGATCGCCTTCTGGAGTTGGCAGAGCATGGAGAGAGACGCATCAAGAGACAAAATAAGAGCCGACGGGGCTACCTTTTCCAAGATGATAGAATTAATTAATCCCAGAAAGACAAGGCACAAACAATATGCATACTGTAGATGTCGAAAGCTCTCTTCAATCATAGAGAGGGATACACAGCTTTCTAAGGATGGACCGAGGCTGATGATAAAGGAACAAACTTGTCACTGTATCGCGTGTGACCATGACGCCTGTCCCGAAACAGTTCGTAGACGGAGAGTTTTATTGGAAGGTTGGATTCGAAATTGCACTAATCTTAACACAATACTATTTTTCAGTTTCGCCATAGTCGCAAAGGAAAATAATTATTAAGACTCGGGTACGCATCCCATGCTCGACATAAAAATCCCGTACGAAACCATGCGAGGAAGCAGGTCGTTCGCGTGAGGCGTTATCCGTGGGTGCAGCGTTGCTCCGACGTAAATAGCGCATCATAATTCCTGAAGCATTTAATTCGTACATGTACGCATAAACATATACGTTCAGTTTTCCATCATCAAGTGAAGCGATGCGTCACACGCGAGGTGAGACCGAACAGCAGAACTCTTTATTGTTGCAGTGTTTTGCATTTATACACCTTAACAAGTTGATCGATCGAAGTAGCAGGGAAAGAGCTCCTCCTTGGGGCGTACTGGCTGCAAGAGTTATTTCAACTCTTGACTTTTGGACATCTCAAGGCGGTGAATTGTCGCGTTCTGCTGCGCCGTATGTGACGGTAACACAACATAAATGGGTTTCCAATTCCAAAGGTGTTTCGTTTTTGTTGGTGCTACATCTCAGTGTCCCATGATTCGGACTTGACGACGGTAAACAACTGTAGCCCGGAATTCCGTAGGTGGGCCGCAGCAGATGTGGATGTTGGGTCACTCAAAGCCTACCCCTCGTTTATGTTTTGGTTAGGGCTGGCTCACTGTCGACGAGTTCCCTGGGCCATGTGGGATCTCGAAGACCTGGATAAATTGCCAGCCACACAAACACGGGTTCAACCCGTAAGGTCCGCAGGAGGTGGCAGCAAACCATGGTGGAGTGTCTTAGATGTGGGAAGGCAGAGCAGGAAATCGAGTAAAAAACTAGGAAAAATCAGGTTTTGATCAATATATTATCACCGATTCTCCAAGTGGGGGATTAAGAGCTCACTGGATCCATTGCGCTCCATGGATCTTTTGGGAGCATGGGATGGATGTATTATGATCGTCCTTTTCCTTTTCAAGTGTTCCTGGGCACCTGAAAACTAAAATCCCGCATCTAGAGGTGCTTGGTGGATTAGCTAAAGGTCATCTAAGTTCTAAAAGAATTGGATCTTATACATAAAAAAAAAAGACAACAGTTTAAGGTCGATCTTGGTTTAGAATGACACGAAACCTATAATAACACAAGATGATTCCAAACCACCAACTCAATCACCTTAACACAAGCTCAAAATTAAACTTGAGTTATATTTCTTTGACAATAAAAACATCTTTTGTAAACACTTTTTCTATTTTCAATGCCTTGTATACATTTTCCATTAATGTCTCAATAATTATTCTATATATACCTTCTTTTGCCAGAAGTGACACATATATAACTGTAATTATCTTCTATCATTTTCTCCTTTCCCTGCCCTTCTTATATCTTCTTTCCTAATTTATGCTTTCTTTATTATTGTTGTTTCTTGTCATCTCACTTTCTCTCAATCCCTGTTCTTTTCATAATAATTCTGTTTTATCGTCATCACATTTCTTTCCTCCTGTTACTTCACACATACCATTGTCCTACAACGCACAAAGGTTTAACTTTTATCCTATAATCATCGAGTTTCTCCAATTAACTCTATGAAGATGAGGAACTTTATAACGGTTTCTTTGTTATAATTTTTTAAACATATTTTAATACATAAAAATAATTTATATTTTTATAATCTGACGGTTTGACTCACTGATCTAAACAATAAATTAGTTGCTTGATGGTTGACCAGATAACTTTTCGATAGGAATTGACAATTATGGTTGTTGGATACGTGAAAACGTTCTTTTCTCGTGAGAGATCCCAGCTCGTCGCTTCCCTGCCGCAGACGACACAATGACAACGCGTCCTTGTCAAAATCCATCTCTCAGGACAATCTAAGAGCAGCTGTAAAGTCCAGCCACACCGTCACGTGGAGAGACGTTCAATTCGCTCACCCCATAACACGACACGATGTTTTTCCCCACCCATCGAACTCTCACCCTATTACCTCACCCGGCCGTTTGTGATTATAGGAACGAACGAATGGGGCCCGCATGCTGTCACGTCGAACGCGTACAGGCAGGCGCCGTATCAACGGGGCGTCAGTGCACTGCAAATAAGAAAGAGTTGCATGAGGATGGCGTCGTACCTGGTGAGGCCACCACCTGGTCGGTGGCAGTCAGTCGGCGGAGGAGCCGCCCGATTTGGTGCACTATCATCACAAGCTGGCCGGTCCGCGCCTTCCTCCGAGGCCGCTCAACCTCTGAAAACAACAGTATGATAGCCGCGTCCGCCACCCCGTGTCTCCAGCACAACGCCAACCCATAGATTGTTAATTAGACGATAGAACCGCCCCCAAAAGCTTCTCCCATCTCCTCTCCTATATAACGCCCCCAACCCCAACCCGGCTTCCCCACTCTCATCACATCTTCCATTACCGACCTCGTCTTCTCCTCCATCTCCTCTGCCGTCACGCGCCATGGCTTTAAGGTTTTTGTTGCTGGTTTGCTCCATGGTGGCCATTGCCTCGGCTGCCAACTTCCACCAGGACTTCGACATCACATGGGGCGAGGGCCATGCCAAGTTCCTCAACAATGGCCAGCTCCTCACGCTCTCCCTCGACAAGGCCTCGGGCGCCGGCTTCCAGTCCAAGGATGAGTACCTCTTCGGCAAGATCGACATGCAGATCAAGCTCGTCCCCGGGAACTCCGCCGGCACTGTCACCGCCTACTACGTGAGTTCGCTGTGCATTTGATTCTCTCGTCTGTTCGCGGCTGTAGTTGTGGGAAGCTGATGTCTTGGGCTATATGGTTCGTCCTTGCAGCTATCTTCCGAAGGACCGGCTCATGATGAGATCGACTTCGAGTTTCTGGGGAACCTCAGCGGAGACCCTTACACTCTGCACACCAATGTGTACGCACAGGGGAAGGGGAACAGGGAGATGCAGTTCAAGCTCTGGTTTGATCCCACCAAGCATTTCCACACCTACTCCATCCTCTGGAACCCAAAGCACATCATGTAAGTACTCGAGTTGTGTGTGCTTAAGTACTTTAACCACAAGCGGGGTAGAAAATCGCATCTTACCATGGTTTTGCCTGTTATGGGTTCAGCTTCATGGTCGATGGCACCCCCATCAGAGACTTCAAGAACCTGGAATCAAGGGGCGTTGCCTTCCCCAAGAACCAACCCATGAGGATCTACTCCAGCCTCTGGAACGCCGATGATTGGGCCACCAGAGGCGGGCTCGTCAAGACCGACTGGACGAAGGCACCCTTCGTCGCCTCTTACAGAAACTTCAACGCCGACGCATGTGTTCCGGCTTCCGGTAGGTCACGCTGCGGCTCCGCCAAGAGTGGCTGGTGGAACCAAGAGCTGGATTCCGCTAGCCATGCGAGGATGAGATGGGTGCAGAAGAACCACATGATCTACAACTACTGCAACGACGTCAAGCGGTTTCCTCAGGGCCTGCCTCCGGAGTGCTCCGTAGCTTGAAGAGGATACAGAAACACGACTAGATCCATTCTTTCGTTCATTTTGTCTGCATCCATCAGTTGTTTGTTAATAGTCAAGATACTCGATGTAAATTGATGCTACTGTGAGATTTAAGGTAAATTATAACACAACGTGTTTTCGTAAGAACTTACCATGTTTACTTGTATCGATTTACTTTTTGTTCCTACTTGCGTGAAAATAGTCATCATCAAGCAGCAAACTACACAGTGTAAGAACATAATTTGAGATCTAGCTAAGAGAAGATAATTACTCATGCAAATAGCAGAAGAATTTGGCATCTAACCATGCCTAAACCTTAATTCCTAGGATGACGATTTGAAGCCTAGTTATCCTGTCCATAGGTTTTATTGATTGGTTTTGACATTATCATGTAACTGGTAAAACTTAAATATGATGCCTAAGAATAACCAAAATTTGAATTCTTTAGTAAATTAGTCCACAAATAGCTGCACCAAATCATCGCAGAATGCTCTAGTTAGTGTAGAAAAACCTTATTTCAAATGTCATCCACCTACTTCAGTTTCAGAGACTCAAAGTCATCGTTTCTTCTTCGTGAGGGAAAGCAAGCTTGAGAGTGTCTCTAGTGTAACGCCCACTAAAAAATTGTGCATACAGCATACCTGAACTGGAGAAGATGTCTTGCAGTGTCAATCTTAGAGTTCCAAATCCACAGGCTAAGTAAACTAAAGCCCACATGAAAACACTCGATGTCTGTGCTAAAGCTATATAGCAGAGTCGCTACCTGAAGAATCGATCAGTAAAGCAGCAGGGAAATGCACCAACAAAAGTTGGCCCTAAGAGAGCTCCTTCTCCTAGACAGCGTTTCTATTGTTTCAAATAGTTGTGGATTCAGGAAAACAGCAAGTGAAAGACAGTGATGAACTTGATAGATAGAGTACGTAATATATTCATAAAAAACCAGCAAAACTATAATATTAGTCCCTAAGGACAAAGATAAAAGGGAAGTCTAAACAATTGCTTATCCATCCTGTTTATTCACCAATCTAGTATATTAGAAATAAGGGACATTGCATTTATTTAAACCTATATTCATCGAAGTTATGAAATAGTAAATATCTTTCATGCAAACTTCTGCGATGTTTTTTTTACTACTCCAAAATGTGTAGATGAGTCAAACTTTTGATATTTATCCATTGAAGCATGCTCAACATTAGTTTTATTAAATTTAGGCAATCAATATTAACTAACCAATATTTGGTGACTAAGGAATTGCAGAGACAGCCTCCCAACCAGCTGATGAAATCCATAGGATACAGCCATGTAAATTAATGACCTTGCTGTTTCTTCTCTGTCCTGTTATTCTGAAAAAAAAGAAAATCACTGGTTACATGAAAGTGAAGCTTGGTGCAACATCTAAAAAGCTGTGATAACTAAAACATGATGATTATTAATCAGTTGCCAAAAGCTAAATGCATTGGGCAATGGGATAGCCAGATATAACCCACCAAAAAACCAAGAGTTTGTGATACTTGTAATAATACAAAAACATCCAATCAAAGTTCATATAGGAAGTTTAGTACCATGTAGAAAAGAGAAATTACACGATTAAATCAATTCAGAGGCCATGATACACACAAAATCCTTTCTGACTGCATATGCATTAGCCAAAAGGCATTAGGACAAATGCATTTGCCCTTACCAACAATTTGAGAAAATATTTTAGTGTACTTTTAATAAACTTGCTGCTAACTGGACCTAAGAGAAGACATCCCGTATATTACTCTTTTCTTCCGTAAAGCAAATCTCTATAACTTGATTAAAAAGTTATAAGTTCTCTTAAAGTTACGGTAAAGTACAAGCTGAAGTCATGCCAACTTATGCTCACAACCTTTCTGAAACACCAATTTATATCAATGCCCATGAATATTAATTGAACTTGGAAACATACATACATATTATCCTACTTATTCTTCTTTGTCGGCAATCAATTTGCAAACCATCTGGCTCATTGTAAGAGAAGACTTGCTTGCCTTAGCAGAAGATTGATGCCCTCAGATAATTCTCACTATGACTAAAGAATTTTGATTTAAAAACATCAAAATTACATGAAAACTGAAAAATAAAAATACAGAGGGTATGTTAGTTATAGATTTTATGGTTGATAACTAAACATGGCATGGAATGCTAAAGTTTCTATAGGTGAAGAGAAGAACTAATATGACAAATTTTAGTTTTTTCCTTCACTAATGTAATAAGTTGTCTTCTGAAAGGACACTGTTCCTGTAACCCGAAAAAACATGGATAACAAAAAAGTTTATTTTGGAAGAAAGCATCTATAAAGCTTGTTGCCTTGTTTACTGGAGCTATGTTAACTCTTTCCATGGCTATTATAGTCCTGAAGTTAAAGACAATATGAGCAGCATAAATCATACTACAAGATAGTTGCAACATCACCATGGTGATTAAAAGTGAAGTACTAGATGACGATTACAATTGTTGTAAGGACCAAATTAATTGCAATCCACACCAGAACATACATGTGCAGATAAGCAGCTGATGAGACCAGTTAGAGAATCGGTTTCGATCTACACAATTTTGGTGGTCGGTTTGGGAAGAAAACTAATTCTGAATCCTCCCTAATATATATAATTTATCATGGGATTTACACTGTGAATAAGTACATACTGTTGTTTTCAGAATTATTGAAAAAGCTACGAGTAGGAACCGTGTCCTGATTCGGACTCAGATAAATTCATTGCCAGTGATTTTGAGACCCCTTAAAAAGTAGATCTCGATACAGCATACATCAAATTAGACAGTCGCTGCCTCATTAGAGTGCTGAACTAGGTGTGCCCACCACTAAAGGTACAGAAGATCATCCTCCGTCTCCAAGTACGCTTATGGGTTTTTTCCATCTGTTGCATCATGAATCTTAGATTCAAATGGAAAACCATTCCATCTAATACCATATTGACCCTCTCACGCGAAACACAAATGGAAAGCTCCTTCTAAGGCGGTGATCGGTGAGCATATACAATCGATTTGAGCTTCTTCACACGAATGATGCACTTCTAAGCCCACCAACACCGCAGTGGCACCCATCGTCGTCTTCGGATGGGTGCATTGGTGGGATCTGCCAACGAGCGACAGTGACGGCAACAGAGACAGGGAAATCGGGATACTACAACAGTTATCCAACGACGATCTGATTGACCATCGCTAGATTCCAAGTATTCATCACGCAAATTGCACAAAGAAATCGAGATCAAGAAACCTGAGGAAGGGGGCCCTCCATTCAGGCGGCGATGGGCTAGAAGGGCTGCTGCCATGAGCGAATCTTACCCTGGGGATGGATTTGGGTTCCAGTGGCGGAAGAGGGATCGGAAGCAGGGCATAAGAGGAACGAGGGAATCGGCCAAAAAGCTAGGGTTTGTGGGGTGGAGAGAAGACGAAGCGATGGAGGGAAACTCTCGGAGGACGCGTTCGAACTGATGACGGTGCGGCGTGGTCAGTATAAATGGCAGGCCGGGAAGTCCGTTCACCGCCGGTCAGATTTAGCTTAGCGTTCAGCATTACAAACGTGATGCCGAGTTGCGCTTTACGTTCACCGGCAGTACAGTTACCAACGTTGGGAATAATATAGTTGTTGCCGCAAGCAGTACACTTAGGAAGAGAAACAACGATTGCAGAACTGGAAAGCATCCTCTCCTGCAGTGGTTTTGTCCCTCCTTACACGAACAAGCTCAAGGGCTCTCTTCGCTCCTCCTCTGCGCCTCTGTCTCCTCTTCATCTCCCTGCTGACCTCCCCCCACAAGCAAAACCCTATGCTTCTCAGTCTTATTCATAGCCCTTGTCGCCTGCAAGCTGGAATTTAATGTCCCCAGGCTTCATAAGATAGCAGGTGGAAGACTGATGAAGAGAATGGAACGGGAATGGAATCGATACAATAACCCTTTTGTTGTCGGGTCCCTGTTGTTCTATTCGCCTCCTTCAATTCTCTGCGCACAAGCAATAGAATTGAAGATCCATTAATGCGGTTTGGTGGAGTTACTGATCGAGGGATGTAAAGCCACGCATCATATATACAAGTGTAAGTCCGAGGAACGGCAGTAAATGCCTTGTTTGACTCCTCTTGGTTCCCCCCCGTTCCTCCTCTCCGCTCCTCTCTCCCGGCCCTCATGCAGCATCTCTCTATCTGCCTCAGGTGTCTACCGTTGCAAGGGCTAAGCGCGATGAGGAAGATACGGGCTCCGGCTGCCTTGGTTACGTGCTTAATTCTAGTCATCGCCTGCATCTGTTCGCACGGTTTCGCTGGAGAGGTCGAGGGGAAGCGCCGTCACGCAATGGAAGCCGAGAAGTGGATGGAAAACGAGTCCGCTGTGGGTGTTGCTACCGTCGCCCTCCATCGGTGCAGATCGAAGAAGACTGAACTCTGTGGCTATCTAGTTCGAGCAAAGCAGAAGGTCGATGACGACAAGAGGGCTGTTCCTACTGGCCCAAATCCCTTACACAATAGATGAGGAGGAGGAGGGAGAAGAATAAGTACTCCTCTTTCGCTTGTTTTTCTTCTAAGTATAGAGAGGAAACAGCGCTAGTTTCTTCTCTTTCTTTCGGTAGTTCATTGCATATGAGGGTTTAAAGCTCAAAACCTTGTGCTTCATGATGTTTCAACTGTTGTGATGAAGGTTTACTCTCGTGAAGTTCTTGGAGATTATTAATGATGTTTGTCTACGAAGACAGTCAGTGGACTCATAATGACGGGCTGATACAATCCACTGTCACTAATGGGGTTCTTTAATACCACTTATGGTCTGTAGTTTCTCCCCTACCTTTGAACTTATTGCACATGTTGAAGCTCAAGATGGCCAAACTTATTACACATGATCTGATTTAACATTAGGGGTTTGTGTTATCTTCTTCTTTCCCTCTTGTGAGAGGAGGCCAAACTCACAGTTGTTGCAGCAAGCATACCAGCAGACTGCAATTTGCTTGAGGTGGAGGAAAAGCTGTCAACTTAGGAGGACGAGAGAGAGAGAGAGAGAGAGAGAGAGAGAGAGAGAGAGAGAGAGAGAGAGAGAGAGAGAGAGAGAGAGAGAGAGGCTTTGGTACCCTTGCTAAGGGCGTGAGAAGTGGCGGAGAAGCTGTTTATATGGGACATGACTTGTAGAATTGTTGGTATGGAAGAGAGACGGGAGAGGAGCAAATGATTCCACAGTCATTGTGTGATTGACTTTCGTGTCCATATATAACCAATATAATTAAATAGTTCGCTGCGAGCCACGTCGTCTTCTTCTTCTTCGCGTGGTTGCTTTGCGTTGCACTCCTCTGCACGCAGAGAGGGTCATTCGCGACGGAAGCGGTGACAGGAATCGTGCACGATTTCAGCCACACCCTATGGTACGCAATATAATTAAACTGATAAAATATTTAGGTTTATTTTATATTTTTATAAAGAATAAACACTGAAAGCGAAATCCGAATCCGTACAATAAATTGATAAAATTTTACCAACTAGACTAGTTGATAGTTTTATAAAAATATATTTTGATAATTAAGCTAGATAAAATTATTTTTTAAATAATATTTTTAAAAATATATTGTGGATTTATAAGTAAATACACATATAGGACACATTGAATGTGTAAAGTACGACAAGCGCAAACGATATATACTTATGTATTGCTACTTATATTCCATGCAATTTAGTATACAAAAAATAGGAGATATACATATAATATATTATTATATTAGACTACCCCACAGGTGGCAACGTCTATCCCCCTCGAACTCTAATCGTAATCATTATGACCAATATAATTCAAGGAATTAAAGAAAAAAAATCATAATCCTCAACTTATTTTTTGCTTATATTTTCTCCTCGTAGACAAGAAAAATACTTCAGGATGATATAAAGTAGACACACGGAATAATAGCACTATCAAAGTATAGTTTAGCTAAAAGGCAATCAAAGAACCTTCTCCAGAAATAACAAAAGTATCTTGGCGATGAGAAATCATTCTCCACTCAGCTGGCCATCATCGTCGGGAGAAACCGCCTCCTTTAGTCGCCGCCGCCGCAACTCGTCCACCACCTTCTGCATCGCTGCATCAGCGCCCGTGCCATCTCCATCGCACCCCATGAATATCTCGGCGATCTCTGCAGGTGTCATGTTGACCTCCTTCAGCAGCGCGTCCACCTCCGCCATCAGCTCGTGCTCCTCCCCCACCTCTAGATAGTTCCGTGCTAGCACCCGGAATGCTGCCGGCTGGCAATAGGATAGGTGGATTTGTCGGTCCATCCGGCCCGGTCGGAGCAGGGCAGGGTCGAGCCGTTCCGGGTGGTTGGTGGTGAAGATCATGAGCCGCTCTCCCACGGATGACGACCATAGGCCGTCCACGAAGTTGAGCACACCGGAGAGGCTTATCGCCTCTTTCGCAGTACTTAATTCTTTCTTCTCGTTCCGGTCGCTGAGGTCGAGGGCGCAATCGATGTCCTCGATGATAATGATAGACCTGGTGGTGGTGGATGCTAGGAGGCTACGGAGTTGGGAATTGGAGCTGACGGCAGTGAGCTCGAGGTCGAAAATGTCAAACTCGAGGAAGTTGGCAATGGCGGCCACAAGGCTAGTCTTGCCCGTCCCCGGCGGGCCATAGAGGAGGTAACCACGCTTCCAAGATCGCCCGACGCGAGTGTAGTAGTCTGCGCGGCCGACGAAGCGGAGGAGGTCGCTGCGAATGTCATCACGGAGGGTCGGGTGGATGGCGAGGGTGTCCAAGTTGGAAGGGTGGGCGAAGGGCACGTAGGACCAGAGGTTGCAGTAGTTGGTTCCGAACTTGGCACTGTTAGTATAGAGGCGACGCTCGCGGGTCCTCAGGCGGATGGCCTTCTCCTCTTTGAGGATATGAGGGATGTACAAGGACCTGACAACATGGCGATCCTGCTTAGGGAAGGATAGCTCGAGGAAGCATTCTTCATCTTCGCCGGAGCGCACGACTTTGGAGGTCCACTCGAGGGTGACGTCGCGGAACGTGTCATAGGTGGTGTGGCAGGGGGGGAGGGAGGCAATGGGGTGGGAGGAGTCGCGACGCAGGGAGAGGTGGAAGGTAGGGGCGTCGGTGACGCAGTGGTGACCGAGGTAGGTATGGACGGCACCGTAGAGCTCGTTGAAGATGCCATCCTCGAACTTGTTGATGAGGATCGTGATGGTGTTCTGAGGCTTAGCTCGGATCAGGAGGCGATCGAGGAGGGAGTAGAGGTAGCGGCGGAGCACATCAGGAAGGAAAGTTTCGATCGCCGTCCGTAGGAATAACACCGTTGCAAAGAGCGAGGTCAGGGAACTCCAATCCCATGCCATCCCTCCGTGTCTATCTTGTGAGCTTTATCGAGTCTCTATTTATGGACGTGCCTATTGGAATTTGACTAGGACTGAGCCAATAAGGTGCATCGTGCATGACGATCATGTCAACGGCATGTGAGAGATACTTTACTCGTATCATTTGATGTTGCTGTCCTGTCCAACGTATCATCATATGCAAGGAGGCCGTTTTTATAGAATTGAATGCTTTCAATATCTTTTTTTTTTCTTATTTTGGACAGATACATCATGTCTAAGGAAAGTACTTTGGGACTGATATAATTTTTTTTTGAATGATAGGAATGAGCATGCCAATTGAAAAAGAGCCCTGTTTTTATACTTGTCTGAAAAGATGGTATGGCTATAAATATTATATTTCCTTTCGGAGAATTGTGTTTGAAACTTTTTTTAAATTGACTTTACTATATTCATTTTTTTTATAGTACTTTTTTATCTGAAAGAGAAAAAAAAACATTAAGGATTAAGACTTCGATGAGGGAGAAATTCTTTCAAATATAGAAATTGCTTATTCTTTCAAGTATCTCTACCTTGCATTCTTTATATCCTTCTTGCAAAATACTATGTCATAGGTTACACGATAAAGTACTCCTACGATCAAATTTGAAGGTGTCCAAAGCTTGTAAGATGTTCAACATCCATTCAATAAGGTTGGAACAAAAATATACCTAAAAATGTTATTTTATATAGCATTAATTTTGTAACGAATGATTCGTCGACAAAATATTTGACATATAATGTAATATGTCAAGTAGTTTCTTTGTTATTATTAAAAGCTAATATGGTCATATCACTTCTCCCCTACCCCTATTGTACATTTAGGTAAGAGTTTGTTTGTCCTAAAGCACAATGTATATTTTGGAATTTAGATCTTTGTTACCTATAATTAAAGATGATTAAATGGTACTTTGATTGTTTCCTTGTCTAGCATGAATGCACTATATGAAGAGGGGCACCTTCTTTGTATTGAAAAAATAATTTATTTTTATATCATTGAATGTATCACATATAAAAGAGATACATATGTCATATCAGATAATTTGAATTTTTTATATGCGTGACAGATGTATTATACACAAGAAAGATATATGCTAATAAATGCTATTAGCATTTATTAGATATTTTAGATTTTGTTTTACCCCTAACAAATGCTATCAGAATCATCACGATGAGATACCTTCTTTGGGAGGTCAAGATTGAGATGGGATTACATGCTGACATGGGTGCAAATATATTTTTGCTTAAAAATTTAGCTTCAATTGCAAAGGCAAGGTCTTGGATTTAAGTTATACATGGTAAAAAAAAAATTCTTTTTATTCTTTTATAACATAAGTTGTTAAGAGGAGCCCACACATTCAATCGACCTATTGAAGATACGATTCTTAATTTAATCCTTCTTTCTCCAAATCTAATGTGTTATTCATGGATGAGATTAGAAGATACATCATGACATGAAATCACAATTGAGATATCATAACGTGAATGAAGTTGCCGTTAAGATATGTCTCACATGTATCATATTAAATATTAATTTTGAGCTATGCTAGGCTGATAACAACATCAATCTAAATAGTGGAGATTATAACACTTCAAGTTAATCTGACATCTATGATCTTAATTAACTTATAAGAGTTTGATATGTGTATTATTATATGTTTGATTTTAAATAGTTTCAGTTAGTGATCTAAACTTAATTATCTCATTAGATATTATTGTTTTTATTGATTTAAAATGGGAACCATGTTATTCTTTGTCTTTTTATTCTAGCACCATATATATATATATATATATATATATATATATATATATATATATATATATATATATATATATATATATATAGATCTATACATATATATATATATATATATATATATATATATATATATATATATATATATATATATATATATATATATATATATATATATATATATGTATATATATATATATATATATATATATATGTATGTATATATATATATGTATATATATGTATATGTATATACATATATATATATATACATACATATATATATACATATATATATATATACATACATATATATATATATACATACATATATATATATACATACATATATATACATATATATATATATATATACATATATATTCATACATATATATATACATACATATATATATATATACATACATATATATATATATATATATATATATATATATATATATATATATATAGAGAGAGAGAGAGAGAGAGAGAGAGAGAAGAGAGAGAGAATTGACAAGAATACTACGCTTGACAGAAAAAAAAAAAAAAAAAAAAGCAATACATTGATAGGTGAGAAAATAGCTTAGGATTTGAAAAAGGCAATTAAAATATCTTCACTAAATTAATGAAAAGAAAATTTTGTATCAAAACGGTTGCCATTCATAAATGACAGGACGATGAGAAATCTTTTCCTCTACTCATCTCCTGCACCCAAGGCAGAGGTATCGCCATCGTCAAAGGACACCGCCTCTTGCAGTCGCTTCTGCCTCTGCCGCAACTCGCCCACCACCTTCTGCATTGCGGTGTCCGCGCCAGCGTCATCTCCGTCGCACCCCATGAACACCTCGGCAATCTCCGCGGGTGTCATATTGACCTCCCCTAGCAGTGCTTCTGCCTCCGCCATCAGTTCGTGCTCCTCCACCTCCAGGTAGTTCCGTGCCAGCACTCGGAATGCTGCCGGGCAACAATAGGATAAGTGGATATGTCGGTCCATCCGGCCCGGTCGGAGCAGGGCCGGGTCGAGCCGCTCAGGGTGATTGGTGGTAAAGATCACGAGTCGCTCCCCTTCGGACGACGTCCACAGGCCATCCATGAAGTCTAGCACACAGGAGAGGATTGTCGTCCCCTCCGCACCATCGTATTCTGTCTCTTCCATTCGGTCGCCGAGGTCGAGGGAGCAATCGATGTCCTCGACGACGATGACAGACCCGGGGGTGGTGGAATCTAGGAGACGATGGAGTTCCAAATTGGAGTCGACAGCAGTAAGATCGATGTGGAAAACGTCAAACTCGAGGAAGTTGGCGATGGCGGCCACAAGGCTTGTCTTGCCAGTCCCTGGCGGGCCATAGAGGAGGTAGCTTCGCTTCCAACGTCGCCCGACACGAGCGTAGTAGTCCTGGCGACCGACGAAGCGGAGGAGGTCGGCGCGGATGTCATCACGGAGGGTTGGGTCGATGGCGAGGGTGTCCAAGTTGGAAGGGTGGGCGAAGGGCGCAGAACACCAGAATCTGTAATCATCGTTTGCGTGGGTATTAGTGTAGAGGCGGCGCTCGCGGGTCATGAGACAAATGCTCTCCGCCTCCTTGAGGATGTGGGGCATGTAGAAGGAGCTAACAACATGGCGATGCTGTCGAGGGAAAGAGAGCTTGAGGTGGCGTTGTTTCTTTGAGGCCTTGGTAGATGAGCGTCCGATGTCGGAGCTCCATCGGAGCGGGATGCCGCGGAATGTGTCGTTGGTGGTGTGGCAGTCAGGGAGTAATAAGGCGATGGGGCCTGAGGAGCCACGATCCATGAAGAGGCGAACGGTGGCGGCATCAGCGACGCAGTGGTGGCCGAGGTAGACCTCGGCAGCATTGTGGAGCTCGTCGACAGTGCTGCCGTCATACTTGTGGATGATGATCATGGTTTCAGGGTCGAGTCTAGTCAGGAGGCGACGGAAGAGGGAGCGGAGGCAGCGGCGGAGCTCCTCGGGGAAGAAATCGCGGATCGCTGTCCTTAGGAATAACAGCGTCCCAAGCAGCGAACTTACGGAACTCCAATCCCATGCCATTTCTCTACACGTCTATCCGGTGACATTTATATTTTATAGATGAGACAATTAGAATTTGATTAGGACTTGCCTAAATATGGTGCATATTATTTTCTTTCGTTTAGAACATATTAGATGCTTTGATACCTAAGGAGATACTTTGATCGTATCATATGGTTCAAATATTTTTTTTGTCCTAAACCAATGCATCGTGTGCGAATGAATATTCTTGGGTCCTTTATGTTTTTTTTTTTCGTTTTACGACGAATGCATCATATGCAAAGAATAACATTTTAGGACATAAGTGAAACGAAGGAAGGATTTATCGCTCCTTCCAAAAATTTGAATTCAAATATCAATAAGATTAAAAAGGCCTCTTTTTCTAAAAAGAGGCATGGGCCCAACCCAAGATGGTTTGACTTAATGGTTGATTTGATCATGCCCACGATTTGTTCGACTCAAGCCGATAGAGCTCAATTTGCTCAACCTAGAGCTCGATTTGGAATGGCTTGACTAGGGCAATCTAGGTTAGGTTTAGGGTTAATTTAGGCGATCTACTTGACAAAAAAAATATTTTATATTATGACTATTGATACTGAGAGTAAGGCACGGATGACTTAGTGGTAAAGAGTAGCAACTCTTAAGTAAAAGACCAAGGTTGATCCAAAATTTTTATTTTTATTTTTTCAACATCAAGTTGCACACCAAACTATAATAATCTCCTTGCAACAACTTGATCCCAATATTAGCTAGTCCTTTCGAGAAAGTCAGGTTTGATCCATTCAAATTGACGGTGCAATTAATGTAATATTATGGTAGGTTGAATTGAAGATGATTTAAAGATGAGATTGACTTAAAAAATATTTAAAAAGTACACCAAGTTGATAATGTGACCAACTTAAAAGCCTGATAACTTAAGAAAGAAACATCTCGAGAAAGAGACTAACATCGGCATTGCGTCTCGAGGGCACAGTCATATCGAGAGGGGTGATATATTTAAGTAAAAAAAAATTCAGAATTAAGAGGTGAAATTAATTAGTCAAGACTGAAAAAAAAACATTGCGAAACAAAATTATAGGATCAGAAAAATAATAAAAAAAAGGGGGCAAAACCAAAATTTTGGTGCAAACCCCTAAAAAAATCGTTGACATTTGCATTTTGTATTTTAGGCTGTTGAACTTGGTTGCAATTTTGATATGGCTTAACTACACCTCCAACCGCAATAGAAAGCACTAAATTGTCTGCCAAAGATGAATCATCTCATGCATTGGTAGGAAGGTTAGCTAATGTTCTATCATCGATTGTCATGATCTAACTAAATCTTCTTTTTGTCGCTTTTCACTGCTTACTAGATTGATTGTTAAGATCAACCATCTCTCCCACTTTCTACGAAGCCAATAGATCGATTCTAATGAAAAGCCTTGACCATCGGAGATGGAAATTCCATTTGACCTTTTTGAATCGTGGATGGCAGTCAACCACGCACATCATCAAGTTGGAACCTGTGGCGACTGGTAGTGCTTGTGTTCGGTAGTCCAAAAGAGCTGACACGGCGAGCAGGCTTAGCATCGACGATATATATATACTATATACCTCTGAGCTGAGGTGTAGTGGAGACCTACGGGGCCTATGCCACCGATACATTCCCATTTTTAATTGATATTTATGTGATCACCCTTTCAAACAATAACAACCTTCGTTAATCTCAATTATTTGAAATTGATTACATGAGATTAATAAAAAAATTATTTATTTAATAAATTTAAAGTAGTTAAATTTTTATTTATTATTTCTATCAAAATATCTCTTATATATTCTTCTATCTCTTCGTATTACTAATATTAATTATTTTTATCTTTTTTAACTATCTCAATGGTCTCATCAACATATTTTCATAATATCTTAAATAATTTTTTTTTCATCTTATCCTGGAAGGTGAAAGTTGTTCAAGGATAAACTTATAAATAGGGTGTTGGATTTAATGTTTCTGTATATTCATATCTTTCGATTTTGTTTATGTTTTACGCATTATATAGAGGCTTTATTGTAGGTTTGATAGCGCCCCATTCTAATTGCCTTTTATGGTAATTTTAATTCTGTAAACATATATTGTGTGCAGTTGTCAAGTAGCAATAAAACTATCCAAAAATAACCATCCAGATAATCATTTTAAGGGTTTTTTAGCTTTTTAGAGTGGTGCGAAGTATCATCAAGCACAACATTCAAAAGCTACTAGACATATGACTGGACAAGCATTTAGGGTAATATTTAGGATTGATTCATTATCTTATTTAACATAAGTGTTATATAAGCACTTATGAGAACTTTTGGTCATAGCAAATCATCTTGAATCTTTTGTTACGTAATCGTTCAAAACTTGTAATGTCTATATTTATAATTTGTATTATCCATCAAGGGATCATAAAAAGTTTCGAGAAGGCTGACCCTTTTATGGATATACACATAAACCAACTAAATTTGCGATAATAATTCTCATACAATCTTAAATAATTTTAATCATTCAAAGTTATACTTAGTTGTTCAATGAAGAAAAACATGTTATTTCCTTCTAACTATCATATCTAAAGAGGTCTCCTCGTTACATGCTCATATCATTTTAAATCATTTTCTTTTGTTTCATCTTTTATCTATATGATACTTAGTTGTTCATGATTAAATTTTTTTTTATCTTTCCTAATAACTCTACACATTTAATTCAACACAAACTTTTTTATATTTTTTAACTATCTCTTAGAAATATGTTAAATATATGTGACACGATCACATATCGTATGATGTCTTTTGTCATTTTATTCTCACTCTAAATAATATCTACATCAACCTCTTCATCTTAAGTACCTAAAACTTCTACTAAAATTTTTTTGTCCATCCAATTTTATCCAATCATGTGATCATCCTCTCCAAGATTATATTAACACTCTAACATACACTTAAAATAATGGCTTGAGTCTCGTTTGCACCCACTCTGCCTCCTGGGGCTGATCCTCTGCAGTAATCATCTGGAGAAATATTGCAGTAGATATGGCAAACTGTCCAAGGAAACAACAGCAGCTTGTGGAATCCACATCATGGAAGGCTGATTTGTGCCATCACGAACCCATGTACAATAATCTTCAGAAGCAACATCACAGAGAACGTTCAGATTACTGGACTTTGCCCCTTTTCATTTGACACCACAAGGAATGTTCCATCCACAGTATTGAGGAATCTCTTCCTCGTCACTTGGTCCTCAATCTTCAACTTGTAGAACTCGTGTCAACATGTCGATACAACTACTAACGAGGTGAAAATTCCATATTCACATGTTTTAGTTTCACGAAGGAGAGATTGCAAAGCCATCACACAGTTCTTATAATACTAATGACAGAACTCGCAGAATTGTCACAACACAGACGATGATAGGCTTTAAACCAACGAGAGGATTACAAGAATTACTTGGAAACGAGAATCCATGAGAAGAACACTGTTCAATATTTATGTATGCAGAAAGATGTGGAGGACAATTTCCTGTTACATGAATACAACCTATTCTAACCATGCACGGAGAAGATTGGATGCCACGATCAAACTACGTTCTGCGTGGGTATCGCGAGTGGCGAAGAATTCCCTCGGGGAGCGCTCGCGCCGGCTCATTCTTCGAGCCGGCGGGCACAAGGGGCTTAAGAACATGCTCCTCCGACCTTCGGTGAGGATGTGGGATCGCATGGGTGGAACCAGAGGCAACTCACCCATGACGACGGCCTCGGCGCCCATGGGCACAGAACTCAGGAATCAGAAGACAAAGATGTCGCAGAGTCCGCGAGATGGACGGCTAGGAGCTTGGGATGCTGTCGGAGGAAAAGAAGCTTGAGGTGGCGTTGTTTCAAGAAGAAGGCGAAGGGGCAGAGAGGCATCCGATTGGTAGATGAGCGTCACGATGTCGGAGCTCGAATCGGAGCGGGATGCCGCGGAATGTCGTTGGTGGTGTGGCAGTGGAACAGTCAGGAGTAAAAGCTGCGCCATGAGACTAATCGATTTTCTTTTAATGAATCAAAAGGTGGAGGGTGATGCCATCTTCATCATGGGGCCTGATGATGAGAGGGACTGATCCATGAAGAGGCGAACGGTGGCATGCATCAGCGACGCAGTGGTGGCCGAGGTAACCTCGGCAGCATTGTGGAGCTCGTCGACAGTGCTGCCGTCATACTTGTGGATGATGATCATGGTTTCAGGGTCGAGTCTAGTCAGGAGGCGACGGAAGAGGAGCGGAGGCAGGCAGCCTTGCAGGTGAGGGTTGTTCAAAAATCGCGGATCGCTGTCCTTAGGAATAACAGCGTCCCAAGCAGCGAACTTACGGAACTCCAATCCCATGCCATTTCTCTTGACACGTCTATCCGGTGACATTTATATTTTATAGATGAGATTAATTAGAATTTGATTAGACTTCCTAATTAGATTTGATGCCAGTCACCAGGACTTGCTTATATTATTTTCTTCAATTAGAACATATTAGATGCGTTGATGCCTACGTCGCACTCAATTGCATCATATGTAACTTTGCTCGATTATAGGGTACTATTTTTTTTAAGGAGATATTTTGATTGTATCATA
This sequence comes from Musa beccarii, assembly GCA_024322285.1. NCBI lineage: Eukaryota > Viridiplantae > Streptophyta > Magnoliopsida > Zingiberales > Musaceae > Musa > Musa beccarii. Next base: position 5,870,517 of record CM044401.1, on the reverse strand, counting down.
TGGTTCAAATATTTTTTTTTTTGTCCTAAACCAATGCATCTGTGCAAATGGATATTATTGGGTCCTTTATGCTTTTTTGTTTTAAGACGAATGCATCGTATGCAAAGAATAACATTTTAGGACATAAGTGATACGAAGGAAGGATTTATCTCTCCTTCCAAAAATTTGAATTCAAATATCAATAAGATTAAAAAGGCCTCTTTTTCTAAAAAGAGGCATGGGCCCAGCCCGAGATGGTTTGACTTAAGTGGTTGATTTGATCATGCCGTTGGTTCGACTCAAGCCGATAGAGCTCAATTTGCTCAACCTAGAGCTCGATTTGAAATGGCTTGACTAGGGCAATCTAGGTTAGGTTTAGGGTTAGTTTAGTGATCTACTTGATAAAAAATATATATTTTATATTATGACTATTGATACTGAGATTAAGGCATGGATGACTTAGTGGTAAAAGAGTAGCAACTCTTAAGTAAAAGACCAAGATTAAAGCCTAGGTTGATCCAAAATTTTTATTTTTATTTTTTCAACATCAAGTTGCACACCAAACTATAATAATCTCCTTGCAACAACTTGCTCCCAATATTAGCTAGTCCTTTCGAGAAAGTCAGGTTTGATCCATTCAAATTGGCGGTGCAATTAATGTAATATTATGGTAGGTTGAATTGAAGATGATTTAAAGATGAGATTGACTTAAAAAATATTTAAAAAGTACACCAAGTTGATAATGTGACCAACTTAAAAGCATGATAACTTAAGAAAGAAACATCTCGAGAAAGAGACTAACATCGGCATTGCGTCTCGAGGGCACAGTCATATCGAGAGGGGTGATATATTTAAGTAAAAAAAATCAGAATTAAGAGGCGAAATTAATTAGTCAAGACTGAAAAAAAAACCAAAATTTTGGTGCAAACTCCTAAAAAAATCGTTGACATTTGCATTTTGTATTTTAGGCTGTTGAACTTGGTTGCAATTTTGATATGGCTTAACTACACCTCCAACCGCAATAGAAAGCACTAAATTGTCTGCCAAAGATGAATCATCTCATGCATTGGTAGGAAGGTTAGCTAATGTTCTATCATCGATTGTCATGATCTAACTAAATCTTCTTTTTGTCGCTTTTCACTGCTTACTAGATTGATTGTTAAGATCAACCATCTCTCTCACTTTCTACGAAGCCAATAGATTGATTCTAATGAAAAGCCTTGACCATCGGAGATGGAAATTCCATTTGACCTTTTTGAATCGTGGATGGCAGTCAACCACGCACATCATCAAGTTGGAACCTGTGGCGACTGGTAGTGCTTGTGTTCGGTAGTCCAAAAGAGCTGACACGGCGAGCAGGCTTAGCATCGACGATATATATATACTATATACCTCTGAGCTGAGGTGTAGTGGAGACCTACGGGGCCTATGCCACCGATGCATTCCCATTTTTAATTGATATTTATGTGATCACCCTTTCAAACAATAACAACCTTCGTTAATCTCAATTATTTGAAATTGATTACATGAGATTAATAAAAAAATTATTTATTTAATAAATTTAAAGTAGTTAAATTTTTATTTATTATTTCCATCAAAATATCTCTTATATATTCTTCTATCTCTTCGTATTACTAATATTAATTATTTTTATCTTTTTTAACTATCTCAATGGTCTCATCAACATATTTTCATAATATCTTAAATAATTTTTTTTCATCTTATCCTGGAAGGTGAAAGTTGTTCGAGGATAAACTTATAAATAGGGTGTTAGATTTAATGTTTCTGTATATTCATATCTTTCGATTTTGTTTATGTTTTACGCATTATATAGAGACTTTATTGTAGGTTTGATAGCGCCCCATTCTAATTGGCTTTTATGGTAATTTTAATTCTGTAAACATATATTGTGTGCAGTCGTCAAGTAGCAATAAAATTATCCAAAAATAACCATCCAGATAATCATTTTAAGGGTTTTCTAGCTTTTTAGAATGGTGCGAAGTATCATCAAGCACAACATTCAAAAGCTACTAGACATATGACTGGACAAGCATTTAGGGTAATATTTAGGATTGATTCATTATCTTATTTAACATAAGTGTTATATAAGCACTTATGAGAACTTTTGGTCATAGCAAATCATCTTGAATCTTTTGTTACGTAATCGTTCAAAACTTGTAAAGTCTATATTTATAATTTGTATTATCCATCAAGGGATCATAAAAAGTTTCGAGAAGACTTACCCTTTTATGGATATACACATAAACCAACTAAATTTACGATAATAATTCTCATACAATCTTAAATAATTTTCTCAATCATTCAAAGTGATACTTAGTTGTTCATGAAGAAAAATATGTTATTTCCTTCTAACTATCATATCTAAAGAGGTCTCCTCGTTACATGCTCATATCATTTTAAATCATTTTCTTTTGTTTCATCTTTTATCTATATGATACTTAGTTGTTCATGATTAAATTTTTTTTTATCTTTCCTAATAACTCTACACATTTAATTCAACACAAACTTTTTTTTATATTTTTTTAACTATCTCTTATAAATTTTTTTAATCTTAAATATGTTAAATATATGTGACGATCACATATCGTATGATGTCTTTTGTCATTTTATTCTCACTCTAAATAATATCTACATCAACCTCTTCATCTTAAGTACCTAAAACTTCTACTAAAATTTTTTGTCCATCCAATTTTATCCAATCATGTGATCATCCTCTCCAAGCCATTATATTAACACTCTACCACATACACTTAAAATAATGGCTTGAGTCTCGTTTGCACCCACTCTGCCTCCTGGGGCTGATCCCTCTGCAGTAATCATCTGGAGAAATATTGCGGAGTAGATATGGCAAACTGTCCAAGGAAACAACAGCAGCTTGTGGAATCCACATCATGGAAGGCTGATTTGTGCCATCACGAACCCATGTACAATAATCTTCAGAAGCAACATCACAGAGAACGAGGAACACAGTTCAGATTACTGGACTTTGCCCCCCTTTCATTTGACACCACAAGGAATAAGTTCCATCCACAGTATTGAGGAATCTCTTCCTCTTTACTTGGTCCTCAATCTTCAACTTGTAGAACTCGTGTCAACATGTCGATACAACTACTAACGAGGTGAAAATTCCATATTCACATGTTTTAGTTTCACGAAGGAGAGATTGCAAAGCCATCACACAGTTCTTATAATACTAATGACAGAACTCGCAGAATTGTCACAACACAGACGATGATAGGCTTTAAACCAACGAGAGGATTACAAGAATTACTTGGAAACGAGAATCCATGAGAAGAACACTGTTCAATATTTATGTATGCAGAAAGATGTGGAGGACAATTTCCCCTGTTACATGAATACAACCTATTCTAACCCATGCGCGGAGAAGATGGGAAAAGAAGGCAAGAAATTACAGGATGCCACGAAGAAGCAACAGATCAAACTACACGAAGTCTCTTCTTGGGGGGGAGAGAAAGGAAGACAGAGGTAAGATCGCGAGGCACGGCGAAGAATTCCCTCGAGGGAGCCGCCGGCGCTCTCCTTGCCGGCTTCGGCTTCTTCGGAGCCGGCGGGCACACAAGGAGGGGCTTAAGAACATGCTCCTCCGACTTGGGCGTGACACAATCATGGTCGTCGGTGCTGGGGACCTCGGGGCGGCGGCCTTCGGCCGGCTTGTCCCGGATCGGCGCTGTCTTGATGGGTGGAACCAGAGGCAATTCACCCATGACGACCACCTCGGCGCCCATGGGCACAGAACTCAGGAATCAGGAGCGGAAGACAAAGATGTCGCAGAGTCCGCGAGATGGACGGCTAGCTTGGGAAAGGGCGGAGGTGAAGAAGAAGAAGAGGAACAAATTTGGAGGGAGAGGGAAGGCCGAGGAGTTATATAGTCACAGAAGAAGAAGGCGAAGGGGGCAGAGAGGCATCCGATTGCGTGCGAATAAGAAACGCAAGGGCACATCCGTCATTCGACGTCGGGAGGATGCATTGAAGTGCACTAATTGCAGCATTCAATTACACGAAGAGATTTGATATAATAATGACGATTTAGAGCCCCCCCGCAGGATTTAATGTGCCGAACAACCTAAACGCCCTTCAATTTCAGGAAAACTACACGAGTGCCACTCGCCCCCGGTGGAACGTTTCAACGGCTCAGGGTTCCACATCGCCCGGGCCGGGCGGGCAGGCAAAAGCTGCGCCAACCACGTGGCGTTTGCTGGCTCGCTGGGGGTTGAGCCTCCTGCGCCAGACTAATCGACCCCCCTTTTCTTTTAATGAATCAAAAGGTGGAGGGGGTGATGCCATGTTCATCATGTGGAAGCCATGTGATGATGAGAGTGGACTGATCCTAACCACCATGACGCATCAAAGCATCCGATGCAATGATGAAATATGAGACTGGTGGCATGTTCATGGCTTAATTTGCTGCATGCTGAGGTGGAGCAAGTCAGGCAGTAGCTGGATCAAATCGTTCGTCCAACCTCCCAAGCATGGCACATTCTTGGGCGTTCATGTAACCAAAAAGCTGTGCTACAATGCAGACATGGGGAAATCCATGGAAGCTCATCATCAAGTTTGATAGAACAGCCACGAACAGTTTGCCCATGTACTTGCTAACCAGGTTTTCTTGTCGATGTTGTAGCTGTTAATTGGAATCTGAGAGAATTGAGGCATGGCTTGTGTGTTGAAGACAAAAAAAAAAAAAAAAAAAAAGATGGGCAGAGAGCTGGAGACAGCCAAAGCCATTTGAGTAAAAGGGAGGGGTTGATGCAAGCACAGGAATGATTGGAGTACGCTGCAAGAAAGGAAGCATGTGGAAGTTCCCTGAGAGCAGCCTTGCGGTGGTGTTGAGGGTTGTTCAAATCTGTGCTGGACAAGAAAGAGGCGAAGCAGATCTTTTGGAGTTTCTTTCACTTCATTGCCATGTGAAAAGCTCTCACCAAAGGAAACCAACAACTCGAGGATCTCTCACGGTACGAGTGTATGTGTTCAGGAAAGCAGCTCAGGCCATGTCTTTCCACCTCTCTCTCTCTTTCTCTCTCTCTCTCTCTCTCTCTCTCTCTCTCTCTCTCCACACCTAAGAGAAAAAGGCCATTGAGATGACCACGAGAAAAGTGTCTTTGTACTCTGTTTCTCAGTTTTTGACCCCACCTCTCTCTTTCTCTCTACCCCCTCAAAAGAAAAGACTTCAGCAAATTAACGAGAAAGAAGGTGGCATTGCATATTCTTAATCCATCTCAGATTCTGTCCCACCTCTCTCTCTTTCTCGCTCTCGACCCCTCGAAAGGAAAGACTTCAGTAAATTAAAAGAAAGAAGGTGGCTTGCTTTGCATTCTTTATATCGTGACAGGTGAGAGGGGCTTCACAGAGCAAACCAAAGGTGCAGAGCAGTGAGTGAATCCTCCTTGCGTGTTCTGGCCGTCACCAGGCACATGGAAAGGAGTAAAGAATGGAGAGTACCCACCACTCACAAGCGACTTCCTTAAGCTGCACACTTAACAATTGGAGTCACAGATCCCTATCCCCTATCCCTTTCCCAAGCCACTATGGACATTTATTCCCAGGTACTCGTGTATATTATGTCTCAGCCTTCAAAGCTGTGACAAGTGTGCAGATTCAGATTAACAATGGCAGATATGGTATGAGTCTTTGATATCTCAGCTTTCAACAAGAAGACGTTGTTGATGATTCTGCTAACCAAGTACAGCTTCTATACCTAGAGTTTAAGTGTGCATGCTGTTGTTTTGAGGTGTTTTTACACGGTAAACTACATGGATTGTGCAATTCTTCAAGTAGCTCTAGTGTGTCTAAGCTTTAAGCTATGCAGTAAGATGTGCAATTCTAGATCCTGAGGACAAGTACAATTCTCTTGTAGAACATATAGAATGAGGAATCTGGATAAGCATATATGGAAGAGAGTTTTTTTTATATATATAGGAAACAAGAAAATTAAAGGATTCATGCAATCTACAGAAAAAAATAACAGGAGACAAGTAAGATTCATATGACAAAATATAATACCACAGTGAGAGATTAATGGTGCGTGAAGAACACTGACAACTTGAGAAGCAAGATGAAAAAAGAAACCATCTCTTTCAAACTAAATATCAAATGCAGTAACTAAGTAGGCAACAAAATACCAAGCAGATATAGACACATAAAAAAGATGATCAATTTGCTGATTAGCTTCTCAATAAAGTAAGAAACATGGGTGTTATATTTGTAAATGATTGTCCTTTTGGTTCTTAATATAGATGGATTGGTTTGCCGTTTGAACACTTAATGCTCGACATAAAAAATATGAAGAGTTATTATTGTTTGCAACACTTGCCTCTTATTCATAAAATTGAAGCATCTAACATTTTTTATTGAGAAGAATTGAAATTCTGCTGCTCGTTTATTTGAATTTGTATTGATTCCGTCATGACAAGAACATAAGATCATGTGGGCCAAGTCACCCAAAAATACACAAAAGATGTTCCTTGATGACGAATCATAGCTCACACTTGTTATGAGATCTATCTTCAGTGTCAAAGCTTATGTGCCAGAAGGTTTTAGGGTCCTTTTCATTAATGACAGAGCTCCTAGATGTTGTTACCTACTGAGTCACTCTGAAACATTAAAGCAACAAGGGTACATGACACCAAGAAACTAGAGAAGTTTGATGGGCCTATGATGTGCAACATGTTTATTTGGAAAGATTGGGTAATTTAGACGGTTTTCAGATCCCAATGAGATCTAAATCTATTGCTTTGTCCTTAGGCTTTCTCATGTGCAAGTGCTAAAAGTAGTTCTGAATAAGAAATGACAAGGAGAGAATGCTACCCATGCACCCCATCCATATTGTAAGGAAATTCTCATGAGCATTGGATGCTTTCCAATGCTGCCATGGTGTTCATAGCTTGATGGCCGTTTACAAACTCAGATCACTGATGTAGTTTCACTCTCTATGCACTGATCCGAGACTGTTGGCCTCTTCCTTACTGACACTGAAGTAATTCTCAGGCTAGCTATTCTCATCTAGTTACCATCGAAATGCTTTCTGCATATCTGCATATGATGATTCTTTTCTGGACTAAGACAGTGTCCAGCAACTGAAGTTTCAGTCAGACGAAGAACTAATATCACTTCCAGTCGTAGGACTGTTTTTACCCTAACAGGTAAGCTGTAGTTGATAAATGCCAAATAAGTTCTTAAAGCCATCAGCAAAACCAAACAAAGTAGTATAAAACAAGATCTACAGTGCTCTCCTATTCGAATTATTAGTATGGTTAAGCTGTTTGTATGTTCAACAAGATGAAGAACCAAACAAAGTAGTAATATTCCAGGATCTGATTGATTATTTTATTCTTGTCCAGACGCAATGGCAAGTCATTAATTAGAGGAAAAAAACACACATTTAGGACTTGGGTGCTCCTATGATTTTTATGGTGAAACTGTGAGTTGTCAAGCATTGTGTGCCAAGCATGTCAATTAATCATATTGACATGCAGGGGGACAAACATGCCTTGAGTAGGATTCCAATGTCTTTATTTCTCAAAGAAAATGGATCATTGGTGCTAATATTACCTTCTTACCTCCTCCGATCCTCCCAATTAAGCATTGGATTCCAAATCCCTCCTCCATTTAAAGCATACAGTCCATTCCTATCAAAGAACAAACAAGAACACTTTTAATTTTAGGCCTTGCACAAAAGTCCATAAATAACACAATTTTACGAGTTTTTCAAGTCATGAAAATTGTAAATGACTAGATGCATGTATTCTAATTTAAGATGAAAAGGAAATTTGTTATCTTTTAATATATATGGCTATGCTCTTATGTAGGCCACAATCCAATTAAGCCATATTTCTAATGGGCTGAGTGGCTGGGGAAATCTAAACCCTATGAGGATTGGAATCTCCTCATAACATCTTAGCCCTTTAGGGATCTCCTGCATCCCATTACGGTTCTACAGGTCCACTGCGTACCCATTAAACACAAACATATAATAGACTTCCAAAGGATAAAAATAAAGGGAAGTTTGTTTTTTGTTTATTTTTCCAATATACATTTATATTTTCGCAGGTGACATTGACACCATACAAGTGAAATTCTTAATTTGTTAAAATGGGGTTAATAAGGAAAATCACACCTGAAAAAAGAGACAAATCAACAAAATCACTGTGCCAGAGGAAGAAAATATGGACTTGCTCTTCTTAAACATCTAACCAAATATTTTTAATTCCATATACCCAGTGACATGTTTGGCAATTGATAAAATATCAGGGTTTCCAATTCTCAGATCTTATTCATTCCTTCATCCTATTCTCCTGCCACAATTATACATGGACATGGGTCCCAACTACCTGATTTAATAAAAGATGCGCACTGCAAAAATAGCCTATGAGAAATTGATGGATGAATGAATGAATGAACGAATGACTAAGACTTGAGAGATTGTGCATTTCTTATAATAGAGAGAGTGTTTATGGAAACTAGGAATATTAACAAGGAGAACTAGAATACATCTAGGTAAGTAATCAGGTTGGATTCAAACTAAATAGAATTAACATTGGCAATCTAACCTGATGAAGAAATACATGATCTAAATATGGATTTGAATCCTGTAATTTTTCGATTTAAGTCCCACATTGGACCCAATAACTGATCTCTAATATTATTACAGATAGACTTAAGATTCATAATCAAGTTTGATAATGTTTTTTTTGTTTTTTTTTGCCAAGAGTAAGAGATGAAAGCGGGATTTAAGTCTAAGACCTTGCAATAATCTAAAAAAGTCTAATTAATATTGTTAATCTAGTTAGCACATTCAAAAAATATATCGAATGAGATTTCGGACCCTTATACTTCAATTAGTAGTATGCCACTAAAAATATATATATTATGAGATTTTGAATCTCAATCTTTGATAGATGAGTCTGGAACAACATCATCAGAATAAACTAATGTTTAAGGTGATAATGTTATCTAAAAAGTATGATACAAATATGATAATAATTTGTAGTTATATTTTGAGGTGCTTGTGTCCAAGTCTATTGACCACACTTATCGTAGGTTAACGGTTCCCTATAACAAGCCAACCCAGTCCCAACCGAGGTTCACCTTACCGGTTCAAGTCAGTGTACCAATTGGTCAATTGTATAGTATGTACCACTCCATACCGATGTACCATGTGTCGCTATAGCGAGCTTACCGATGACGTAGGAAAATGACAAAATTAACTCCAAAAACTCCTAAAAGATAAAAAATAAATAAATTAAGAGTTTTAAGTTGGAAATAAATATAAATTTAGTATAAATTTAGCAAAAATAATATAATTTAGGAAATAATAGTGGCATATATCTTTTCGAGCTTCGAGGAACAACTTTGTGGTATGTTCTAGATTGTCCTTATATTAATATTGAATTATCTACAAAGAAATGATTTGAATTATTAAATTATGAGTTAAACAACTAAACTTTAAGAATCAAATGAGTCAAAGTAATCCATCGATGGATATACCTATTTCTACTACCAAAAAGAATGATGAGACTCAATAGGCAATGGATCAAGATCCTAGATCCTATGTATTCATATCAATTTAATATGTTTATTATCATACCATTAACATAGTTAATTGTTTCCTAATTATTTCTTTTTCATCATTATAAACATGTAAAATATTCTAATAGGTAATAAAGATATTTAATTAACCTAATATGGGTCAAATTTTAATTAAATCAATATTAAATACACTAATCACAACATTAATATAATTAATTAATCCTCTTTCACCTTATAAATATATCAAACACTTGAATTGACTCGTATCAAATTTTAATTAAATCATCACTAAAATAATTAATTATAGCATTAAAAAAATTATTAAAACCTATTATACCATCACAAATATGTAAATCACCTTCATATGTATAAAATACAAAGATTTGACCCATTAAGTGCAAAAATTCAACATTAAACACATTAATCACAATATTCAAGATCTTAATTACTCCCTAATTAACATTATTCTACCATCATAAAGACCTCAAACATTCTGTTAGACATTGAGAATAGGATAGGCTTAATCATCTCATAAATCATCATAAATAAATAAAAAGCATACTTTTGATTAGAGAGTTCTTCCTTTAACTTAGGTATTAATCCTCGTTAACTAGTCTTCCAAGCTTGATCCAAATCACAAATCGTAGCTTTGTGAAGTTTTAAGAGAGTGCAAATATGAGAAAGAGAGAAAGAATGGGGTGTGAAAGATATTAAGAGAGTAGGAGAGTTTAAAAGAGCGAAAGAGAGGAAGGAAAATGTTTAAAAATCCTTTCAAATTAATCTGACTGTTAGAATTGGTCAGATTTGAATCGTTCGTCGGTAATGGTTGGATTTCAATCGTTTAAACTAGTACTGTCGTGACTCGGACCTGATATGTTTATTGGTCTATCAACTTTATTTGGCCCAAACCATGGGTAATCCATCTGACTTCATCTATGAGTAGTCCTTTTCTACTTGAGCCCCCTCATCATGCCCAAATACTAGATTAGCTCTAATACCAAGTGTCACGACTCGAGCCTAATAAGCTAATTGGTTTATCGACTTCGTTTGTCTCAAATCACTAAGCAAAATGCTTAAGTTAAAATTAATAATACATCATCAAACTCTTATAAGCTAATTTTAGTTTTGTCCATTTTCGATATAGGATTAATCAGGATGTTACTAATACAGATCCCATGTTAGGTCATATGGATTTATTTAGCATATTCTAGGCCATATGGGTTTATTTAGCATATTCTACCCGATATTTGATGATTCATATATCAATTGTTTGTCAGATCAATACGTACCACCAATACTACATGATATTACCACGGCACGACAAACCTTAATAGTAACTACTCATTAATTTCATTCCCATACCCACCCACGGATCCACCCAATCCCCCCCTTGCAATAGTCCTATCATGGTCAAAATTGCTATGCTAATCAAAGGAAAAAGTCTTAATTCCAGCGGATAATGATCCATCTAGAGATATCTACTCCTGCCGTTTGTGTTTTCTTGATAAATTTAATCCAAGAACAGTAGATGAGAGGGATGAGATTAAGTCATGCCTCGTGATTCGGAAACTTAAATATTGGTATTTAAATAAGATAAGGCGAGGGACAAGAAGCCGACCTTTTGATTAAGAGGTCCGGCTGCACCCACTCGGTGGAACAAGGCGCGCATACATTTGGGCGATGCCATCACGAGGGATGAGATGTAATCACTACCGTCTGATGGAAAAGTTGCGTTTTCGATTTGCATTTCTAGTCCCGCTTCCCCCACCACTCTCCATTTCTTCTGGGCTTTGAGCTTTGGGTTCTTCTTGGAAACTAAGTGCGATAATGGCCGTTGATCTGATGAGGACACGAAGATGGACGAGCGGATGGCGTTCCAGCGGGAGACGGCGATGGCGGAGTTCCGCTCGTTGGAGCGACTCGTCTCGCCGCAGCTCGACTGCCGCCACATCACCGAGCTCACCGTCTTCAAGTCAAGCGCAGCGGCCACGCCCGATTCCACCGCGGTCCAGACCCGGCCTCTACGTCGAGGCCGGCGCCGCAGCCCATGGGCCTCGCCCCGGCCAAGTCGCCTGCGCGGAGCCTGACCCTGGACTTCACGAAGCCGATCGCCTGAAGAGGGTGATACGATACGCGCGCCAGAAACAAGCTGGAAGATGATCTATATCCCATCCGAGGGGTGCTCGTGGCGCAAGCACGGGCGGAAGCCCATCAAGGGCTCCGCCTACCCAAGTTAAGCACCTCCCTCCTCCTCCTCCTCTTCCGCCGCCTCTTCCCTACCGTCTGATCCAGATCGTGCAGCTAAAACCCCTCTCTTCCTCCTCCGTCACAGGCGGTACACCATGGCCGCCGCGGCAACACTGCGCCGCCCGTGCCCGCCAATGCCACCGTCGCGGCCGTCCGATGCACGAGATCACCACATCACGCCCGTCCGTTCTCTCCTCTCTCTATGAGTGAGATGGCGCCGCGGAGAAATGGGGGTGCGGGCCGTAAGACGGAACCGAAACCTGGGTTTACCAGTCCCGCGCTGGATCGCATGAGCGGTTTCAAGTCCGTGGGCGTCATCTCTACGCAGCAATTCATGCTTGATAACGGATCCTCGTCGATCCGAAACCCGATTCCATGTATATCTCAATTATAACATCATGTTCTAAGCGTAAACAATTATTCATCGAATTTTAATTAATAAAAAACCCCAGTTCACCATATAAGCATTTTAATTTAATCATCCTTCACACATCCAACTTTTAGGAAGACGTTGAAATTTGAAATTTGAACTTTGAAGCCATCGTCTCCATGAAACCTATAAAATATTTCAACGCCAATCTGTTCCCCCATGAGATGTCAACCTTCACGCATACTGCTTTTAGATTCTTATCCGAGACTTCTTTGTCACGGTATGAATTTGGAGACATTCATTGTCAAGTATTTATTTTCAGATGCTTATTATCGATGACCCTATTGAATCGATGCCTTGTTTTTCCCAAAAAGAATTATCCTGTGCCTACTTCAGACTCGTTCATCGCCTCTGACTCCGTGTAGTTTCTGAGAAGGTGCTGCATCCGAAAGCTATCTTTTCGTTCATCTTCTTCTGGGCCTTCGATGTTCCCCACCTACCCGGGTCAACTTGAGCTCATCCACCGGTCTTCGCTTCTCCACCACCAATCTCTCCCCCTCTTCTTGGCAATGACTTATCTCGTACAGTGCTTGCTGGCCCTCAGGTGGGCCTTCCTCCACCGACTTCTCACGTAGCGTATGGCCATGACGAAAGAGACTCCGCATGCACCTCCGCCGCCTGCCGCCGCAGTCGAGACCGATCCCCTCAGCGACGATCCATGATCCTCTTCCACACGGTTCCATGTTAGTTTTAATACTTTAGCTTGTTTTGGATGATGATGTTTTGAGGTTCCGTTGCTTGTCTCTTCAGAGGACTCAGACAATGTGTCTGCCAGCAGCAACACGTTTTGTCAAAGCAACGTGAACTGTTTTAGTTGCAGAAATTTGTGCCTCGGTTGACAAAAGGAGACCAGTAGGAAGGGATGATCAGTGATTGGATGCTGATCAAGAGATCGAAGAGTGGCAAATGGCGTAGTTGTCGAGCGTGATCTACCCATCTTTCTCGATTATTTCGTGTTCTTTGACCATCGTAGTCACGTACGCGTACAGTATACATTCTCCTGTCTGCATCAGACCGAGAGAAGAAGCCGACCACTTCGTCTTCCCGTGGGGTTTCAGTGACATGCCCTATTTGTTGTGGGTGGTGTCGAAGATCGTGGCTCTTGTCGCGGAGGGAGGCACGTTTTGGAGTCGTGTTTGAACGTGTCAAACCCCGTCACCTTATCTTCCTCGTCCTTCCTTCCATTTCTTTATATACTCTCTCTTCTCTTCTCTCTGTTGCTTCTTTTTTCGTCTCTTGGGGACACCAACCACCAAAGATTTAGCACAAGGAAACGCCAAGCTGAGTTGGGCTCTTGGAGAAGCTTGCTTTCTGTCTTGCTCCCTCGCTGCCGATCCGGCGATTGATGCCAACAGCGTCGCCGGGGCTCAACAGAAGGCTCTGGAGAGGAGGAGGAGGAGGAAAGAACAGGAAGGAGCGGATGTCTTCCCTGTTGCTGCCCGACGTGCTGCGGTACCGCTGCGGCGAGCGGCAGGAGAAGGTGGAGGAGGAAGGAAAGGCGGTGGGGGAGAGTAATGGATTCCGTTTGGGTAGCAGAGAAGAGGCGGAGGCGTCGTCGGAGAGCTCCTCCATCGGCGCCGCCTCATCTTTGTCGTCGGAGAGGAACGGCTCAGGCCATGGCGGGGAGGAGGACGAGGAAGAGGTGGAGAGCAAGAGAAAAGATGGAGCTTTGGGGTCTTTGGATTCCTTGGAAGACTCACTTCCCATCAAGTATCCTTCTCTTCCCTCCCTCTCTCTCTCTCTCTCTCTCTCTCTCTCTCTCTCTCTCTCTCTCTCTCTCTCTCTCTCCATGATCGAGCTGTTCTTGCTCAAATTTAGGGATGTTTCGAGTTCGATCAGAGTGAAATATGATGTCTCTCAACATGATCTAAATCTTGCTCCGAATTACTGCAGGCGAGGGTTATCCAACTTCTTCTCCGGGAAGTCCAAATCCTTCGCGACCTTGTCAGATGTGGCCAACGCGGGCACAAACGACATCGTGAAGCCCGAGAACCCCTTTAACAAGCGCAGGAGGGTCCTCATGATGAGCAAGATGAGGAGAGCCTCCTGCAGCTCCCTCGTCTGCCCACCATTGCCACCACTCTCGGCCCCAGCTCACACTGTAGCGGAAGCAGACGAGGAAGAAGAAGAAGAAGAAGAAACGGAGAAACATGGTGGAAGATCACCTCCCTCCATGACTCCCTTTCCCCGCCATCGCAGCATCAGCAGTATGAGGAACAAGGCTTTCAGATCTCCAAGATCCTTCTCCCTCTCTGATCTCCGACATGTCTAATTGTATTGATCAACCGTCTCATTGTATGTAGTAAATCAAACACGAAGAAATGGTACATGTTAATGGAGATTAATATATTAAATAGCTTTACATGATTTATTTTTCCCATCCGAGCATCAATATTTGGGGATCTCGTGGCCTTCTGTATAAGGCAAGTGTGGTTAATTATTAGGTGGAGGATAAGATAAGGTCTAAGAGAGTACATGTCGTGGTGTTCTTATCCTCAACACCAAAGAATGCTCCGTCCTTCTATGTGCCTATGATGACGTGTTGGTTTTAGCATTTTGTAATGATATGATCAATTTTTTTACCAACTAAAATGACTAAATGGATTAATTAATCTTCCGATGCAACTTGTAATTATTTGATTTACGTAAAAATTATCATAAGGTGTTTCTATATTAAGAATTTATTTAGGGATTTTTTTTCTGAATTTTCCAAATTTTCGGTTCGATCGAGCTTCCGTTGGCTTTCATTCTGTCTCTTCCTCTTTCCTTTTCTCGTCATCATTCTATTATTTTTGGATTAAATAAATAAAATAAGAGTGAAGGTAATGAAATAAATAAATAAGTAAATAAATAGGGTTGCAGGAAAAGAAGAATAAAAAATAACCTAATACAAAATGACCTAATAAAACCTAAAAGGTTATGGGTATATTTATTCATTTATGAAAAGATTATTTCTTAGGTAAATTCTAAATACATGGACATCTACCCCAATGCTACAAACATTGAATCAACCCGAAACCACAGCAGAATTAGGTTAATAGTTTGATAGTTTTGAACCAAATCGAAATCAAAGTCCAACAGTTTGATTTTTGCTTTTACAAATTGGAACTAAAATTGATTGATTGGATTTCGAATCGATTAATTTTTTTAAAAAAATAATTAGGAGTGAATCTTGATGGAATAATTTTATTTTTTTAACAATTGAAACTAATAATTCAAATGAAAATCATTTGAAATCAATTCGATTATGATTCTAAATTTGATAGGTCTAGTATTATCTAGTAAAAACTAATTAGTAGAAATTTTTTTAGGTAAATGGACATATATATATATAAATGTGATTTTTTAAGAAAATATTCATATTTTGGATATTTCTCCATCGATTACTCCCTTTTGCTTTTTTTTTTCCCACCTTTGTTCACAATTTGAAAAATACTTAACCTACACCTCAAAAATTTTTCATCAAATTTTGCTGCCCTTTTTTTAATTAGTTTTAAACTAATACAATATTTTTATTTGACTTATTTATAATATTTATAATATATTTATCATATATTTTTATTAAGATATTAAAAAATATATAAATACTATTGAAAAATACTATAAACGACATTATGCCTTTTTGATTGTCATTGCTCGTATATCATTAGAATATTATATTTTTAAACTTATAGTTGGTTTGTTTAAGGTTAGTAGTTCATTTTGTTCATTTAAAGAATTTTAGGTATATTTTACAATGTCTTTATTGTGATAGTTTTAACACCGTGATAAGCTAATTTTTAATTTTTATTTGGCTAATATCATTTTTAAATTATTATAAATACCTTATAATGTTTTTTTGTGATAACCAAACTGCTTTAAACATGTAAATTTCTTTTAGAAATAGTTTGAGTATTTTTAAAAAAAAATTGGAGTGCTGCTTGAGAAATTAAGATGAGGGTATCGATTGAGAAACATCCAAAATATAAATATTTTCTTTAAAAATATTATTATTATTATTATTATTATTATATATCATTAAGCTAAAATAAAAAGAAAAAAAAAGTTACAAAGCGGCATGTTGGTCTTTTTCAATTCCAATATACATACAATACACCGCGAGGCAGGACAAATGCGTGCTTCATTCTACAGCTATTCTCCCGGGCAGAACCGAGCCCATGAACCCAAACTCCACCACATTTCCCTCTTTACCCTCCACACTCAGTCTCACATTCCCGCCCTTTTCGACCGTCCTCAAGGAGGCTTGGAACACCTCCCTCACCCACCTCTCAAAGAAGCTCTCCGAGAAGGAACCAGCGGCCGCCATCAGCTCCTCCACCGCCGCCCCATCGATCGACAGCTGCCCCGTCCCCTCCTCGCCGCTCCTCGCCTCGTCGAATGCCCGGAGGAGCTTCGAAGCGAGATTCTCCGACGCGAGGCTCGGCCTCTCCAGGGTGAACTGAGCAGTCATTAGGTCGAGCAGCTGAGGTGGAAGAGGGGGCGGCATCCCACCGTCGGTCTCGCTGGTTAGGTCGCTCGGGACGTCTTCATCCTCCTTGCTGTAGCTGCAGCACCATCCCCTGTCCTCCTCCTCCTCGTCCTCCTCAGCAAGTAGGTTCAGGTCAAGGCCGCGATCCCTCGTCCGAGGTCTCTTTGATTCGTTCTGCAACTCGGTTTCTGGCTTCCTTTTGAGATCGCTCTTGGTTGAGCGTCCTTCGGCCCGCAACATCATCCTGATCACACCGTCGGATCCCCCGCCGATGTCTTCGCAGTCGGCCGAATGTGATGTGATCATGACAAAGATTGAATCAGCCAAGCACACTTCTTCTCCAGATGAGTTCTCAAAAGCTCCCGCCTTTAGGACATCTGCGAGAGAACTGAGGAACCCGGTATCTGCTTGATCGACGTCCTCAATGAGAACCACAAACTTGGAATCCTTCTCAAGGGCTTCTCCGAGGATCTCTCCACATGAGCTGGTTTCATTCGCCCCTTTCCTCATGTTGACGTGTATTAGCTTGCGCGTGGATCCACTAAAATGCTCGAGCATCACTCGCGCCAGCCTGCTCTTGGAAATGCCATCGCTACCATGCAACAGCACGCGAAGGGCCTTGTTTTCGCATGTTCTGCAGTCACTCAGTGCTTCCACAATCGCAGGGATGATCTCGGATTGCCAAGGCATGTTGTCGTGCAACTTCTGGGTTAATTCTTGTCGTCCTGCCATTGCTTCTTCCTGCTCGTTCGATGTCACAGAATCTGAGACTGCAGCACTACACAGAGACAGAGTGACTCCAACATCCTGATTTCCTGGCTTTCTGAGGGAATTCAAGCTGACTTCAGAAGGCCTTGGCTTCGGTTCATCCTTTTGCTGCCAGCTTCGCATTCCATTTCTCAGATCGACCGAGTTGAAGGGGGAACCACCATCAAGTTTTGCAGTGGCCTCAGAGAAAGACAGAGAATATGGTTGCATCATGATCTTGCTCTGGTTGCTGCTAGACCACCATGGATATGATGAAGAGCAGGTGTCGTTCTTGCCAGTGGAGCTCTGACTGAAGAAGGGGGGATACAAATGGCTTTGATGTTGTCTGGTGTGATGGAGACTTTGGCACAGACTGTTCCATTTCCTTTTCAATTCCAGCAAGGCATTTCCTTTACAAATGACTTTGATCTTGCTCTGGTGGTGCTTGTCTGGTCTCTGTCTTTGCAGCCAGGATGGCAATTGTATTGAGCCAAAGTTGGTGTCTTTGGCCTCTGACTTGAGGACCAAAGCTTCTTTCTCAAAGTAGGAGGTGCATTCATCACAACACATGAGCTTCTCACCATCCTCGCAGCTAAAAACCTCTGAACCAAGAAGTTGAAGTGGATACTCCCTGACTTTAGTAGACCTTGAGTCTGGGCCACTGCAGAACAAGGTGAAAGAAATAGAACTAGTTAGAGCTAAATGATTTGAATACCATCTGATACTTTTACAAATTTTTTTCTCTGCATCATTGCATTTTTGCTTAGTAATTAAGGCAATGTTGATGCTCAGACCACTGCACATTCTTTGTTAGGAAACAAGAGCTGGAGCACAGGAAATCATCATAGCATTGAGAAAGACATGAGGCTTTGTGTTGGTGGTCTCACCTGGGAGCTTGGAGGCTCAACGCAAGCCCACCTGAGGGAACCACCACAGCTCGAAGGCCCCACAGCTTCTCGAGAGATGGCTGCCTCAGCTGGCACCTCAGGTATGTGCTATAGCTTGCAGTAGCCAGCAACCACACCTTGTTGTTCACTGTCCCTCCAACATGGCTGATGCTGCTCTTGAGCTCACAGAGCAACCTTCCCAGCTCTGCAACCATGTGCTCCACTGGCCTAAATCCACATCCATCCTTTGTTTCCTCGTCAACTGCCCATCTCAAATCCCCTGCATAGATGATGACATTCCCACCTACTCCATCTGATGCCATGGAACTGATCTTTTTCCTGAGGTCAGAGACCTTCAGGTCGACATCACACTTCCTCATGAGCCTAAGGTGAACATAGGAGAGGTGAAGTTTTATGATATCAGCAGACTTGAGCTCATCGGGGACATCACCTCTCTCCACCTTCGCCATGAGCTCAGTTACAACCCCCTCTGTCATGGCAACCGAGTCCCCCACCACTACAGTGTTGGTCCTCCCTTGTTTTCTCAGCATCACCTCCATTACCGCGCTCAAATCCTCCTTTTGGGAGGACTGAGCTGGAACCGGTGGGCTTTGCCGAGAAGACAGCTTATACAATGGGCTCTTGCAGAAGCTACTCCCATGGCCGATTATATCTTTATGTGGCTCGAGCAAGAGCGGAGTGGACTGGCCCAAAACGGAGCTCTCCTCCTCCAAGTTGTTCTTAACACAGGTACTGGAGAAGCCAGCTTCCCTCATCACCCTGCTCACACTCGGGTCGTCCAAGATGGAGATGATGAGCTGCTCCAGCTCCACCTTGATGGCCAAGAGAGGCTGCTGCTGCTGCTGCTGTTGGAGCTCAACGCAGCCCCTCCTCTGGTGGGCCTGCGCTCTCTTGAGGGCTGCAATGAGAGCATTGGAGAGGGAGGGCTGAGAGGTGAGGAGCGGGCCGGAGGAGGGCGGGGGAGGAGCGGTGGGGAGCCTGTTGAGGGCCACATTGAGGCAGAGCTCAAGCGCTCTGCAGCGGAGGGGGTGGAAGGCGGGAGGGTGAGGGTGGGACCTGAGGCAAGCTCTTCTGAGGAGACTGGAGGAGGCAGAAGAAGAGGAGCTCAGAAGCGTGGCAGCGACATGGAGAGGGGTGACCTGGGCATGGCCTCTCCGCCTGGCCAAGCCGAGGGAGTGCTTGAGGACCGAGGCCGCCTCCGCGGTGAGGGCCTGTTGCAGTGTGCAAGCTCCTGTTCGCATTACTTAGCTCCCCACACCACACCCCCCGCCACCCCAATGTTTTCTTACCTCTTCCTTGCACTTCGAACACAGCCTGCCTTCCTCTACTTCTCGGACTCCTTCTTCTCTCTCACTTAAACCAACCCCAGCGTCTCTCTACGTGGTTCAGTGGAAGCTAGAGCTGGAGATGCAATGCTTGCTCTCTCTCTCTCTCTCTCTCTCTCTCTCTCTCTCTCTCTCTCTCTCTCTCTCTCTCTCTCTCTCTCTCTTCTGCTTCTTCTTCTACTACTACTGCTACTTTGTGGATATTAGAGTTGAGTTGCTAGCAGAAGAAGGTAGGAAAACTAAGCGGAATGAGATTTATATAGCTAAACACACTCTCTCTCTCTCTCTCTCTCTCTCTCTCTCTGGCTTTTTGCTGTTGTGATCGTGGCACTGTTGCTTTTGGATTTCCCATTCAAGGATTGCTCGCTTTCACTTTCTGCACCTTTTTTGGCCTAATCCCATTCGTTTGCCTTGGTAACGTTTGTGCCAACGCAAAGCAAATATACAGGAGGCAAACACCATGACTGCTTCATGCAACACCCCAATCCACTTCTCTGTTCATCATCACTAATCCAAGACCACCAAAAGAGCCTATTCATATATATTTTTTGCATCATCACCATGTCTATATCATGTTTAATCAGTGTTAATGATGCATATGCCACACACCGGAAGCTTAATGATCACAACAATGGAAATAGTTTCACATCTCACTAATAGTTTATCTGAACTTGCATACTGCTAAACCTAATCTAAGCCATCTTTTTCTTCACAGGCATATGCTTTCAGAAAGGCAGCAACAGGAGGACCCACCCTTCCCTCCTTTTAACGTATAAACTCTTTGGGTGACAGACGTAGGAATGGAAATGAGAGAAAGCAGAGAAGAGGAGGAAGAAAATGAGAAGAAAGAATGGAAGATGTGATAAAAGCAGCAGCGCATACACAACTTTTGTGCAAGCGTAGTCTCACTTTTTCTCTTTATCTTCGGTGCAAGCTACAGTGTGATATCTCCTCGTCTCAAAAGAAAGGAAAAGGAAGAGATCCCCTTGCAGCAATCCTCACGAATCAGTGTTAATGGTCCTCGGATTCAAGTACCCCAAAAGCACGAGTTCATGCCTGCAACTCTTACATGGCATCAGCACAAGCCCTTCCTGTGACCTCTAAGAAGTTCATGTGATCTCCAAAGAGTAACAAGTGCTTCATGTTGCCTTCTTCTTCTACTGCTGCTGGTTTAATCATGCATCAATTCCCCAAATCACATAAGCAGCATTTATCTTTTTCATATCAAAGAAAGACAAGGATTCTTATTTTTGATACAGCAAAAAACCTCATGAACTATGGAATTACAGACTTGTTCTTTGGAAATATCAAATTGTTCTTCACATTGCTGTTTTGGAGGTATGAAGAAAGCCGCCCAATGCTAGTCCCTATCTGAAACCTATATAAACAATTCGATTTTAGGAAGATATGCTAACAATTAGCAGATTCTGGCTTCAACTCACACGTTGAGGCCACCAGTAATAGAGAGAGAGAGAGAGAGAGAGAGAGAGAATTATTAGGTCTGATCTCCAAATATAAGCTCAAACTAGTCAATGAGAAGCACCATTTCTTTGCTAAGTTCCACGACAAAGTTTCTTTTCTTGTCACGGTACATGTAATATGTTCTCTCGACAAGCTTCTTCCAAGATTAACCTCATGTACTTGAAGCTTAGGGTGATGAAATGTTTCTAACATGCTTTTAGACTCATGATATTAGCTAACATATGAAATGCTTCTTCTTATGTTCGCCGCCGACTCCAATTCGAACTCCGTAATGATGCAAGAACAAAAGCACAAGTACACCTGGTCGACAGTTTATTGGTGACGACATGCAGTGATCTGCTATTCAAACAGTGACTGTACCACCTCGCCTTCCCCCATTGCCAAGGCTCTTCCTCGCTCTGCATGCAGGTGTGCCAAAAGCAGGCATGGACAAGAACGTCAAGCCATGATGGGGATCAGCTGCTGGGGAAACAAAAGGCGAGTATATATATATATATATATCTGTTTTTAGTGCGGCAGCATCCATTAGGTTTTCCGAGGCGAAGGAAAAGTCGACGATGGTACTGCGCAGGAGATCGACGCGCGTGAAGTGATTGCAATACGCGGATACGCTTTCGATCTGCGAACGCATTCTTTTCCTACTTCTCATGGCGTTGCCTTTTTGACCAGTCTTTTTGAGCTCAGACCGCTTTGACATCCGTGAAAGCGCCGTCCCCCAAACCTTCTCTTTCCCTCTCCCTCTCGCGATAACACGTAGAAGAAGAAGAAGAATATAAGTTGCTTCATTTCGGTAGGGTATACATGTATATCTGCCAGCAGTAAATGTCACATAGATCAGCAAGCCTCTATCTTTTCTGTGAGATTGCCATATTCAACAAGTTCTTCATTGATCATCTCATTCCGACATCTCAGGTGATCATGCTACACATCTCGCGACCTCATCATTTGCCTGAAACAACGGTGTGTGTTGTTTCATCTCAGGCCTTCACCGTGCAAGTATTGTCTCAACAAATGAAAGTACTTATTAATCCTCATGGAAGCACCATAAGGAGAAGGAAACAGGAAAAACTATGTTGGATGATATCATATCATTGGATGGCAGTGTGAGTGAATGTTTTCTTGGGTGTGCCATTTTCTCCCATAAAGCCAGCTAGCAAATCAAGTGGGTGTGCCAACACACAAGAAAAAGGACTCCTTTTTGGCCTCAGGAGTCGAGCGGTGAAACTTTGGGAAGCTGTAACTTTTCTCGCATGTTCGGAAAGTAATAGGATTAATCGAGGCAATGACAAAAGCAATCGAATGAAACTTACAAGTGTGTGCAGGCTTAAAAAAGTGCACATCTCGACCGACATCATAGAACATAAAGCAAAGCATATATCCGTTCCCCTTGGACGAGGAAAAAGCTTTTGAACCAGTGAAATCACACAGACTCGCAACTGGTTTTTCCTTTTCTAAGGGAGGTTTCTGATCACTCTCTCTTCTTCTCTTTCTGATTGAAGAGGAACTTGAATTTATTATTTTTAGCTTTTCTTATATGTTTTGCTCTACGTAATTGTTGCAGATAAACAAAGCACAAGATGGCATGCAGAAAAACATAAAGATTTCATAGCGAAGCATAAGCTCTCATATGATTGGTACTGTGCTGATCACTGACTCTAAATCTTTGCTGGGACAGCATGGGAAAGCAAGCTGTACCTCTAAGAGAGAGAGAGACAGAGAGAGAGAGTGTGTCTGGGGAAGAGGATGGTACACATGGATAAAGTGGAGCAGGAGAGGGGTAGTGCATGGGTTATAGCATGCCTCCAAGAAAGAAAGAAAGCGAAAGACAAGGCCCCGAAGGAAACATTATTATAATATTGCAGCTGCCTTTCTTTTCTGCCTCGCAGCGTAAGGCAGACTCGCCCCTCTTCCTCTTTCTCACACGAAACAGGAACCACTGGTTACCCTTTCTTGTCTGAAACCACCATCAGTGAGAACCTAGCAATCGATTTAGTGATTGGTATTAATGTTCACTGTGAATCCTTGATGAAGAGTCTGAAAAATGTGCCTGTCAATTGATTAGTGGCCTATGTGTGTTTTGGTGAGAGGTGCATGCAGGTTGGGTGCTCACAAGGTGCATGCTGCAGCATTTGAGCTGACATGGTGGTCCACAAGGTGCATGCTGCAGCATTTGCAGAACCTTGGAAGTGATCTTGAGCTGAAATGAGAGTGATCATCAGGTACCAAAAAAGTGGAATCAGATTAGCCTGCCGACTGTGAGAGGACCATCGGGCAATGTGACCTTGTGAGGAAGAGAGATTGATGCAATCGATCTCCCATGATACTGTATACATTCATGACAAAAGATGGCTGAACACATGATCCAGTGAGCATTCAGAAGAAGACAGAAGAGAATTTAATCGTATGACATGAAAATTATGTGTCATGGAAGAGAGGGACATAAGTCAGGGTAAAGCAGAGCGCAGTCATGTCCTCTCTCCCTTGGAGTCGCCGCACAGTGGGGGAGAGACTTAAGGGGAATGAGAGAAGGAATGTCTTGTAGCTCTGCTCCCTTGAGAAGCACAGAGGGCAGTGTCACTGCACAGGACAAGAGAGTTGGGGTGGAGAGTGATGGGGAAAAGAGTGCATGGCATGGAAACAGGCAGAATGTAGCTTGATTGATGAAAGGCCAAGGAGGGGACAAATCGGCTTAGGATACTAAGAAATATGGCAAAATGCGAAGAGGATGAAACCTCTTGGATTCTCGGGAGGGCCATCGAAGGATTGCGCATGCTGCTGCTCCTCTCTCTCTCTCTCTCTCTCTCTCTCTCTCTGAGACGGGGCACTCCTTTTGAAGCTCAATTTCATGGATTCTCTTTGTCAGCACGAAACCCATCACTCCTATCAAGGGTTTGTGTACTCATTATGGTCTTTGGGTCGGAGTCTAAGATCATGTTGTCATGCCTTTATCTTTTTCTTCTTGCCTTTCTTGATCGGTTCACTGACTTTGTTCCTTCGCGCGTGGGACTAACCCAGTGGATGAGGTTTCAGTTGATCTACAAGTCGGAGAAGATTAATGAGCATATTTCCATGATCTTCGACATAATCTTTTGAGGCATTTGGTGGTATATTTATGGAGATTCGTATGGCCAAAGACCATGAAAGCTAGACATAAACTTCGAATCACCGTATGAACAAATACTTGTAATGGCTGTTGCAAGAACAAATAAGCTGCGTTAGGCGCAGGGATGGGCAACTCCGACCTAACCCTCTGTAGCTGCCAACAGGAGAACAGTCCGTCGACCTCTATTTGTCTCAACCTTCAGAAAAAAAAAAAAAAAGTCAACGAGGCTCACCCTTCGCCTTTCGCCCACTAGAAATTATAATCGAGGGAAGGCTCGTGTGCACAAATTAAAACCTAATAGCATGGTTAGACTTGGTTAGCTCCTCCTATCGGATGAACAACGTAGGGGATCATCCCCTGTTTGTCCTCGACAAGCTAATAGCTCAAGAAAAAAAAAAATAATCATAGTTCTCCTATCTTGACGCTATCTTTCAGATGACATGTCCATCAGTCACTATCATTAATGATCCCTCAGACAGGATAAGAAGCATCTTAATCCGTCATCGAGTTTACGCCACCAACCATTCAAGCATGAAAGCTAAGCTCCTAAGCCAAATAGGGGCAAGCGGGTTTTACTTGTACTCTTATGAGTTTTTTTTTTTATCAAAGCTTTGCTATTTTTCCGTGCTACTAACTTAAGCATCAGAGGGATCAGGTCGGGACATCCTCTTTAACGCTAACCTTTGTGTAGGACCTCAATATCGATAAGGCATTCCTCGAGAGAACATAGAGTACCCTTTGGCAGAGTCAAGACATGCCTCTGGATAGCGTCGGATCCTCTTCTAGTGCTAATGGTGCTGATTGTCCAATCAATAGCATCAGAGTAATAACATTTTGACGTTAAAAGAAGAGTCGAATTCCAATGATAAGTTCTCTATCTAGTACCAATTTATCAATTTAATAAGTTATAATTTTTTTATCATTAATGCGATGGGTTCACGAAGAATTATTCATTTTGGACCATGGGCATACCTACACAATTATACTATTTTGAAACTTATAAAAATAAAGGTGACTCGATGGACTTATGAGTCTTTTTGGATTCTCCTATCATTCAATCAATATAAAATTAAATATTATTATCAATAGTTTAAATATTATTATCAGCGAGAATATTAAGCTAAGCATAAAAAATATATATATATGCTTGCTTGAGACGTCTTTCTGCAGCAAAATACGTCTCGGCTAAAAAAATATCAGTAGCCGCCGGACCTCTCGACTAAATGTCTTTTTCAAGATCCACCGTTGGGTGAGCAAACAAACCCTCATGCTCCACGCACATGGCTCAACCAAATCGGGCTAACATAAGCTATCACCGTAAATTGTCCCCCATCAACTAGCAGCAATAAAATAGTTGCTCACAGATCTCATGTGAAGAGTGATCCGATAGGACTTCTTCTCCCATGAAAGTTGTGTACTGCTATTTGTATGTGCCACTCCATTCACAACGTAATCCTGTTCGATAAAATTTCATACTGGAGAAAAAAACAACATTCGTCCTTGAATGCCCTCTCCCAGACGTCCCTGAATTATGACTAATTTCTATCATGATAATAATCCACAGACCAGAAGAGTATCAGCTATCCCCACTAGTTATTTTATCATCCTGGTTGTTGGATGCGACAGTAGTCAGAATAGTTTGATTCATCATCACGTTTTAAGCTGGTAACATGTCTCTTGGTAGACCCAATTTCCTGTTCCATAATTTTCATGCCGAACAGATTTCTAGCACTCGTGCCCCTTGTTAATAGGCAATCGCTCTAATTTTTTTACATAAACAAAAGATAGGACGCCTACGACATGGCTGGAATTGTCAAAAGATTGGATGCAAGATTTAACAGTGAGCAGATGGTAGAAAGGGCACATAACAACGTCAAACAGTCCTTGATCATCAACGCAGGATAGACAACATGCGAAGATACAATACAGGCAAACATATGGGGCTTTCTAAGATCATAAATATAAAGTAGAGATTTCCCTCGTTAAAATTACCTTTCCAACCAGGATGCCCCTCATGATGATGCTGTGTCGCGGTCATTGGCAGTATTAGGAGGCTGATGCTCAGCTACAGGCGCCGAGGCTCCGTTCTGGGGAGAAACAAAAGGCGGCAATGAGAACCACCATGAAAAAAACCTGAAACAACTCAGCATACACTTGATAAATTTTGTTAGTTTGGAGGTGCATTCGTGTCTTGCGGACCATTGTGATGGCAATAGAAGAAACATTCAGAAACAGTCAAGCCCATTTTATGACTTTTTTCTAATTTCCGAAAGGAAAGCTCCTGAGCAGAAAAGGACCTACCACTTCATTTCCTTCCGAAGGGCCATTGTGCGTGAGCAAAGATGGATTTTTTGATAAGTCCCTCAATGTACCCTGCAGCACCCGTGAAGCCATAGAAGATAATTAAAATAAAAAAGTCAATAGATGACAGGCGACATTTCTTTGGAGTTCCATATAGATGCTCTGGTATGTTATGCATCCTTCCAGAGACCATAGAGGAAAACTCACGGATTGTGTTCTAGCCTTCAAATTAACATGGATATCAGTATTTACATGAAAAAACATCAACCCAAAATGCACAACACACCATAATATATAATTCATCTCTCATGATGGCAGAGCCAAGGCCTATGAATGTGTTGTTCCGTTCAATGCACTAGCATGGTGTGGAACTAACTGGCAGGCATCAGCTGTACAGGTACGGTATGCCACAGTCAAGCACTCACAGCGCGTTCAACAGCATAACATGAGCCTTAAGCACCATGCCAGCAATTTCATGGCATGACATGTTAACACTTGAATGCTGGGAAAACATATGCAACGTGGAAAAATATCTTACATGCAAAGATAGCAAGTCTACAGGGAAACTCAAAAATAAAAGCCCTTAGACAAGAATCCAACTGTATAAAAGTCAACATATAAGTACTAAAAACACATGAAAACACGCAACATTCTGTAGCAAATTGATCTACATAAGCAATAATACCTTGTTTGCCCACATAAGTCCACAAGCATTACATAGGGTCCTTGGTCCTTCAGGTCCACGGCGCATCATTGGAGTAGATTTAGAGCTGATGCCACAGTGATGGCAACTGAAAGTTTTCAAGGAAACGACATTATTGAAAACCTAAGCATCAAAATAGTGCTATGTCTATGTTAGAACCTACGACAAGAATTCATTGTTCAGGATCATTGCAAAAAAGTATTCCAACATTCTGATATATGTTAAATAACAAATCTTTTCTTTTACAAATTATCTTCCAACATGCAGATGGATACATGAATATATTATGGAGCCTACAAATAGACTGCTAAACTCAAGAGTTGCAACTTGTCCTACCAAAAGATTTTTACTTATGAATTTCTAAACAGCCACCAAAAAAAAAAAAATGTTAAGAGAAACATACAGAGCTGCAGATGGTGGTCGACCTTCAATTGAACCCCACCGCTGGATTCCCTCACAATTAGTAACAGACGAAGTTGCATCCTCAGGCTTTGATTTTGATGATGTGAACTGACCTCTATTCCGCTGCATCCTGTAAATGTGTAGATCAATAGTCATGAATAAGGCATATGTTCCAAAGTACACGAGCAAATACAATAGTCAAAAATCCAAAATCATGAAGGTAATATTAAAAAAAAAACACAAAAGTTATGCAGTATTTATAATGCACCGTGAACCACCATTCACAGCATACAACATCTAAGAAATGATATGAACTGCACCATACTTCCACCTATTATTCCAAGAACTTTGCAGCCACGAACCAAACACCAAACTTTGATGGTAAGACAGCACACATTGCATCCTTATAGTTGTCATTTATTGGCAGGAACCTTTTAGATTTCCACATTACTAAAAGTCCGACAAGAGTCACTGATAATCTATAGAACTTTTGTTGCTGAAACCCTCATCTATAATCTCAACTATAACTCAGAGACTACACCACCTGTTAAAGTATTGAGAAAACTATTACACAATGATTGCAGAAAAACTGACAGGAAATTTATCTCTTACCTGAGAGCAACTTCCTTCCGAACAGCATATCGTATCTTCTTGTCAAAATTCCGCTCTTTCCGCTTCTCTCGAAACCTCATAAGTGAAGCAACTCTGTGAGGGAAATTCGAGCGCTGTAAAGCACGAAAAGATCAAGCTGCAAAGTTAAGCACCTTCCAAATCCATCCACCAAACCATTAAAGATCCTGTAGCCTAACAAGTACCTTATTCAGTGGATTGGAAGCTGACACAATCGAAGCTGGATTAGTTGCAATTTCACGCCCTCCCAACAACAAAAGCACGGCTTGAACCTATAGGAAAAGCAAGTCTGTTACCATCCAAAGAGAAGCGCACGAAACGCTGTTATTTCACGAATAAACAGAAATAGCACGCAAAATACAACCTTTTCAGGAGACACGGAATCGAACACGTAGACCTCCCCCTGGAAGGACAGGGTGAGCTGATTGCCGGTAACCGGAGGCACGTTCACCGCGTGTGGATCCCCCAAACCTCCATGGTCGGGTAGCGCGTCGCCCTCCATCCCCTCCCCTTCGACAGCACCGTCGAAATCTTCATCCATACCGTCGCCACCGCCATCATTGTCCTTGTCGTTCCCGTACGTCTGCATCGCCCTGGCGTCGGCCTCCGCGATCATATGGCCCTCGGCGACGCCTGGCTGCCGGACGAAGCCAGCCGTCCTCAATTCGGCCGTCTGGCTGGGTTTCCCACTCATTCCTCTTCCCTCTCGCTGTAAGCCGCGATCAGAACCAAGAAAACCGCGAAAAATCCCAGCATCTACATGATCTTTGGGATCGGTCGGTTCCACCGGGAGAAGTAGCATGGGAAACGAACAGGCTCAGATCAGATTCCATCGAAGGCCATCACTAGCGAAATGGACGAACCCCCGATTTCTCGTTCGATCGGATTGAGGGGAGAGGACAAAAACCCTAAGGATTTGGGGCACCGAGATGAGAACCAGGGGAGGGTTAACCGATACGGGGACGTATGAATGGGTCCACGACGGATTTCAATCGAATCACCGCCGTAGAATATGAAACATACGGTCGTCGAAGATTACTTACGGCCCGCTGTCCTCCTAAAATGGGCTTAATGGGCCAACGCTTCCGGCGCAGCGTTTACTTGCTATTTGCGTTATATATGTCTTTGATCGATTTCAGCAAATAAACCCAAAGTTACAGCAAGTTTATTAAAATTTTTATTAAATAGAAAAAATAATGATTCGATGCTAATCATTTAGCTTTATTAAAAAAAACAAATTTTATTTAAATAAAAAAATAATTAATAATAAGAAAATAAAAAAATGATAAAAAAAAGTGGATGCACGAAGATATGCAATGGTGTGTTGATTGTCTCACCGAGTTGTCGATCCCTATATAACCTTCAACCAAAGACACGATAAGCTACAAGTAATTAAGCGGTACAGTCAAAATGAAATATAATGCTAAGTATAATTATCGTATTTTTTTAAAACAGACCCAAAAAAAAACTCGGAATAAAACCAACACGACACGCTCCACACGTGCAGTCGGATGCCATCTCACATCCCACCTACGTCCTCAGGCGCCCCGCACGTGCACTGCCACCTCGACGCGACGCCACTACCGCGCGAACGAGCGAGCCGCTCCTGCTGCAGGTTAACGACGCGAACTTCGCCTTAGCGCCCGCCGCCGCCCACCGTCGCCTTCGACCCTCGAGGTGGCGTCCCCTTCCATCTCCTCCTCCGGCCCCGCCTTGGAGTCGGCGGTGGAGACGCAGGACTCCAGCGGCGACGACGCGGAGGAGGAGAGCTCGGTTGCGTCGGGGCCGCAGGAGCGGCAGATCGAACGGACCGGGGGGGACGAGGCGCCAGAGATGACCCGGTCGTCGTCCAGGGAGTGGCAACAGGCGCAAGCGATCCGGCGGAGGTGGCGAGCGACGAGAAAGTTGGCGCCGTGGACGCTGGTGTCGCATGCCCAGCAGAGGGACGCCGCGTCCGCCTCGCAATGCACGGCGGCGCCGCCGCCGCAGAGTTCGCATGCGGTTCCCGGCTTCACCTCTACGGCCGTGGAAGCCATCGATCCCCTAAGGGCCGGCAGCATGGCTGTGACGTTAGAGAAGAGAAGGAAGAAGGCGCAGAGCAGATGGAAGAGGACGAGATTCGTGCCATATTATATTGAGAGAGAGAGAGAGAGAGAGAGAGAGAGAGAGAGAGAGCAAACGGGGGCGAGGATAATGGAAGGAATCCGGACAGTTTGAAACGGAACAGTAACGGAAGAGGTCGACGTTTATGTAGTTAAAAATAACTACTGCCATGAAAAGGAACAGCCCGTAGTCTAATAATGAGAAAAGATTGAACCCAAATAGTTAGGCCACTAATATTATTTAAAACCTTATGCTGCTTTGTGATTGCTGGAACATTTGAATGCGATGATGATGATAGTAATGATCATTATTTTAATTGTGATGCATAGTTGGTCATCATTTCCTTGGTGGGGTTTTGTATATGCAATTAGCAAAAGTGCATATTACATTGTTTATATTGATTACCAAGTGCCATGTTTCTTATCTGAGTTAAATGAGTAGGCATAGAATCAGGTTTTTGAAGCTTGGATGATACTATTCTTCATCTATTTCCAATGTATGATGAGCATAGATTCTTACCAAAGCAACAAAGAACAAGCGATGACAATAGAGGCTCTCAAAGTCAAAAAGTAAACAAAGATTAGAAGAAAGATGTAGGATGGAACAAGACACACACACACACACAGATGCTTCAAGCTATGTAACTCCAGTTTTCAGAGATGCACTGAAGAAAGAGTTACAGAGATGAACACAGAACTGACATTAGATGGATGCTGCAAGGAAGATTCCATGCTCAAAGTCACCTGCACATTGGCATCACTTTATGTCATGAATAATAGACTTGCATCAAAATCTTGAAAGACCACCTTTCACATATGATACTTGAATATATTTGGAGCTTATCCACAGGAATGATATGTCATTGCAGAACAATGGAAAATTCAGATGCCAATCTCCTTACAGAGCATGACAACTCCATGTTCAGAATCAGAAACTGTATCTTGCTCAGTGAAACAATAGAATGAACAAAGCTGTGTTACTGCAGCCCATCCTAAACATGTCATTCCTCATCCACCAAACTTTATGAACTGAACACCTGCACCACTTGTAATTAACTGTACCAATCAGTTTAATCTGCTACCTGTTCAATATGTTCATCAAGATCTTTGAAAATACATGTGACTGCCGTCCACAATTACCAGTTTGAAATAAGAATTAAATAGTTGGTGAGCTTATGACATTTGGCCTTTCATTTAAACTACTACCAATCAGTAAAATTTACACATCGGGCTGAACCCAGCGTATACCTCGCAACAATTTAGCCAATTAGGTTGAGCTAGCAACAGAAATTCAAAAGATTTAGTGAAAAATTTAAATAAATCTTCATTATATGCCCACAATTATCTTCTTCCTCTAATACATCAAAAGTTCCAGTCTTGTTGAACTAATTAGGCCATCCTCAGAAAAGCTTCTGGGCCTCATATACAAATAGAGAAGGAAAGGAAAGAGAAAACTGTACACCCAAATTACGGAGCACGATTCCACCTCAAACCCACGATATTTGCCACTGCCACATCCAATAAACAAATCTTCGATCCGGCATACTCCTGATTCCCATTGGCGAAATTTCTGCGTCTGTTAAACTGGTATGACATCAAGCCTCGAAGCGTCTTTGCACCCTAACACAATCCCATCAAGACTCACTGGGAGCAATCCCGTTGGCCAATTACTGCATCTCTTAAACAGGTACGACATCAAGCTTTGAAGTGTCTTCACACCTTAACACAATCCCATTAAGACTCACTGGAAGAGAGCAATTGGTCCATTGGCAACCTGTTGAAACCGGCTCAGATGGAGGAATGATCATAATTACATTCTCATTCCTTCGGACAACTCCCATCACACTTACAGTACTGCCTTCCTTGATATACCTACAAGCAAAGAGATGGCACAGTTTCTGAGTTGATGGTTCCTAGCTCTGAATTACTCTTTGCTGATAATAAACAACCATCAGTTTGATGATAGTTATGTTACCTTCTTACAGGTTACATTTTTTTTGCTTAGCTATCAGGAAATCTGTGATTACGAAAATATACTAGGATCCCTAGGAAAAATCACGATCAGTGATGCTTCAACTTCTATTAACATGATTAAAATTAAAGATAAAGCTACCAAATAATATAGCCATGAAGGAAAGTTACCCTTCTTTCACACGCATAATACGATCATCGCTTGAAAGGTTCCTCCGAGCCAACCACCCAAGGAATTCAGGAGATAAGTCTTTCTTGCTTGGGTCGACATTGAACACAATGGACTCATCAACATATGAGGTCACCTTTGCACCATAACCAGTCTTTACCAATGCTCTTAACCCAGATTGAAAATCTGAAATGTAGAAGTCAACCACGTGCCTCTGCCAAAAGTTAAACATCAATTTTGAGAGAGTCCCAAGAATCAAGGCATCTGTCTGTCTCCGTGAGAGCAGTATTATGGTTTTGTAGCAATATCTCAGCAGTTAAACAGATTTTTAGTTCAATAAAAGATTTTTACTTCAATAAATGTTTAAGGCTAATGGAGCATGTATTGACATTAATGACACATTTATAAAAATTTCATTTACTAGATAAACCTTTCTATCAGAATAAATGCAAAGTAGATTGAAGAGTATGACAGTACTTTGCTGCTTACCTCCATTGATCTAAGACCCCATGTAAAACGGCGATGTTGTGGATTTGCAGGCTTAGATTTCCAACCCCTGTATTCATATAGACTTGTAGATGTGTACACACATCTGGGTATCTTCTCAAAAGATGATTCAAGGGGAACATTTCCACATGTAACAATCTGCAAATTATGTGGAGAATAAGTCACAGAAAGTATAAAGATCAACATCTGGTATCAACCAACAAAAATCAAAATGGAAAAAGAAAATAAATTGTGCTAGTAACAATCATATATCCAGACACAAATAAAGGAGCCACATCTTTCGGTAGTAGATTGTCAATCAAGAACATATGTAAATAAAATACGTATGGTAAAGGTAGATAAGTTAATGACTAAGGTGCCACGACCCATAAGGCAGCTTCTACAGATATTATTGCCTACTGGTATTTTATTGGCTGGTCCATCTTGTAACAGTGGACATTCTATTCTATAGAGAGATATCATAAAAGAGAGCAAGAAGATCTTTTAATTGGAGTCTGGAAACTAAAAACCATTAATAAGTATCAGGAACATAAAGCCTGAAGCCCATATTGCCACAAGTCATGTATAAAGTATTGTTGAACAAGCATAACAACCAACCTTTTTTGTAACCCGTGCTACTTGTTATCTTCAATATAACAGTAAGTTTAACTCTCTTCTTACATATAGTAGACAGTGGTTTAGAGTTTAGATAATATAGTCTAAGAGAGGAGTGTGCCAAATAGCACATTGGGTAAAAGAGGGTAACATCAATGCTATCTGATTTAAATCATTGTTAGTGAATGGCTAGCCTGTGCAAGATTTTCATTTTGACCTTTCCTATGCTTAAGCATACCCGCATTCCCCATCTGTTATTTGTGAAACCAAAAAAATTGGAAAGCTAAAACTTTCCACGAAAAAGTCATTAGCTTAATCTACAAGAATTTTAAAAGCTTAGGCAGAGGAAAGTTTTGAACACACAAAGTAAAATATTGATCCAATTCATCTAAGTTTATATTTTGAAAGGAAAATCTTATTTAAGCCTGATAGTTACATAATTTGGTCTTTAACCAAAAGGGTAACATGATTTGGTCTTTCGACAAAGATACCTACCCCAGACACCTTGACATATTGACCATCTTTTGCAGTTCTTAGCTCAGCATCAGGATAGTGTGCAATGAGCCGTATCATAGCTCTTCTTCCCCAGCAAGCATTCTGAATGAAAAGTGCAACTACAACACCAAAAAGAGTGCAAAAATAATTAGAAGAATGGCATTATGAACAGCTCCAAGAATAAATCCAACAGCAACAAATATAAACACAAACAGAAAAATCACAGCCCACAATAATGGTTTGGAGATGTTACTCTTAGAAGAAGATTTGTCTTCCCGAATGATAGTAGTGACAGCCTGTTTGTGTACAGTCGAAGGGATATGTATCTTAGCTGAACCAGCGAAATCCGAAGGGCCAGGCACTTTTCGGGGGGCTCCAGATGAATTTAGAGGACCCGAAGAAACAGGACCAGATGTTATAAGTCCTGTCGCACGGAGAGGAAGAGGACCAGAGCTTTGGCCTGCCATCAAGTTAGCCCCTCCAGATTGCTGACCAGATGACTTCTTCATAGACTCATTTTGTTTGTTAAGAGGTCCTGAATTGGATTTTAGTCTATTTGAGCTTCCAGTCCCTGTAACTCCTGTCGATGAAACTGGACCAGATGAATGATTTGATCGATTGCCCGAGTTGGGAACTATAGGTCCTGAAAAAGAAGCAGCACGTCCAAATGTTTCAGTCTTTGCAGGAGTGCTTGTTATAGGACCAGACTTTCTTGACCTAGATTTATCCGTTGGTATGTCAAACATCTTCCCCAGTTCTCCAGATTTCTTAACATCTCCACCAGTGTATGGCATGGCTCCAGAGCTCATAGTTGGAGGCTTCTTCTTTGGTTGCTCAGGGCGGCCTGACACATACAGACCATTGCTGAGTTGATGTGATGGGAATCTAGATCCCATGAAGCTTTGCTTGTAGGTTCCTTAAATCTTGCTAGATCAGATGAAAACTAAACTGCTGTTGGTCTTTATTTGGAAATACTTGAGAGCAACCCCGGTTACAGGCATAATAACAGGAACAATTTTATATCCAACAAGCCCATAATGGTGGAGTTAGGTGCAATCATATGGACACTCCTCATAATGCTCCAGTGTAACTCTGTTGAACAGCATCGGATGATAATAAGCCAAAAAGAATAATAAGCAAAATTTGCTCATGAATTCTTGTTGTTGTGGATGTAATCTGCCTTCCAGTAGATAGATCATAAAGAGACAACTAAAATGCAGTACAGACTTTACAAGAAAGTAGACATCAAACAAGTTTTCTTTCACTAAACCAATTAGCAAAACAGCCTGGAACAGAATCCAGATAACCATTTAAAGTTCCCAGTTGATATATTTATCTGCATAACAAATCATTGAAACCAATGATGTTATTCTTACTGCAGAAGGCAAACTTACCTCCCCCCCCGGATAAGATTAGCTAAATGAATCTTCAAAGTAGGGACACAAATTTCTAGGGATCTCTTGAATTTAACATGTTGAACCAAGAACAATAAAATAAACTTGTAAATACCAAACCTTCAAGCAGTATCCAGCATAATTTCCACTACTGGTTACAGATGCATCTAATCATCAGAAATCGACAGGCATAATGATATTATAAAAGCCAGTTCAATCAATGGAAAAACCCCTATCAACCTTGTTGCCAGCTTATACGGGTGGTAACAAGAAGGTCAAAACCTGTAAGATTGTATAATGAAATATCATATCTATGTTCAACATATACATCAGCCCACGAGATGGTGGTAAACAAGCATGAATGGGTGTCTTATAACATTACTACGCTTGTTCAAATTGGTCATCCAGTTGCCTGATCATTCACTAAGAAACTCAAATTGGATCTCAAATGGCAAGACAAGCCACACACACATTCTATTAGCCACCGTCCAGGTTTGCCATAAAGCCAAGCATTTTCATCAGCATATATCCAGAAAAAAAATGATTTCCAGATCAAGCAAGAGACATCCAACCACACTCGACCATCAAATAACACCAAAATAACTGATCGCGACTCGGGAAAAACTGGTTCATTTGAATTGCAAGTAAGTACTATCCCAAACACAAAGGTTACCGACTCTCCAAGAAGACAACGATCTCACTTCTCTCAACATTTGGATCCCAATCCAAAAAAGCCAAGAAATAACTTCCCAACGAGCCCAGTTCTAGGCATCTTAAGGGCACACGAAGATACCAAAAAACACAAACCAAACTGAAGAAAGGTGGGATTTTTCGCGTACCTCAGGGATCCAAAGGACAGAGTTCGCGGATTATGAGCCGCTGCCGACCAAAACCGAGCCCAAAGGTGTCCTCCAGCCGCTATCGATCACCCCAATCAACAGTGTACCTGTGAGTGAGAGAAAGAGAGAGCGAGAAAGAGAGAGGTGAGACGAGATCTTGCCTGTGTCACTGCTGTATCTCACCTACTACGATAAAAGAGAAGAGAGAGAGAGAGAGAGAGAGAGAGAGAGAGAGAGAGAGAGAGAGAGAGAGAGAGAGGGGTGGTCAGACACACAACCCACCCCCCTCAGGCCCATTTTGTAGTGCCCTCCTTGCTCCAAAGTGACTGAAGCATCCCCAAGGTTGCCATGATACTACAAATCCACCATGTGAGCAAGCTTGCAGTCGATAGCCTCTGATGTGGTCGCCTGATCCACCCATCCGGTGCGTTTTGCAGAGATGGTGCTCTGCGAATCACTTGTTGATTGCTCTGGTTGTGGTGTCTCATTCATATTGGTTAGCTGCTGATGTGAAAGATCAACCAATCCTTCGCCTACATTTTGCCTCCCGGAATCTTTCACATTGTTTGCTTGACAGATAATAAATGGTCTCTTTTAATTGTTAAGAATATGAATATTATATGTACCTATCTCATTTTTTAAAAAAATAAAATTAAAATTACCAAGTGAGACTTTAAACTTACCCATCGAGACCAATATTTTACATATAAAATTGGTTAGATCAGACTTCAAATCATTAACCAGTAATGTTAAAATTTTAATACAATATTTTAAAATTTTAAAATTGTATTTACAAGTAAAGATTGGACTAATCTACCCATACCATGAATTATGTCTCATCTAAAGTTTAATCTTTTAAATGAGGATCAATGTTTTAATAATAATAATAATTTATTATATCTGATAATGATATTTAATCCTATATGAATCGATATTTTTTGAAGCTCATTAGTTCGAATGGACAAAACCATACGAGAATGCTCAAAACAGATAATTTCTTATAAACCTACGAGATCATACTAATGACGATCAAATATTGATTTATCAGTATCTAAATATTATTTTTTATTTTTTATTTTTTATATACTCTAAAGATATCATATGCGATGAATCTATGTTAGTATGCCCCCTAAATGTTTTAATGTCTAAATAAATGATTAAAGAGTAATTGAATAAGTAACTCCAAATTTGGCTGCCATTTCGTAGTCAAAAAATATTAATGGCACAATCATTGTATTTATATTTACATCGCGTTAGTCAAATCATAAGTAAGACTTTTGAGGAAGGATCCAAAGAGGGAATCACATGTTATTAGCATCATTAGACTGGGAGAGATGGGCATTGACTTTTCTTAGAAAGATTTGATGGCAATTTTTGGGTGCATAAAACCAATCGAAATCTGCCGACAGGAATCAAAGCCAATTAGCAATCCACACAAGGTGGTGTTATTTGCCATTTATTACCTGGGTTCTTGGAGAGCTTTTTTTGTCGTTTTGATGGCCCTAATCATGCCTCATCAACGGTGATCAAATAATTTAAAAAAAAATTAAGATTTTTTATTCAAGAGATATTCTAATGGTTAAGATGTTGTGAATGCAATTAAGAAATCAGAGATTTAAGTATTTAAAAAAATAAAAATATTAGATGAAATTTGGAGAAGCCATCCATGCAAAAGCAACACATAAATTTTAATATTTTGGAACAAAATATGCATGCTTGACCTTGATTAGGTTCAAACTAAAATCAAAATCGAATTAGCATAATAGTTCACTGATTCCAAACTGAATCGAAATTGATCTTGAGAGATTTGATTTCAGTTCCTAGGCTTAGAAAATTAGAATCATCGATTTCATAATTTTTTATATTTAAAAATATATTTATTAATATATATATATATCTAAAATGTTTAATTAAACAGCAAAAAATTTGATGATTCGAACCAGAGCCGAGGTTCTGATTCTAAAATCGACTTATGCCATTTTGGTTCTAGTTTTTGGTTTTGGAGAATCAAAACATAGTTATGAAACCATGATTAAACTGATAGTTTTATCGTAGAATTAATTATTAGAAGAAATGTTAAATCATTGTCACAATAATGCTTTGTTTGATTAAGATATAGTTTTTGAAAGGGTTGTTATTGTATATAGAAGTCTTTTTTTTTAGATTTTTAACGAGGAGGTTTAAGAAATTAATAAGAGACAAATCAAAGAAGGCACTTGTGCTAATAATTTATTAGATTGGAGAACGCTGTGCTAATCATCTATGAACTAGCTAGAATAAATAATTCATTTAGGTGAGATATGACTAGGCAACTTTGTTCACATCATTATACTAAAGGATGTTGATTGAGTCCAACCTACAACAACAAATATGCATACAATTTGCACTTGCTTACACAGCCAATTGGTAAAAGGATGTTGGCTGATGTAATCTGGTCTAATTAGTAGGTTAATACTTGGTTGGGTGCTTATATGCTGCCTTGTTTCTGATGCATTATTTACTCATGTTGGTAGCTGCATCAACCCAACTTCTCATATGGCAATCAATTACAATTATGTTACCTTAGTTTATTTGTATCCTCTCCAATAAAATACTAAGCCAAATGCAACTAAAAGAAACAAAAATTGAATCTAATTTATAATGACTTATTATGCAAATTGGTATATGTCTTAATTTGGTTTCTGGAGAAGTTCTAATGTTTCTAGGGGTCCTTCCAGCACTTAAAGCCATGCAAAATCACCTAATATCATATAAAAGCTCTAAT
The DNA here is from genome assembly GCA_024322285.1 of Musa beccarii. Lineage (NCBI taxonomy): Eukaryota > Viridiplantae > Streptophyta > Magnoliopsida > Zingiberales > Musaceae > Musa > Musa beccarii. Next base: position 5,831,390 of record CM044401.1, on the reverse strand, counting down.
GGTTTTTTCTGCAAGTATAGGATGAAAAATTAGTGGGCATGACACTATGATAGATTGAGGTAAATGGAGTATGTATGATCAGAACACTAGATGAAAGACTGTAAAAGATGCAATAAGTAGATCAAAGAAAAATTAGACTTGAATATATATATATATATATATATATATATATATAATACCTCATTGTTAGATAAAAAGAAAGAAGAAAGGGGCATATTATATCTGATGCATGTCCTGTTATTTTGTAAGCTGAGATCATGATAATGAGTTGGATGCCAACTAGAGGGTGACATGGTTCTTTCAACAGCAGTTGGTGAGCTGATGATTGACACAAGGATAGCCAATTTAGTCATCAGCAATCCATTTCCTTGAGCTATCAGCTGCATTGAATTCCCCATGATCCATCAATCTCATTTTTATATTTATTCAACCAGTACTAAGAATAAAAATGGTTGTGGAGAGTTGAAATAGGTTCGATGAACTGATGATATTCCTACTCCATTACCTCCTCCGCCTTTTTATTTTTGTGAAAGCTGTTGTTTTGCTGAGCTTGATGATAATGCCTCATCGGTTGTTGCTGTAGACAATGAAAGAAAAAAAAAAGAAAAAAGAATAGTCATTAGAATTCAGAGATTTGTCTTCAGAAATGGGATGGAAGAACCGATTCAATCCATACTGCAACTACTTCGTTTCTCTAGCCATTTGGATCGACCAACGACTGGAATGCATGAAGAACTCTTGTTGGTAAGAAAAGTTTAGAGGCATAAAATAGTTTATCTGATCATTTTCTAAATTACAATGAATTTGCTGAGAGTATTGCCACCAGTTTATTTATTGTGAATTCTTTTATCGATTGTTGAATCCAGAAGATGAATATGCTGAAATGATACTGAGAGCAAAAGCCCCCAAGAAAGGCTGTGGAAGAGTGCAGGAAATATTTGGACACCTGTGGCAGCTCGATGGGCTGCGGGGCATGGAGTTATCACCATTTCTCTCTCTACAGAAGATTCCTAAGCCTCACTGATATAATTAGATCACCCCCTTTTCTTGTGCTCATTGCTTCGCTCAAGACAGTGCAGCTTTCTTTTGTTAGGATGACCAAATTCTATGAAGTAGATGCTTATTGCTTCACAGAACTATATGTATTTTCTTCTTCAACCAATTGCTTATATTTTGTATGCAGATATGCAGATCAACGTTATTACGTGTAAGAAAAAAATATTGTTAACGTTATCCGCAAGCAAAGAGTTATTCGAAGCAGAACATGACCTCTCCTGATTTGTTACATACATAAAGACCGAGGCCAAAATAACTTTCCAAGTCAATTTTTTCGACGCTTAAGTTAATACTAAGGTTCTCTCTTTTTGCCCGTAGTCTAGAGTTAAGGATGTATTTTTATACCGATCTTAATGAAAAGGAATATCTCATAAAAATTTCGTTGAAAAAATGATTCGTAATCGATTCGAACCGTCGACTTTTATAAATATTCCTATGAATATTATGTAAGAGAGTCAATTTATAACTGATGTAAACTATTCATATAGACTTTCAAAAATATTTTTACGAATATTTTATAAAAAAAATCAGTTTGTAACTGCCCCTAAACTTCTAAAAATATTGATAGCTCAGTAACTTGGATTCAAATTATTTTTGAACTCCTATGCATATGAATAGGAAGACATTCGCCTTATATAGTGTTAAGCTGATGAACGGTGATTTAACCGATTTTATATTTTAAGATGTGATTCGGATTCGACAAAGTTTGCCGAGGTTTACCGAGACAGGGAACAGGGATCCCTCGACGTGGCCGGTCCCAACTAGGAGGAACCACCGAGAACATCCGGTCCGCTGTCTCCGGTACTCGCCGCATTCATTTAGAACTGCCTTAAAATGGATATTGGACGGTTGTGATTGGGCTGACAGCGCGGAATCTGAATCCAACGGTGGTAAAACTTACGGAGAGGAAAAATCCACCGACAATCCCTCCCAAATATTTAAACCCGAACAAAAGTATCGTGTTCGGTTGGTCGTTCTGAGGACTGTTGTGGCTTCTCCTCCTCGACTTCCGCCTCTTCCTCGGCCTCCCCCTTAAGGAAAGCCGGAAGGAGCGTCTGCGCTCGAGATTGTGGTGGATACCTCCTCAACATTTCGTTGATAGTATTCCTCTGTGTTCTTATCACCATCTTCTTCTTTCGGATCGATTATTATCTGCTACTTATTTAGAGTGCTTCTGTCCTTAAATTTATCTTATACCCGTGCCTTATCATTTGATCTTGAACTCGTGATGCTGTTGGTCGTTGCTTGGGAGGGGTTCCTGCCCATTTTGTGGACGTTCTTGGATGTATTTTTCCTTGTTCCATGTGCAAATATGCTAGTTCTGGGTTCTCAGGGGCGTTGCGAATTTGGATTGATCTCGGTTAGGGTTTCTGGTGTTGTGGTGATCTTTGCATCCGAGAAAATGGCTTAGATTCGTGCATCTTGTTAAATTTGTGTGCGTTGAGGAAGTCTTTTGGGGTTTTGGTACTCTGCATACCGAGATGCGTACCCAGGATATCTGTTTGCCTGGTTATCTTCCAGATCTTGATGTAAAAGAATTTGTATTAGGGCCTTATTTGAGCGTTACTTAGGTTAGGAATAAGTCATGAGACAATTTAGGCAGAATTTTTCCTTGGATGCACTTTTCCCTTTTTTGTGTAAATATGCTACTTCTAGGTTTAGGGGTGTTGCCAATTCAGAGCGGTTTTGGTTAGAGTTTCTATCATTAGGGTTTTATTTTCCATTAAAATGATGGTCTAGATATGTGTCCTCGTTAGATTATATGGATTGAGAATTTATGTAGGGGTTAATTTCCCTGAGCGCTCACATCATATATTATAGTCCTAGATGTATACTCAAGATATCCTTTGGTCTGATCCTTTTCCAGTTCTTGATTTAGGAAAATTTGTTTTACAATCTTGTTATCTTGTTTAGGCTAAGATTGACCCATGACAAAATCTAGGGTTGTTATCTGATGGCTGGAATTTGTTGAATTAAAACGGTCGATTTGATTGTTTAAACCAGATCTAAGGGTTTCTAAACCCTTTCTACCCCCTCATTCTCTCTCCTTTCACTCTCTCTAACTCATCTACACTCTCAATCTTTTTAAACGGTCTGGAACATGCCACAAATCTACTCCTTAAAGTTCGAAAAAGATATGTGCCACTATTCTTTCCTAATTTAGATTATTTTTACTAAAATTATATTTATTTTAAACTTTTTTATTTTTCAGAAATTTTTGTAGACAGTTTTGGTCATTTTTCCGTCACATTAGTCTGCCTCATCGTATCGACACATGGTATGTCGGTACAGAGTAGCTACCATACAATACTGCCAGTCCATCAATATATTGGTATGGATCGGTAAGACAACCTTGTATAAGTGTGTGTTGATGACTATTGGTGGTTGGTTTATTGCTATCAAGTTACACATCCAAAATCTCTATGGCGCTATAAATTTGTCCTTCTGCTGATCAAATGTTTCAGAATACTTCTTGCTTCTGGACTGTGCTTGGGGTTACCATTGTATTGCATGTGGCAAATTTTGAAAAAAAAAATAAATGCAGCATAAAAAGTCTAATGTACCCAATATGTAGTCATCATGAGAATGGGTGAAATGTTGATCCAGAGTCCTCGTCATAATCTCGTTAGCACAGTATCATTGCTTTTACTTTACAAGATAAGTAACAAACATGGACTTGTATCTTTGGTCACATTTTACTGAATCTGGGAAGAAATTTCTGACATGTGAAGTATGCCTTTCAGCAAGCTCCAGAACCTGTACAGATATTGTAGACTAAGCAAATTAATTGGTTCTAGTATCCTACAATTGTCTATCTGCTCCAATATATTAATTTTTAAGTGGTGATATGTGCATAAAATGGACGGTTATGTTTACAAATGAAGGAAGCTTCAGAAGAATGATGTCGCTCTTCTGTCAAAAGAAAATGTAACAAAAAGTACGGAAGAAGGTGTGTTTTGCCATTCTAGTACAAGCTGAAGAACTTATCCTTGTCATTACAGAAAGATGATCCTCACAGTAATAATATGTACTTCACAGGTTTGGATAGAGATGTTGACAATGAAAATATATCCTGTGAAATTTATAATCTACAGGGTCACGGGACTCTCTATCCTACAGATGGATGTTACTGTCAAGGATTAAAATTTTATATCGTATCGGAGTTTCGAGCTTTGCTTGGTACAGTACGATACTGTGTACCGAGCGGTATGCTAGGGCGTACCGAGTGGTACACCTACTTTAGGCGTAAAATCTTTTGAAAATACCTGAAAAATAAAAAAAAGTTAGGATAGGTTGTTTAAGTTAGAAATAAATATAGTAATAGTATAAGTTTAGCAAAATCAATGCAAATTAGGTGAGAATAGTGTCACATATTTTTTTCAGACTTTGAGAAATAACCTTGTACAAGGTTTGTATTTCGGTCTGTTACGGATTGTCCTTATGTAAATATTGAAATATCTATAAAAAAATCATTTGAATTGTTAGATTATTTTGTTATAATATAAATTTTAAAATTTAAATAAATTAAATAATCACATATGTAGATATATTTGATTGTTGATTCTACCACCAAAACGAACGATGGACCTCCACGGGTGGTGGATCGGGGTCCTCGACCCTATGCATCTGCATATTAATATGATATGTTTGTTGGACCAAATCTTGAAATTGATCCCACGATCTAGTGTATTGATACATCGTATACTATTGGTGCATCAATGTAGTGATGATCGTAAGTTGATCGTCATGAATCACATTGTTCGAGGCGACTCATGAGGTATGTATTGGTGAATGTCGAGGTTTACTTTCGCTATCAAGATCTACTACTCAGTGACATCTTGCTTAAAGTATACCTAGAAACATCCTATTGGCCGTATGATTCTCCATATGATGTTAATAAATTTGAACCTTCTGCTGATCATGTAGGTTTCAGCTCAAATTCATCCATTGCCTTCTCCTTCCCCTTCCGCACATAAACTTGATCAATATCTTGTTGAGTTTCATGATCTGAATCTTGGGTGACATGTGTAAAATATTGCACTTCGGTCCATGCACTACCCTCAAGTTGGGTATAGACCAAAATCGTCTAATGTACGCCACCATCATCCGTCGAGGCATCATTGAGAATGTTGTTGTGAAATGTTTTCCCGAGCGAGTCCTCGCGATTATGAAGGTATCTTGTCACCCGACTTGATTCTTTTCAACGATGTGACTAATGCATTGCTTTTACTTTACAAGATAAGTAACACGATGTGATCGTGGGTGTTCGTAGTTCCTCGAGCAGTTTGACTCGATATTGTTTGACTCTTGCCACGTTGTGATCGAGGGGGATTTTTCACCTGCTAGGGTTGTGCTTCATCTTCTTCTATTGCCTTGGTGATAAAACGAGGACATTGAGAATCTCCCACCTCATCAGTAGAGCTCCTTTGGTTCTCTGTTGAACCTTCGTACAATCTTCATTATAGAATTGGAAATGGGATCAATATCTGGTTCTCTAGCTCCTTATCCTTCAATTGTCCTTATCTGTTATAATGGATATATACTAGTTTCTCTAATTGTTTATATGAGAGTTTGTTGTGGACTGAATCAATGCAAACGTTGGCTAATTATGTTTGCAACCATTAAATGTCGTCGATTGTGAAAGCACATGAATGAAAACCTTCCTTAAATGTGGTGCATCCCCTCCAAATTGTAGCCATCACTCGACTGTAAAAAGTTATAAATAATATTTTATTAGCATAATAAATAATTAACATCAAATATAGTTGATAATTAATATGTGTAACTTTTCCTCGGCATTATCCATAATGTAACGACAGCTGAAGAACTGAACCAATTATTTCTCGAAATAATCGATTACCATAAGAGCATCAATTCATCAACGCGTGTGTTTGCAAGCGATATATAACACTTCGTAGTGTTGTTAGTAAATCATTTTGTATTCCGAGAGCATATCGATATTGAATTGCCAGGTTTAGATAATGCGCTGCAAAGCATAATTTTGTTAGTATGATTTTTTTATTATATAAAAAATAATAAATTAAATTATTGTGAATATGAATTTACTTGCATTATGGATATCTTGATCTATATAAACTTTGGTTCGATGATCAATGATCCGTACGTATTGGTTGGCCTTAAAATCATCTTTGAATGCTTTCCTGACCTCATCTCTTGTTGAAATCGACATATATTTAAGATACGACATTTGTGGATGCTTGTCCATATTGACCTAACGGAGAACAATATAAAATGGTTCAACACCTTTTATGATTTCAATCGTGGTCTCCCAAAATCTAGAGGAAAGAACGGACTTTTTTATCTTCTTTTGATCACTCTATCTTCTTTCTATTCAAGGTTTCTATCAAGTCTAGGTTGTTTAAGTTAGAAATAAATATAGTAATAGTATAAGTTTAGCAAAGGATCAATGCAAATTAGGTGAGAATAGTATGATTTTTTATTTTTTTAATAAAAAATATTTTTTGAGAAATTTTAACTCGGCTTGTCCAAGGCTCCAATTTTTTTACTTTTCGAGGCGGCGTCGCTATTGACACCTCGAGCGATTTGCGTTAGAGGCGACGTCGTCGAAAGAAAAATATATATAATATTTATAATTATATATATATATATATATATATCATTTTGAATTGTTTAGATTATTTAAACGACTTATAATATAAATTTCCGTAAAATTTAAATAAATTAAATAATCAGTAATTGTATAAAGTGCAGTAGGAATATTGTAATAGAATTGATGAATTTATGCCACCAAAACGATATCCATTGTTGGAATGTCCTATAAAGTGTTTACTAAAAGAGTGGCTTGCGGATCCGCGTGTCGCTTTCGTCTCGTCTTCTCTTTTGCATCCAGATATTAATATTTGATGATACGCATTGTGCCGACCAAATCTTGAAATTGATCCTTAGAAACACTTAGCATCTAACGTGGGGACCTTGTCGAGCACCACGATCAAGCTAAGATTGGTGCATCAATGTGGGGATGGTGATTCGATCGTAAGTCGATCGTCATGAATCACGGTTCGAGGCGGTACTGCTTAGCCAAGATGAGTAAGTGCGTATTGTTGAATGATCGAAAGAGTTGTCTCACTTTTGCAAACTCGATACTCACTACTAGGGCTTGCGTGCGCGACGATGGATATCTGCGTGGCCATCCTGGCTGAAGAAGGTCGGCGCCACGGAGCATCAAACTTTCTCTTCGCATGTGCGTGATACTTTCGTATTCTGTCATAATTCACGATGTTGCTGACCCGATGCAATGAACTTGGTGAAGTGTCACAATCTAGCAAGTGCATTTGCATGTAGGGCTCGCTTTGTTCAAGCAGAGGCGAAGTAGTCGAGGATAGTGGTCTCAAAACTTCAAGGATGCATTGCTCTTATCCTAAGTCCCGCTTCTCGAATGTGAATTGATCAATATCTTGCTTGAGTACCTTCATGAGCTCATGGATCTTGGTGACATGTGTGGAGTATCGCACGATCTCCATGGCACGTTGGTGGGCCGACCCTCAAGTGGGGGAGCAACCAGGGCAACCAAAGTGAAGGCACATGAGCCGACGGTGAGATCGGACTCAACGTAGGGCGACCGCGGAATGGTGGGCGTGAGGCCACCATTAAGTTTTTTAGAGAAGCGAGCAACTTGGGGAAAACTTGGTGAAGTACGATCGCGTGAAGGTAGTTGGCTTTGAAGATGGAACAGGAGCGAGGCTTGGTGCTTTTCAACGAGAGGTCAAGGACATGGACTCTTGCGCGGGAATCTATCATGTCGCTCCATGGGTTTCATGTTCGAGATGGAGCGACTTTCATCTTGCGTGGTGCCAAAGACAAAGGAGTTTGAGGCACATGCACCTTATCTCGATAAGCATTTGGTGGAGATTCTAAGCGCTCTTGCCAGCGTCTTGAGGCAATTTAGTGTCAAAAGGCCGACACGGGGCAAGAGGATCAGAGACGCTTCTCTTCTAGAATATGCCACAGTGTTGCTATTCAAGTTGTCATGATAAAGCGGTGCGCTTGTGAGATTGTGCCTTTGGTAGAAGCGAGTCCCGTGATCGATAATTGTGCACCTATTTCAAAGTCCGGACTTCAGAGGAGCTTAAGCGATGGATCGTCTTAACTAGCCTTCGTCCGAATGTGACCCGAGAGTGGGTGGATTCGATAGCCAATCGAAGCAGTCGAATGGGGCGAAGGCCTCGCGATGTGTTGGCGAGTCCACACATGGAGATATCGCATTGAGTTCATACCACAGGATCGAAATCTGCAAGTCATCGGAGGCGACATAGATGCGAGAGATCGTGGTGGAATGGTTATGGCAATGACGATACACACTAGTATCCCTGAATTGTTTATATGGCGAGAGCGCGTTGTGGAGCTCCAAGTCAATGAACAACACGACGGTAAGAAGAGCTATTATGGATTCATGAACCATGCCATGGCAATGGCGGGTCGCGGCGATGCAAAATGTTGCATTGAATGGAAGCCTTGACATCGACTTATGACCTTCACTCTAAGGAAGAAGTTCGATGTAAATACCAGGGGAGTCCCAATTGGGGACTTGATCATCTGAAGGTATGATTATAAATGGAACTATTGAGCTCATTAAGCATAACAAGGCCGAGTAATTAATGAAAATAAGGAGAATAGAAGTAGTGCAAATCACGATAATGGCGGTGGCCATATATGGGAGTTGCGATAACTTTTCCATCGACTCGACATTATCCATAATGTTGAACGAAAATGACGAGTCCAAGAGGGACTCGGCTACAATATCGTCGAGATTGAAGGTGAACCAAGGATTTCACAATGTCATAATCGAATCTCCCATCGTGAAGAAGGGATGTAGATGCGAGACAACGGATAGTAGTGCCATTAGCGTCGCGCCGATATATAACACTTCGTGGTGTTGTTAGTCATCAATCATTTCTCTTAGAGGAGAGCACTTGGTCGTGATATGGGCGAGGAGGAGAATGCTTTGGAACTTTAGAAGACAAGGTCGAAGGGCGAAGGCCGAGAACTTCGAAGACCAATGTCGCCATAATAGCCGTGTTAGTATGATTTTCGATGCATTATATATCGGAAAATAAAGATTAAATTAGTCGTAAATGATGAAAGGCGGTGTGATTACTTGCGACCAAACCTATTATGAGATATCTTGATCTATATAACTTCTTGCATTCCGATTCAATCAAAGGTGAATCACGAGGTCGACTCGTTGGCCTTAAAACTCATCTTTGAATGAGCTAAGAGCGGTAATTCCAATCTCTTTGATGCACGGTTGAAGAGGCGGGCGAAGACAAGTATTTTTAAGAGAATGACGAACTCCGTGGATGCTTGTCTCTCAGTTATCCCGCAGAGGAGCTCTTACAGATGTGAAGACCCTTCAAGACAATATAAGAACATTCGTTGGGCAAATTTTACGGAGAAGGACACGAAAACTTGAAAGGTCGAGGTGATGCTCGTCTCAAAAAAGCATCTATCCGAGAGAGACAAGAAGAATTTGAAGGACGCATTTCTTTTCCTTCATCGATGAATCACTCTATCTTCTTTCTATCAACACAACTTTCTACCCCACACCAAAGTCGAGTCATTGGCGAGTTGAAGCGATTGAAGTTCGACGTCTCAACAACAAGCGGAGAACAAATGGGAGCGCCAAGTATCGCGCGAGGAGCGAAGATCGAAGATCCAACAAAGAAAAGAAGTTGCGTCGGCCAAGAAAGGCTTCTGACGAGGGCGTCGAAGGATTAAGTGGGGAGAATGTCACGGACAAAATTGTATTGTTTTAATGCTTGTTTAATAAAAATATTTTTGGTTGGTTGTTTTGTAAAGCTTGTAAGGGCTTCGCCAGGCAAAATGCCCTATTTGAGTGAGTTTGACCATTGTAGGCTTGTACATAAAGTGCGCGTCGAGGAATACTTGTAATAGAATTCGATCTGTAGTGGACCAATTTTATGCCTTTGTTGTCTGCGAGCTTGTGATATCTATTGTTGGAATGTGCATTGGCTATAAAGTGTTTACTAAAAGAGTGGCTTGCGGATCCCGTATATTCTCTGTATCCTAAGGGATTTATAATTTCGGGTATACCTTTCGCGGTATACGCATTGGTGCCGCACGCTTAAGCAAAACCACTAAGTCCGTGACGACTTGGTACCCGTCGCATCGTATCGTCTTGGAAAACGCGTCGAAACGCCAATGATGGGTATTGCGGATTGCAGCACTCATGCTTTTGTCATTTGCTTTTTATCAACATTTTTTATACTATTATCCCTTTTGAGACATTCGAGATGGTTAGTGTATTGTTGCATAATCAATGAGTCTCATGTTCGAGTCCACGTGTGAGCATTATGTATGCTTGTAATGAAAATTTCTTTTAATTAAAAAAAAACATTTGTTTCTAATGTGTTCTTCATATGGCAAGTCTCCTAAGTAGCTATTTATACAATGAATAGTTGATAATTCCTCCTAGTAGTTACAGCTTTTGAGATTTTCTTTAGGTTTGTTGAGTCTGCCCATCAATTATAAGTATTATGATTAGGCTTTGGGTTAAGGTTCATTTTAACCCTTGTGATTTTGATCATAGACCTCTTATGCCCTTATGGTTTACTCGTATCTAAAAGAACTTATACATTTTTAAAAACGTAATATATAAGCTCCTCCTATCAATTCTGAGTTGATAGATGTTAGAGTCCACTTACTTGACATGTTAACTTACAGTAAACTATTAATATAATGACATATGTAAAGTTTAAAAAAAGATTAAGGTTCATTTTAGCTCCTATGGTTTTGGTTATAGATCTTTTAAACTCTTATGGTTTACTCATGTCTAAAATAACTCTTACATTTTAAAAAATATAGCATATAAGCCTCCTTTATTAATTCTAAGTTAACATATGTTAGAGTTTGCTTACGTGGCATACTGACTAACAATAAATGATTAATATAATAACATATAATTTAAGTTTAAAAAAAATTGAGACGTCTATCAATGGTGGAAGGAGGCATCGTCATGGAAGCGATCACCAATAGTAGCACCGAGCTGCTGTTGCCTAGCAGGGAATCGTACGCACGAAGCCTCTTCCATGTTGACGATGAGCTCATGAGCTTCTAATCCTACTCAAGTATATGTGCATTGACCAGTCTGACACTAGGCATGTAGTGGTCTCCTAGTCCCTCTTCCTCCTCCTAGGCATCTTCGTCCCCATCGCTTTGTTGAATCTTAGATTATGATGATGAAATCAATTGATAGAGTTTATGATCTAATTTGCTTTTTGAGTGACGTAGGACTAGCTTCGATCATGGAGAGACAATTAAAGTAGGAGGAATCAGACGTTGGGTCGAAGTGGAACATGTCATATGATTGGACGTCGAGCTGGAGGATGATCGACGTATCGACAGAAGGCTTCGTGCCATAAGTTTGGGCATCGGGCCAAGAAGAGCGAAAATTACGCTAAGGAGATCGGAGTTGCGGGGTCAACATGTCGATTAGGCAATAGGCCACAAGAGAGGACAATGCGCCGAAGGATCGGATGAAGCACCGATGAATCAATGACATGTCAGATAACAAATGATTCAAGTTTTGTAATAATTGTCGGGATCGAAGTAGTGTTAAGTTGTAATTGGGTTGGAATTATGCCAACTCAATTAAAGGCCAATTGGGCCCAAATTTGGGCTGTGTTGGGCCAAGTGAAAGGCCCAAACAGTGACCTAAGAGGTGGGTTAGGCGGTGACACCACTAGAATAGGCGGTGGAACTGTCAATGGCTCAATCTTTGAAACATAGTCTCCAAGACTGTGTTAGGCGATGGTATCGCCAGAGTAGGCTGTGGTATCTCTAGTACCTTGAAATCTCGGGGTGTTTAAAATTTTGGCTCCATTTTTTAAGCCACTTGGGGTCTATAAATATCCCAGCTATTCTTGCTTGGGACAACAAGAATTGAGATAGACTAGAAAGCAAAAACTTTGTGATTCTAAGTGTAGAAGTCTCTCCTCCTAGATCTTAAAGTTAGTCCTAAGAGAGGTGTGTGAAGGAATACTTGTAAAAGAAAGAGTTGTAAGTGGGTGGTTGGTCTTCGCCCATTGAAGGAAGACCATTAGTGGATGTCGATGGCATCGACGAAGGAAGAATCGGGAGTGGACGTTGGTCGGACAACTGAACCACTATAAATCGGTTTGCCTACTTTTCTTTGCTGTTTACCTTTATTATAAACTACTTTACTTGCTCACTGTCCTTACTCACTTACGAATGTTTTAAGTCTAAACGTCCTTCCAACACGGTTTTAATCGAAACGAATCTTTGAATCGTCGAATGTTTTTCAAGCCGTCATTTTTCACGAAAGCACTAATTCACCCTCCCTCATAGTGCTAACTCGGTCCTAACATGCTTCTCACTCGTTTGCGCCCCCACTCGTCGCGCCTACTACATGGTGGTTCAGCTCTCCCTCATTGCTGCCTTTGGCCTCTCTTACCTCTGCCTCTTTGCCTTCGTTTGTCGCTTCCTCTTCCTCGACAAGTTGGCTGGGGAGAGCGAGCGGGTGTGGAAGGTCTACATGAACCAACTCAACCACTCCTTCTGCTTGCTCTCTATTTTCGTGATATCATGCTTCGCGAGGGAGGTGGCTTACAAAGTATAGTGGTACTCGTTGGGATCGAAGCGGGTGCCGTTTGCGGTGGCAAGCAGTGTCGTGGTGGCATGCACCTTGGAGTTAGTGAGTGACATCCGATAAATCTAGCTCGTCAACTCTAGGACGCATGCCACCATGTTGCCCACCACGACGTTGCCTGTCACTGCGAACGGCACCCGCTTCGATCATGACGAGACCATCATATCTTGTAAGCCACCTCCCCCACGAAGCACAACATCACGAAGACAAAGAGCATAAGGAAGGAGTGGTTTAGTTGATCCATGTAGCTCTCTTGCATCTGCTCGCTCTTCCCGACCAGCTTGTTAAGGAAGAGGAAGCGACAGACGAAGGTGGAGAGATAGAGGTAGGAGAAATCAGAGGCAAATGTGAGGGAGAGCTGGATCACCATATTGTAGGTGCGGTAGGTGAGGGCGTAGGAGAGGACGAAGTAAAAGGCGGTGGGGACGAAGACGCCCAGGAGGAGAAAGTGGGGCCAGGAGACTACTACGTGCTTAGTGTCAGACTGGTCGACGCACATCCACCTGAGGTAGGACCAAAAACTCTTGAGCTCGTCATTAGCACGAGAGAGGTTGTATGCATACGACGCCCTGCTAAGCAGTAGCAATTCGGTGCTGGTGGTAGCTTCCACGACAACGCCTCCTCTCGCCATTGATGGAGGTCTCATTTTTTAATAAAAGCATAAATTATATGTCATTATATTAATAATAGACTCAAACTTCTGTTAACTCAGACTTGACAAGAGGGGCTTATATGTTATGTTTTTTAAAATATAAGGGTTATTTTAGACACGACTAAACCATAAGGGCTTAAGAGGTGTATGGCCGCTGGAGCTAAAATGGATCTTAGCCCTTTTCTAAAACTTAAATTATATGTCATTATATTAATTATTTTTTATAAGTTAGCATACCACGTAAGCATACTCTAATGTCTGTTAACTCAGACTTGATGGAAGGGGTTTATATACTACGTTTCTAAATATATAAATGCTATTTTAAACACGAGTAAACAATAAAGGCTTGAGATCCATAGCTAAAATTATATGGGTTAAAATGGACATTAACCCTTAGGCTTTCGAGATTAAAATCCCTCAGTAGACTAGTGTTGAGAAAATATGATGATAATATATTAAGCAAGCATAGTTCGAAGGACTAGGGTATGCCATTTGGCCTGTTCTTTTCTGGCAGATAAAATCTCACTTCATCCAGAAAATAGATAAACACTGTGATCATAGGCATTCTTCGATAGGTTGACATGCTGACCCTGCATTCCTGGACCTGTGCCTTTCTATGAACAATACATGCAAGCATTGTCTCAGTTTTACTAGTAGAAAACTAGGGAATGTGAGAGTCATAGAGCATGGAGAAAAAATTGTCCAATATAGAAGTAGGTCCATGCTTATCAAATGGAAGGATAAAATGAAGAACCTTTTTCCTTCAAATAATTAGAGCATGTAGATGTTCTGCAATGAGCAACATTATATTGTTATGATTGCAGCTTATTAATTTATAATATCCACTTAGCTGAGCTTAGTCACTGATATCTATCCTTTATAATAAAGATTTGCATAATGATGATGAATCGAGTTTGGACCGAACAAAAAGAGAACTTGGTCTAGATTTGTGTATGTTGTTTTCTCAGTTTCATTAGTCCTTATAAGTGATATGCCAGATTCATCTTGTAGGACCTGCAGATCTTACTCTCTAACAATTTGATAGGAAACATCAAAGGCACTTCAAAATTTGGGGCTTTAAGATGAGAATGATTATGTTGTAAAAATTATGAAGGATTAACGTGTGACGATGCTTTTATTGAAACAGAAGTGTCATTCATGAAGGCGCTTCAAAAAGTGTTTGTTAGACCAATATGAATGGATTGTAAGGGTGTTAAATAGGAAGGAACTCCCCCATGGTTCCTTCTCAATAATGTCATTTCAACTTGCTTAAGATATGTCATATTTTTAGCGAGGGCAGTAGAAACGCGCATTGATTAACCTCATATGCCAAGACTTTTAAATTTGACCGGATCTGGAAAAAAAAAATGGCATCCTAATTTGTCTTTTTTTTTTTTGGTCCTCTGCGGAGAGCGAGGTATAGGATGTAATGGGCTTTTCGACAAAGATATAAATGTCAATGCATTTGCCTTCCATTGTGGCATTGAACAGCGGAATACCAATTTTGCCGCTGTACCAAGTCTCGAGATAGTTTATCTGATACAAATCAAATACATGAGTCTTCCCTTGCATCTGTAAGCATACAAATCAAACTTGGTATGTGCAAGCATACTGATTAGTTTATTTGATGGAGAAAGTGAGTGCAATATACGAGTCTTCCCTTGTTTTGGGCTCCTACTTGGTGTCTTGGCACATTAGATCTCAACGGAGAGGGACGAATGCCATGTAGAATGAAAGGACAACAAGTGCATGCGATATTGAAGTGTTTTTAGTCGAACTGCAAACCCTAGTGACACAAGAAAACAGCTTGTTTCTTGTTTTTAAAATAGATTTACCCTAGATTTGGACATCAACTTAAGAAAGATTTTTCCCATAGTCTGCTGCAATGCCCGATATAAACATTTCTTCATGTTGTCCTGTTCAGGAACATGACCGACTTCAAGATTCCTGCGCTGCTGCATTGGATGGATGACTAGCAACTCTTTGCAATCATCTTTTGAGAGCGTCGAGCACGGTGCCTCTGCTGGTGATGGTGCAATAATGCCATGAACAAACACGTGAAGTGCTTGGAGAATGGGATAAAGGAGACAAACCTCCCTGGGTCCGCTCCTCACATGGCGCTGCCAAAAAAGCCACGCTCCCCAGTGCTTCGTACGTAGCATCACCCCCATTCATTGACTCAACCTCCACTTGCTTGGCCAAAACCTGCTCACCGCCACCATCGCCAACCCTACATCCCACAGGAACCAGTCCTGGTTGAATTACTTCACATTAAAGTTCTACCCGTTGCGTGGCTGAGAGCTTCATGTGACATGATTCTTCCCTATTTAATCCAGGATGCTCTGAGTTCAAAATATTATTATATGTCGGGAAAAAGAATGCCATTTTGCATGACAACAAAAGATAGTTTTAGTGTAACTGAAAGCTTTTTCTTTTTCTTTTTCCCTTGAGGGAGATCAAGACACGAGACTTCGAGGAAAAAAAATAGTAATGCTTAGTTTTTATTTTACTAAACAACGAAGCACACACAATCACACACGTATATGTGTACATCCAATTCAAAATGTTTTTTAAGAAATCAAACATTTGATACTTCTGTTTAAGAATTAAGCTAACTTTGATTTCAACTAAAATTATAAATTATGTCCAGCAGAAATATATAATGTCTTGGGTTTTTATTTGGATAATTACCCAGTTTCTTTTTATTGAATGGCAGCATAAATGCATCCACCAACCACAGACCGAGTGCGTCCGTTGTAATTTTGAACTCTCGATCATCATCGCTCCATCACCAGCAAATAACTGCAGGCAACCGACAGGGGCATGCAGACCACTTGAAAAAAGAGATGGTAGTTTTAATACCGACTGTCCGACGGTGCTGCTTACTTGCCGCATTGTAATTGGTGAAGATAGTGGAGCCCAAAATTGGTTAACCTAAGAAACGAATAACAAAGCAGGTGAGGATTGGGGGACGCCGAGTCGAGTCGGAACGAAATTTATGATCAGGGTGGCGAGCATCTCGCCCTCCTCCTACAACTTTTCCTTGTCCGTTCCCCAATAAGACAGTCCCACCTCGCTTGTTGTACGTGGGACCCGCTGTCCACGGCACTCGCTCACTCGAGCGTACGCTGCGCCACGAGTCATCAAATGTCGCACGGCATTTGTACTGTGCCCTTTTGTTTCAGGCTTTGTCTTGTTGTGTAATATAACTAATGTCTCTCTCGCACACCCAGTGGCAAAACGGTGAATAACAGTTCCCGAGACCCCTTCCCCGCCCCCTTCGCCATTAAAAGAGCTCCGACCTCCGTCACGCTCAGCTCTTGCGACCCTTCGACACATGTAGAACCCTAATCCCCTTTCGCACGCTCGATCACTCTCACCACAGCAGTCCGCGGCAGGTCCTGTTGGTTCTCGGTCACCGCGTTGTGGAGGAGCTGCTCCGATCCAAGCTTCCTGGTGGAGCGGTGGCCGTCTGGTGAGTTCTGGAGCCCAGGATCGATGCTTGGTTTGCACAGAAGAGCAGGATGCACTTCGTCTCCCACTCTTCCCTATTGTTGTCACTTCTTTCAAGTGCGCATCATTGGATATGGATCTGTTTCTTTGATCTCTCTCGTCGGAGTTTGCCTTTTGTTCATGGCTACTAAGCTATCAAGTCGAGTGTTCGTGATTTCTAATGCTGCTTTCTCCATCATTAGGCATTTTTCGAAACCAAAAATAAAAAAGAATAATCATAGCTTTTTTGGTCTTTGCATGAAGTGCGGTATACGGTCTTTTGATTGGCTTCGACCCACGCCAGTGCAATGGCAAAATGGTTTGGTTCATGGTTGTTCTCGCCTTTCTTGGTGTGGTAAGATTTAATAGTTCTGTGATCATGATTTATAATCAAAATAAATATGTTCTTGACAGCTATCGTAGCATCAATTTGAAGAATCTATTTGGTCCTTGATGCTGGGCCTTCTCTGTTTGGATTCCTTCATAGCCTTTTGGAATAGTAGATTCTTCAAATTGTTTCCTGGACTCTTAATGCTAATGCTTATTGAATACTTCTAATTGCCATGATGGAAGTGACATGAATAACTGTATTGCTTTAAGGATGGCTACTACACTTTAATGTGAGACATGCTATATTTCTTTCAATCATTTTAAAATTTCAAATCAGTAATAATTTTCCCCCTTTCTTCTGGGACATTCTAGACAAAATTTCCTTTAACTACTGATGACTTTTCCCCCTTCCATGTGCTTCAAACTTGCAGGTAATTGTCTTGCGTCAGTCAGTCGATAAATTAACAACGATGAAAGGGATAGAAATTGTGAGCATGCTTTTCTTTTCACTACCACTGCTAGCTTTTGGAAGTGGGGAAGTATATATCGTGACCGTGGAAGGAGAGCCTGTTGTGAGTTACAGTGGTGGTGTTGATGGATTCTCTGCAACAGCTATAGATTTAATGGAAGAGATGGACATCACCAGGTAAGTATCAGCTTCCATCCTTTTGACTTATATGTTGCTTCTGGCGACAATTCAAAATTAGTAGTGATTGTTTGTGTTGGTGAAGATGATTTAGATGGAACCCTTTTTTTTTCTATTATTGTGTAGTCATAGAAATAACCTCTGTACTTGCAGAGGTAAGGTTGCACATTGATCATTGTCAGACCCTGCCCAAGCAGGAACTTCATGCACTGGGCCATCTTTTTTTCTCCTTATTTTAGCATCGATCTTCACTTGGAATTACTGAATATTCAATTTTGGTTATAACTTTCTAAGATAGTAAAGCATTTGTTTCCATTATAATGATGGCGTTTGAAGCTCGGTCCATTTTGGTTGATAAAGGCAAATGCTAGTTGTACTTTTTGGACTAGATATCATCTTGCAGTATCAGGTCATGCTTTTTGCATGCTTTACTGACATGCTTCTCATATTTTGCTTTGGTTGTCTAGAAATTTCCTTTAAAGGGGTGTTTTTTGTAGAGTGTACAATGCTCAGCATTTCGTCTTCAACATTTACTTGAATCAAGAACAAATCCTTCGTTTGGCTCCATTTCCATATGTTCCAAATGTGTATTATAATAATTTATCAAATCATGTTTTCTTTGTATAATGCCAGGTTTCCTATGTAGTTTATCTACATCTATGGAGATACATAAATAATTAACTGATTTAGCATTTTTTTATTGGGACATGGTGACTGTGAAATATCATCGTCATAATAGAGAGAGAAAAGGGGAAACAAATGTCAGGTTCAGAATTACGACCATGTGAAATCCCTGTTATTAGGATTGTGGTGCCTTTTCATATGCTAAAGACTGCATAGTCCTTACAAAGTTGTTAAGGTCTCTTATGCTATCTTCTTCCTAGCAGTGAGTCTGTTACATCTTATGCCCTTCACCTGGAGAAAAAGCATGATGCTCTTCTTGATTCACTCTTTGAAGTTGGGACCTATAAGAAGCTCTACAGCTATCGACATCTTGTTAATGGTTTTGCAGTTCACATCTCTCCTGAACAGGTAAGATAACATCAGTAGATTGCTTGGAATCTGTTGCATGCAGAACTGTTGAATTAGTATTCATTTTGTTCTCCATCACCTGTTAAATTTATGTGATCAATTATTTCACCAGGCCGAAGCTCTCAGCAAGGCACCTGGGGTCAAATATGTGGAGAAAGACATGAAAATAAAGAAACTCACCACGCACACCCCTCAGTTTCTGGGTTTACCAACAGGTGTGTGGCCAACACGTGGTGGTTTTGACAGAGCAGGAGAAGACATTGTAATTGGTTTTGTGGACTCGGGAATTTATCCAAAGCATCCTAGCTTTTCTACACACAACACTGAGCCATATGGGCCTCTTCCTCGTTACAGAGGAAAGTGTGAAGTTGACCCAGAGACTCAGAGGGATTTTTGCAATGGGAAGATTATTGGAGCACAGCATTTTGCAAAAGCTGCAATTGCGGCTGGTGCATTTAATCCAGCAATTGATTTTCCATCACCTTTGGATGGTGATGGACATGGAAGGTGTGTACCTCAATGGATTATTTTGTGACCCAGTGCCAATTCCTTGGCGAATCCTGGGAATTTCTGAGAAATGACGTTATATCTAGAACATATCATGCCAAATTAATGGATCAGCTTACCTCTTCAAGATACTGGATATGTGTCTTCCTTGTACTTGCTCATTCGTAGGCCATGAAAGAGAGGACATTTAGTTAACCTGAATAACTAAATTTTGCTGTCTGATAATTAAATTTAAACATGTCCTACCTGCTTGGTCTGAAGTTGTGAATTATGAAATGAAGATCCTTAGAACTCTTGTAGGTTAGTTCTGCAAATCACAATTTGTCTTCAACATTTACTTTTTTTTCAGTGAAAATAACTATTTATAATGACTGCACTGGCAATATCCATGATATGACATTTGTTCTCAAACGAGAGTGTCCCTTTAACATTTTGGTTTATGCAATCTTAAAAATCTGTTGTCTTTTGATCTTTCTTGGTTCTCCATGCTTCTGTATGCTTTTCTTTCTGTATCATGGTAAATTCTGATGTATTTTATGTTGCTGCTAGTCATACAGCAGCTATTGCTGCTGGAAACAATGGAATCCGTGTCAAAATGCATGGATATGAGTTTGGAAAGGCAAGTGGCATGGCACCACGTGCCAGGTAAAGTTTTTTTGACTCATGGTGTAAACTGTTTACTGCAAGTTTCAGTTTTAGGGTATCATGTGTGGTTATGTCCTCAGGATTGCTGTGTACAAGGTTCTCTATAGGCTCTTTGGGGGATATGTATCTGATGTTGTTGCTGCTATCGAGCAGGTATGCAAGAAAAACCTGATTAATTTTAGCAGTTGTCAGAATGAATGCGATTGGTGATGGTCAGAGTTCTGCTCTGCTTTTGTTGGGAACATGCTATTTTGGGTCATTATTGACCACCTATAGGATTGGCTATAGATAATTTTGGAAGGCTTGATCTGTTTACTAATACCTGGACATCAAATTCATGGTTGCTAATTGCTCTCATTTTTTGTTTGTCCACTTTGTATCTATTCATTTTCTGTATAGTCCTTATACCACTGCACAAAATTGTCCTTGAGAACATGTAGGCATCGTAAACACAGACGGCATGTACCTTATGGATGTTCTTATTAGTGAAGCATCTTAGTCGAGGAACGCGAAAACAATCAGGTTCTGATTGCTGAAGTCAGAGCCACTTGATATGCCACAGGAACTTTAATAGATTACATCACTTAATGTAATTTATCTTCAAGTTATATAATATTTTTCAATTTTGTGGAGTTCCATTCTTGAATCTCTGAAATACCCTTTAATGTACTTGACCTGGTGAAGTGTTTTCAAACAGGCTGTTCTTGATGGCGTTGATATTCTAAATCTTTCGGTGGGGCCAAACAGTCCACCGACAACAACCAAAGCCACATTTTTGAATCCTTTTGACGCTGCACTGCTTTCTGCTGTGAGAGCTGGAGTGTTTGTTGCTCAGGCTGCCGGAAATGGGGGTCCATTCCCTAAAACCTTGGTGTCTTTCAGTCCATGGATCACTACTGTCGCTGCTGCTATTGATGACCGTAGATACAAAAATAATTTGACCCTGGGAAACGGAAAAATTTTACCGGGGCTTGGATTGTCACGTAAGTTTAAGCTATTGATATCTTCTCCTGCATCTTGTATGAGGAATCATTTACAGCCTAAAGCCTCAGTATCTTGCTTCATGGTGTTTTTACAAATTTGCAAGACAATCATAATTAGAGTTGTCTTTGACAAAACATATACACATTACGACAACAAGAAATTTTAGAAAGGATCAGTCATGGTCTATTATGGACTTGACAATGAACAAATTTTCAATCGTGTGAGTTGTCTTTGATAACCTAGTACTTGGTGGACCCAAAGGAAGTGGCAATAACATTTTATATAATCATTAAAACTTACAGGTGAAACTCTTCATACAATTTATGTCTGTAACTGTGCTGCTCCAGCCAATGCTTACTTTTAAATATAGAGGGGTTGCTTTGACCCAAACCCTGGTCTTCTAGGCTGCGAAGGAGCACAAATATATCGTATCTTAGTAAATTTCTCTTCCAACTAACATCAAACAACAGATATGCATTATTTTGATCTGTCATTTGAGCACTCAAAATCTAGTTATGCTCTATGGTTGACTTGGATTGCACTGCATAACATGTTCATGCATTTCTGGTGATGAGCAGCAGAGTAGCAGAAAGGACTCAGGTATATGCTTCTTTTTTGTTTGATATATCAAACATATGACATGTAATCATTGCAAGTTTATTCAGTGCTGTAACTTAGGTCATTTTGTTCTTTCATCATGTGGTACATAAGTTACAACATGATATTGAATTTTTCAAGTTTAACATAGATGTCATTTTCATTCTCCACCTGCAGCTTCAACACATGGGAATAAGTCATTCAATCTGGTTTCTGCTAATGATGTGATGCTTGATTTGTCTTTGCTGAAATACAACCCATTAGACTGCCAAAGGCCTGAACTGTTGAACAGGCACAAGGTGGAGGGAAATATTCTTCTATGTGGATATTCTTTCAATTTTGTTTCGGGAACTGCATCAATTAAAAAGGTGTCTGAGACAGCAAAAAGTCTTGGTGCAGCAGGCTTCATTGTTGCTGTCGAGAACGCCTATCCAGGGGCCAAATTTGATCCTGTACCTGTTGATACTCCTGGGATCCTCATCACAGATGCCAGAAAAACGAAGGTACCAAATATCATACTACCATTATTCGATTCTTATGTATCATGCACTTGAAGAAACATTCAGTTTCAGGA
The DNA here is from genome assembly GCA_024322285.1 of Musa beccarii. NCBI lineage: Eukaryota > Viridiplantae > Streptophyta > Magnoliopsida > Zingiberales > Musaceae > Musa > Musa beccarii. The sequence goes on along the minus strand of CM044401.1, from coordinate 5,809,207 downwards.
TGACTTTAAAATGTGAATTTATTTACATTGTTGATTTCAGATGAATGAAAACTAGATATTCCTATAACTAACTTGTATTAAAGTCCAATATAATACTTTAAACTGTGAATCTGCAGGAATTGAATTCTACACCTAGCTCAAGCTTAAATACCAAGAAATTTTTAAAATCTTTAGAATTAAATTTTATCATGGTTGAAAATTAATTTTATGAATCTGTGATGCAATAGCTTCCCTTAAGTTGGTGGAGCATATATTTCTAGATACAGCTAAATAGCCAAAAGCCACACCTAAGAAGTATGGGTCAAATTTCTCTTTGTATTCTTTCCAGGTGAGTACATTAACTTTATGGGATGGAAATATCTCATCTGGATTCAATTTAGATGGACACGGTCAGGTTGATGGACTTTGCAAATGACGTTTCTAACACAACTATCTTGTTTGAAGCATGGCTATTTTTAATGTGTTATAAACTGAGATGAAAATCCAGTCAGGGCTTTGGGAAGGTGCCCATGACCTTTATGCAACTATCATTTTTGAGCTTTTACCCTATATTCTTGGTAGAATCATAAGCTTTGCTTCCTTGTTCAATGGTTTTGTGCCAAATCAAATGGTGCCCATTTTGAGCTCCAATCTATTGGGAGCTTAAATGTACAAACATTGATTGAATGCATAGTCCTTGTTATATGTAGACATATATAAGCTATATTGTTATTGCTAAATATATTAACTGGATAAATTGTTTTATAATCACCGATGTCTATGTGTCCTGCTGTTAAGGATGCAATTTGACTTTTATATATTTTTTGCTTGCAAGTTACTGACTTGCCTTTCAACCAGACCACCTTGTCAAGGGAAGTTTACATATTAACCAAAATATGATTACTTTAATTGCTTTTGATCCTGTAGATTTTTGTATAACCAAAAATAAATTCACTGACACCTTTGTAAGCTTCAATTCTATGCAGTGATATTACAAGTCAATGAACCAATGAGTAAACAATGCCTGTTCCTACCATTTATTGAATTTGGCAGAACCAGTATCATGTAGAGTGTTTAAAGTTATTCTTTTCTGTGTGATAAAATCACTGTTGTGTATATCATAAAGCATGTAGTGATTGGATCTACCGTCTTTGATCTTTTGTCCATGTTCAGATAGAATTTGCCAGAAAAAAACACAGAAATTGACCATTTCTTTTCTTTCCAATCTCCTTGCAATGGACATCTCTAGATTTTTTAAGTTCCTAAAGGGAGTCTGAGCTTATTAACTAATACATATTGTCACTAACATATACAATACATTGCAGAGGATACAACTATGAATCTAGCATGAAGGTACAGGTGGTATTGTGTGTCGGTACACTCGGTATGTGTGGTGTATCAGTACAACCCCATGTATTGTGTGTCGGTGCACTTGATATGACTCGGTACAACTCGGTATATATCGTATCGATAACGGATCGGTACACCGGTATGGACTGATAGGGTGAATCATGCCTACCACAACCAACATTCTTACTTGTGAATCTACGCCAAATCATGGTCATATTCTGGGCTTTCTCATATTTTGGTTCTTTGCTATTAGTGTTGGGACAGACAATTTGCATTAGTTAAAAGGGTGTATATTCAAAATAGTGATTTATCATTTCCTTCCTTTTCTCTCAAACATGGAGGACAAAATTCTTCTAAGAGTATCCAATGGATATAAAAGCTTCATTACAGACAGTTTTCACTGTTTGCTGATTAATAAAGTTGACTAAATTTAGAACAATTTTGATTTTTGGCACTTAATATGCTGAATAATATGATTCGAGGTCTTTTTCTGAAGAATTGGCCTTTTCATCCAATTGGTATTAGTATGTGAACCACATTCTTTAATGTGTAGTATGATTATTTTACAACGATTTTCTGAATTTGGTTTGATGTTAATCTTATATTATCTCAGGAACTTATTGACTACTACAACTATTCAACCACAAGAGATTGGGCGGGTCGACCAATAAGTTTCGATGCGACGGCCAGCATAGCTGATGGTTTGGCACCCATACTGCATAAATCAGCTCCTCAGGTGGCATTATTCTCCTCCCGAGGACCGGATGTAAAAGATTTCAGCTTTCAGGATGCTGATGTACTTAAGCCAGATATACTAGCTCCAGGCTATCTTATTTGGGCTGCTTGGGCGCCAAATGGAACAGATGAGGCTAATTACATAGGTAAATGAGCTTAAGTTTTATCATGTTCCTTTGCTGTCACAATGAAAATGCAATTAGAGGCCCAGAATATGGCAATTGAAGTTCAAAATAAATACGAGTTAAAAAGATATTTGGTAGAATTGTAAAGACTAATACGATGCATGCAGGAGAAGGCTTTGCTATGGTTTCTGGAACCAGCATGGCTGCTCCACACATCGCTGGGATTGCAGCCCTCATAAAGCAAAAGAATCCACATTGGAGCCCCAGTGCTATCAAGTCGGCTCTAATGACAACAGCAACTACTTTGGATCGAGGTGGCCGGCCTATTTTAGCACAGCAATATTCTGAAACAGAAATCATGACACTGGTGCGGGCTACACCATTTGATTATGGTAGCGGTGCTGTCAATCCAAAAGCTGCTCTGGATCCAGGGCTCATCCTAGATACAAGTAAGTCTCTTTGTAGGTTATTATCAATTAAATCTTGGTGATTAGAAATTATTGTAGTTGTACAATTAATTGCTTAGATTTAGGGTTTTCCATGACATAGTTTTACATTTAGTATGAACTACTTGTTTCATATGGCAATGACATTTTTAGTCGGGCTTTTATATGAAAAGACCCTCTAAATAAATACTAGACCGTCAAGTCGGTCTTAAGTTCTTCAGAGAACAAGACCTCTTTTGGCCACACAAGTTTTATTTCTTTTGATTGTATGATTCAAGACTAGTCATTTTTAGGCATCCATGGTGTTCTTCTTAATGTTGAATTATTCATTTTTTTTTGCAGCTTATGAAGACTACATCAGGTTCTTGTGTTCGGTACCAGATGTGGATCCTAATGAGGTCCGCAACATCACTAGCTCGGCTTGCAACAGCACCACAGGCCAACCGGCCGATCTAAACAGCCCATCCGTCACCATCTCCCATCTGGAAGGAACTCAAACAGTGAAGAGAACAGTGACCAATGTAGCCGATACCGAAACATACGTCATCACTACAAGAATGTCACCTGAGATCGCACTCGAAGCCAGTCCTCCGGCGATGACGGTGCTGCCCGGAGCATCTCGTGAGATAACCGTGACTCTCACGGTCAGGTCAGTGACCGGCGGATACAGCTTCGGTGAGGTTCTCATGAAAGGCGACAGGGGCCACAGGGTGAGGATCCCAGTGGTGGCCATGGGCTTTAATAGCTAGGAGATACAATGTCTTCCTCTTGGCGCTTGATATTATTCTTTGTAGATTATATAATAAAAAGCCAAACTTCATCTGAAGCAATATAAATCTTATGGTATTCTGAAGCTTCTGCTACTTACCGAGAGCAGTACCAGTTAGTATAGCAGTTCATTATTGGTATTATTTTATTCAATAAAATTGCATGGCACAAGTAACTCTCTGATTTAGCGACCAAAGATTTAGATTCACTCACAATCTGCATCATGATTTGACGCAGTCGGATGTGGAGTTAAAAATTCATGTTGAATTTGATGATGGAGAGGGACAAAATTATCCATCTCAACGTCCAGCAGCATCGACTACATGATTGCTACGTGCTTCTAATTTACAACTTATCTTTTGTTAAGCATATCCATATATTCGTAAAAAGAAATCCAAAGTGTTCCACCAATTAAAGACAACAACAATATTAGAGCATCATAAATCAATGAACAAAACATCTGTTTATTTTAACGAATACAAAGGAAGGCTTAAATACCTGTTTATTTCTTCTTTTATTTTTATTTATTCGTCAGGGAGGAACGATAATTGGAGCAGGTGGGACCGAATGCTCCAAGGGCGAGCAATCCCACTCGTTTTCCTTGGTATGGGTGACTGTGAAATGCTTGGGGACCCAAAGTTCCCCACTAGATTTCCGTTCTCGTTGCAGCTTCCTCTGCTTCTCCTCTATGTTCTGCTTTGCCGCCGAAGCTTTTCCCCATTCCTTATTCAAAATGGCTTGGCTTACTTCGCTCCACACTGTAGCTGATTCGGTAGGCCACATGTTCTGCGCAAAAACACACAAGACCCCAAATGTTGGCATGTTTCGAATACTAATTGTTTGTGTGATTTTTATACGTAAATGCTATACTCTGCAAGGAGTAATGAAAAAAGAAATTACATTTACCAGTGGACTGGAAACATCAAGTCAAAAGTATATAGACCTTAACCAAACTCTCTCTCTCTCTCTCTCTCCCTCCCCCGATAGGAAGTGCATTCCTCAAATCTTCTGATGAATGCTGTCAAGTTTACACAAGTAAATCTACACAAACGAGTTCTACACATATGATGTTGCGATACTGGATGGTATTATGCTGGATGGGACTGGTATTTTTCTTCTCCTTGTTAGAAGTAGTGATATAGATGGCAGGTATGATGTCAATATCTCAAACTCCTTTTACTTTGTAAGAACACCTTGAAATAAGGATTTCGAGAGTGGTTCTTCCATCGTTTTCAAATTAGAAAATGTTTGGCACTGATTTTGATACCTGCATTAAATTACTTTACTATGGTTTTCTTTTTTCTTTAGCTCAGAATATATCTTTTTACAACTACAGGTAAGATTTAGTTCAAGATTTTGGTGCCTGAATAATTACTCTAGTTGTTGGCATTGTTGGTATCATAGTCTGATCCATGTTTCTTTTAGGTCCTCAAGAATAATAATACCCAGACCAGACTGGAATTTAAGACTTGAAAAAAGACCGAGTTGATGGGGTACTACTACCTGTGGAGCCTGCAGAATAGGAGTCTTGAGTCCTGAGATGGCTTTCTTGGCATCATACAAGACTGTGACCTCCCCACTGTGGACATCCTTCAGTTTGACAATTCTGCAGAAGAAATGATCCACCATGCTTCATATGCAAACTTTTGAAGTTGAAACACAGTGCTGATTGGATCTAGGGATGAACTAAATGACCAACATACCTGTCCCACTGGCCGTCGATCTCGTAGATAGTCTTCAATGTCTTTGAGTGAAATATCTTTCCCCTGACAGACTTAGAGCTGCCACCAAATCCGAGGAACACGTGGCTCTTGTAATAGCAGAGATCTGCCTCAAGACCAGAATCTTTACACCTGATACTTACATCCCCAACCCAATCAGCACCGGTTGTTGGAAGTAATTTTATCAACAAGTTTGGTGAATCCATCTCATAGTTCTCACCAAACTTCAAGAGCTTCAGGTGCCTCTTTCCTTTGATTACAGCTTCAACGCTTGCACCTTCCAGATTCAAAGATACCAGAGCATGAGATGAGTCGATGGTAGCATTGTTGAAAATTAAGTCAAACATAACGCTGGATTCACCTGAAGTTCCGTGTGATGAAGTGGACTTGAAACACAACAGGATTACAGGTGTGATGTCAAATATATTAGGTTGCATTGAATCAAATAGAACTAATAATATATTATCCACTGTGTATGGCAAAGATAATAAATCTAGCAACGGTAAGTTTCTGAGATATATACCATGGAACCTGGGAACTGGTTTGTGGCACCATATTAGTTCTACATTCTCCGTTGCATCAGTTGCATGGAGGGCAGACACTGGAGGGTGATGTGAGACCTAACAAACATAGATACCATAAAGGTTAAGAAAGAAATATGTCTGATGTCTTACAGGAGCTTCACAGTTGTGTTCTTACAAGGCTGGGACAGAATAATACTTTGGAAGCATTAAAGACTAAGTTTGTTCTCTGAAGTTCGAGTTGAAGACACTGAAACTATGATTTCAAACATGTTTGCCACTTCAGGTGATGGATTTTGCCCATAGTTGTTTTATCTAATTATCACTAAGTTAACACAGTAGATATAATCTGCTAACAAGACTTTAAAAAAATGATTTCTCAATTTAAAGTGCATGCAGGTTACTAGGAGGCTCAGCGCCATCCATAGAAACAAAATGAGGCCTTGAACAAAGGAGGAGAATAACGTTTGCGATGTCAAGTCATCACCTGCTCAAGGAGCACGTTGAGGGATCCCCTGGAGACATGATGAGTTTCTCCTAGAACGGGATTGAAAGGAGCCTGTCCAAATAATGCAGGTCTTGTAGTTGATATGCTCCATGCCACTACTGAAGCAAACCTTTCAAGGCTGCTCTTTCCTTTGGCACATTTGTTTAAATAGTCCTCACCGATACAGTAAACTGCTTCCCCATAGCATTGAAGTTGTGATTTTGGCATGTTGAAGAGAGGAGGTAACTGAATGTCCAGAATAAAGCACAGTTTTCAATTTTAATATTGAAATACCTAAAAGATCAATAGTTTTGTTTTTACTAAGAACAAACATTTTGAGATGTAAGATAAGTGCAACAGTTACCTAATTGATGATCTCACCAGTGAAAACAATCAAGTATTTCAGTTAAGAGTACATGAATGAGTCATTGGTAATACATGCTATCAATCGATATCATGAAGCATGTGACAATGGAATTCTGAGCTTGCTCTTAGGCAATCCTATCGAGTTTTTATAGAAACAGTGACGCTATTGAAATCTAATACCAACGTCGGTTGTTGGTCGAACCAGCAGCATGGACGTACTAGATTGTATACCGACCTATATTGTCCAGTTATTACACAAAAAATAATAAAAACTAATTAAGATCCTGTATTGACCCATATGGTCCAGTATTATTTAAATCACTTATTTAAATTAAACAAGAGTAGAAGAACACTCCTAGGCTCACACGATCATGTCTGAAATAACTTACAGACGCAGAGAGGATATCATTTATTTTCTGCCCTCTCGCTGTCGCCTAGTGAACTGATACAAAGAATCTTCATAAGGAACCAAATTCTCTCTTTTATCATTTGAGATTAGGATAACATGAAGAATACAACATATGACTAATATCTATGTCCAAGCATGTGACCCTCTTGACGTGAAAATTATCGCCTCGTTGACTTCTGACAAATACAAGAACAGATATTTCATCTCCTATGGGCCACACAGTATGGAAATGCTGCTGGTTCGACCAATACATATCCACAACAGCCATTTCATTCTCGGGTCTTCCCCACATTTAAACATTAAGGTAAAACCCACTACCACCGTCACTATCATGTCCCTCGGAGCTTACATCATCCAAGTCCAGCCAACTATTTCCCATTACTTGACCTAAGGCCACCCAGCAATCTCCTGACCATTGAGAGGAACATGAAATGAAGTGCAAATTAGCCATCTAACGTAAAAACTATACTTGACAAATGACATCTAACGACTAGGATACGGTTCAGAAATGTTGCAAAGAAAATGTTGCGCAACGCTTGCACACCTAATATGCCTCTTTGCTAACAAACTACTAACAAAGCTAAGATGTGTTGGACTGGATACACATATAACTAATGCTTTCGTTATTACTCCAAGCACCGGTGTTCATCTGACGACCTATCCAAAATTGTTGCTTTCGTACTTCCAATTCTTGATTCGACACTCCATTATTCTTTAATCCCTAGCCGTTGGGACAATTGGAAACATGCAATCTCGATTGCTTCCGAAGTTGTGTTAAAGCGGCCAAAGTTCGTCGCATCATGAACATCAAATGAGGTCAAAGCTGGAATAAACATTGAGATTGCGCAGAGAGCACTCGCCTGGAATTGAGAGAGATCGGATCCTGGCCGTACGTTCCCGAAGAGGCTCAACACCCGTCGAAGAAGGTTGGGGGGGCGGTGCTCCGCCGCCAGTCCTCCCTCCAGCGACAGCGGCGGCGTCAGCACCGCCGTCGTCGCCGGCCGCTCCGCTGCCGCCTCGTCCTGGAGCTGCACCACCAGTTTCACTGCATCAGCAAAAACGGAAAAATCCGTCCTTCTACCGAGCTTTTAGTACTCAAAAACATACCCGTCAGGTGATTGGCGGGCAGGAAAAGGAATCTCTAAGAAGAATCGCACCAAAAATGCTTAACACACCCGTTTATTCTTAATCAGAATTACGCCAATAATGGCGATCACGTTGGTGGAGGAGACGAACGGGCGACCCGCACGAACCCACACGTCTCCTCCCAATACAGTATGTATGTGGAACGAAACGGACAAACATGTCCGTAGTATACTATGGCAGCTTGCGGCGACGGAGATCCGTATGTCGCGAGCATTAACTAAAGGGTCCTTTCCGTGGGATCACATCAGAAACTGCGTGCAAGGCAGCAGAAGTCACATGTCCCATCGTTTATCCCCCCAAGGAATCGTCGACGGCAGACGATTCTCTACCGACGCTGCAGAAGCAGACGAGTTAGGTCACGAACCAAAGGTGTATGCCTCCCACCACTGGGATCTAAACCGGGAGCAGAGTCGGCACAGAGGCTGGCGTCCGGCGTCGCGGCGAGGGATTCCCGCGCGCGTTCCGACGAGGGTAACCAAAGTGACGGGGAACAACCCAACGACGGCGGGGAAAGTGATCCGTAGCAGATTGGGGATGGGTTACCGTGTCATGATGATTATCCACAGACGTCAATGTCGCCTCATTCGCCTTTCCTTCGATTCCATCGCATCGATCGGCCACGCACGCACTCAAAATATCACCAAAATAATGCCGAATAGAACAAAGGTTATCCATAAACTTCTAAACCAAGAATCTCCGACGATCGAAAGGGGGAAAGGCTTACTTAGGGATCGTTTTGGTTCGAGCAAAGGAAGACGGAAGCAGAGGTAGATGGAGGAGGAGATTGAGAAGAGGAAAAGAGATACCATCTCCTGAAGCAGGTGGAAGCCGCCGATCGACGCTCGGATCAGGAAGCAGACCGTGGCGAGATTTTTGGGCAGACGAGAGGGATCTCCGCTCTAAGCATTGTGAGGGTGAGGTCGAGCGTCTGTGTATATATATATATATATATATATATATATATATAGAGAGAGAGAGAGAGAGAGAGAGAGAGAGAGAGAGAGAGAGAGAGAGAGAGACAGGGGTGGCGGGGAGCTGTCACTTGGCCTATGGCTAGTGGTGGAGGCATTGGCACAAGGCGCATTGGAATTGCCGGAAGGAGATGGATTTAATCTGCTATGGAAATCCACAAACGTTGCGTATATTAATAGTATATTACTATATTAAGGGTGATTTGAAAAGTCTTATATTTGGCTTTTCTTCTCCTTTTATTTCTATAATTTATGCAAGAATCTTTACCTTTTTAAAATGCTCGAAATGTCTTAGCGTACAACAAAATGAAAAAAAAAATTGATCGAAATTTGTTATATAGTTTTTTTTTTTTCAAAAACAAGTGGTAAAAGCGAGGTTCAAACATATGACTTTAGAATGATGTATCAAAATTTTTACTAGTCAAATTAAATGACACCTTCAAGTGATAATTAATTATAGTGTTATCACATCTGGGTTTATCAGATCAATAATAATATTTTATTTTAGTAATTAAAAATGTGGTAACTGATTTTTTTTTATCGGCAATAAATGATTATAAAAATTGTAAACTTCTTTAAGATACATGAACATCAGCTTGGACTAAGTGGAAAAACAGTACTACTATTACTATTACTACTACTACTACTACTACTTGCTTATGCCATCGTCCAATGGATACGGACTTGCTTACGCCATCGTCCACATTGACATGGATGTCTAATTAAGATTGGATGTACAGACATCGAATTCAAAGTCCATCACATCTAAAATATTGATGTATTCGTAATCTAGGTGGTTCACATATTAAAGATCGTGGGTCCTCGTGAAGATTTTGGTAGAACATCATTAGATTATGGACTCGGATTTTCTTTTCATCATTTATTTTTTTTATAAAAAATTTAAAAAATAAAATCGATCTTGCATGTCAAATCGAGGTCTGAAATAAAAAGGAAAATATAAATAAGATAATTTTAGAGCGACGTCGTCGCCTCGCAAACGTTTTTTTTTTTTTTTTTTTTTTTTGCAGTGACACGATCATGCAGAGTTTTTTTTTTGTTTGTTTTGGTTATGAGGCAAGAAAGAAATGGAGAAACGGGGAGATGGGGGCCGAGGTTTTCGTCTCCTCTCGAGCACTCCGATGGCACTCTCACAGCACACTGCTCGTTGAACACGGAGCCAATAGTTGTTGATGCACCGTCTTCCATGACCGGTGGCTGTACAATCCCTCGTGACGTGATCAAATTTATTGGCAATTAGTGTAGGGGGTGAGCCTAGCACGTCTGTCACGCCAGAACCAAGAATGACGGTATGTATGTTGTTGCACGTCAAAAGCAATCGACTGTGCTACTTTAATTGTTGGTACATCACATCTGTAATGCGATTGTAAAACAATTAATGACGTGTCACATCTCCAAACCCCCTGTGACAGCAACAGCAGTTTCTTCTTACGGCCAATCAAATTTCTTGGCAATAAGTGCGAGAGGCGGTGAGCCCAGAAAGCCAACAGACCAACGCTAGGAATCCACAGTAGGTTGCACCTCGAAAAGGAATTAAGGGTGCTGGTTAGTTGTTGACAGACCATATCTATAATGTGACGGTAAAACAAACATTAACGACACATCACATCTATGATTATGAACCAAGGCCCTTGTGATAACGGTGGCTAAAATTTGAGCACATATGGCAACACAACTATCAAATTTGCCTAGCGACTAATTAAATATCCGCACATACAACCAAGAATTTACATCAGTAATTTTGAGTCTGGACCCACCCCTCTGAAAGGCGTGCCTAAAATTTGACCATGAATCGCAGCAACATCTCTATCAGCTTTTACTGACAGTTAAGTGTGCCAGGTGAGCCTGACACGTACGTACTATCACACTAGAACTAGCGGTGATACTGTGGCACCTCGAAAGTAATCGAGAGCGCTCATTAATCGTTGCAATATAATATCTATAATGCAAAAGTAAAAAGTAAAACATCAATGGCATGTCACACCGACAATGCAGAAGTCTAATTAGCTAAAAAGAACAATGAATAATGAACTTTCGAATACCAAGAAGAAGCACGACAAGGATAGAAGGGGATCTCAAGTATCGTATAAAAGGAATGCAGATGCTCGTGGCTTGTGATTATATTGATCAGGAAAGAAGAATCAATACCAATCAGTCATTAACAGAAAAAAGAAGAAAGAAAAAAAAATGCAGGTCATTAAAATATCAGGTGCTGCAAAACGAGATGAACAACCTCAAACATTTGCAATAAAAAGCCACGGTGTGCATGAGCCTGTTCAAATATTTCCACAATGCAATTCCTTTATCTAGGTATCCGGAGCATGATTTGATAAAAGGTACAGAGCCAACTTCGAATGCGCCAACACCATCTGCATATCAAACAACTATGATTTATTCAGAATAAGTTCAAATGCTGAAGCTCCTGGTTTACTGATTTAGAAAGCATGACTCTTCATAGAATGAACAATCATTTCTGCTGACTATTATCTTTACGAACTAAGGTTATGTGCATACGGGGAGGTTTGTTTTTGGTCCGTCAATATAATTATGATGACTAAATTTCTACAGGAATATAAAAGATTCATGCGAAAAGAAGTTACCCTTGGGCATAAGTGGCTATTTGGATGCGTTTCCCACAGTCTAATTGTCAGCATGCCTTCGCTTGGGCCTGCGATGTGCATGCTTCGTCTGGCCATTTTGTGTTGACTTTCTCATTTTCGACCTGCAAACAAAAATTAATATATGATGAACCAAAAACATACCCAAAATGTAAAGTGAAGGTAGCAGTTGACAGGAATTCGGATGCTAAAGAATCCAACTTTACCAGAGGATGCATGATACAAGTCTGTACACGATGAAGATGGCTAAGGCCAAAGTAGCAGAAGCCTGCAGCCATACGTTGTGATATTAGTTTATTTATAAAATTATAAAAAAAATCAAAATCTGCTGAAAACACATGAGCTTCTTCCTACCATATACCACGCCAACTCTTTGGTCACAAGAGGTTTAGTCAACTCATATTTCTTTAAGTGTTCCTCGATGCTGGCTTCAACCTGTGACGAATTAAAAATAAAAATTCACTGAAAATGCTTACAGTAGCACTTTTGGATCAATAATTAACAGGACATGTATATAACCAGGGAGAGGCACTTTTCATACTAGTTATTTCTCTACTACCTAGTCAGAGCACTGTAAAAGAATCTGACAACTTTAAACCCTGAAGGCTAAGAAATAAAAAAAGAAAGAAAAACATAGGTGGAGCCATCTTGAAGTTAATCTTAAACCAAACGCAACAAAATAAGAAATATCAATATAGAACTCGGACATATTTTTCCTTTTAGTTTGGCTACATATATAAAAAGTGCAGACTAATGCATATGAGATAATCCAGCACATTAATAAAACAATTTAACATTCCAAGTCAAAATATCACAAAACACACTGCATCAACCATAACATTCCATGCCTTCATATGAATAGTTTAAAATCAATACATATAAAAAAAAACCAATACATATTATCGGAGGTTAGATTCTAAATATTAGTAGCAAAGATGGTTTCAGTACGCGGTCAGCAGAATAATCCAAGTCTGAACCCTGTATGAGTAAAAATAGATCAAAGATGTGCATGGACACAGAATAGATCAACCGGAATCAACAAGGTACTTCTCAGTGCAACACTCCCATGCTGGCCAACTATTAGATCCTATAATACCAATGCTTTTGGTGGACTTGTACATCTTGTTCAGCATGAGCTGCCACAAATGAAATGAAGGTTGTAGAATGAAAATGGCTCCTAAAATGTTCATAGCTAAGAATATGATGATGCATTCCGTAGATAAGTTAATCTAAAATTGAAAGTAAGTCCTATATCTCATCTTAAAAAATAGTTGTCAAAACATGTCAATGCAACCAGGGAAAAAAGGGCCCACGGTTGAGCATACTATCATAAGAATAATCATTCTTCAAGTGCATGAGGACATGGGAGGTATAGGCAGAAAATTTTGATATAATGACATCATGATGGTGACTAAAATTAACTATAAGACAGCCTAGCACTTGAGGCTCCTGCAAATTCAGATCTCGAGAGGCACAAGGAACAGGAGGGAGAAAAAAGAATGAAATTGAAACATCAAAGATAAGCAAATTTTGATATAAACTCCAAGAACTTGGTACACAAAACTTTTAACCAGTTGTTCCGATCAGTTTTCATCATTCCAATTGCAACAGTTTGCTCATTAATGGCTAATCAATTTATATGGAAGTAAATAGTTAAATGTCGCAAGGAAATACACTTTTAAATAAGATCTATTGTTAACTTCAAGAATGTCGTACCTGTGGCCATGCTAAATTCAATGACTCATAAAGAAATAAAAACCAAACTACACCAAAAATAGCAGATTGAAATTAATTTATAAGCAAAGGTGAGGATGAACACTGACCTGACGGTGGTAAGCTGCCACTGATTTATGAAGCTTTCTGTAAACACGAACTACTCGTTTAGTGTAGGGCTTCAAAGTAATTCTCACTTTTTCAACATGAGGCTTGGTGACAGTAGCAACTTGGTCGATGTAAGGTTTTGAAAGTTTCTTGGCTTCCTAATGCCAGAATATATGGAAAATTTTCAGGCACAAGTGCTAAATATAAAAAGAACAATGAAACATCATAATCAAATTCATAAAGGACTTTAATAATCACTGTTTAGAACTGCTTAAAAATACCTGCAAGTATGGATCTGCCACTTTTTGTACTTTTTCTACATGTGGTGCTATCGTATTCTTTGATGTCTCATATACTTCCATGGTTTTTGTGGATACTTGTTGCATGTAAGGCTCAGCACTCGTGACAAGAATCACCCATCTTTCTTTGACAGCAGGAACCCATCTCTTCATAGCAAAGAAAAGAATTATTGGAATTGAACTAAACTGTGTTTCAAGAACTATCTTCTTTGAAGGTATTTTCAATTCAAACATGTATGCTGGATGAATGTCCATGAAGGAACTAGTGAACCAAAATTCTACTTCCTATTTCACTCACATGAAGTGATCATGCCATTAAACCACTTGGAAGAGTAAAATAAGTCAAATAATTCCAATATAGATAGGAGAATTTCGTAGCCAGGAGCAAGGTTCTAAATACCAGGCATAATACCCGGCATGACATGTCATCTACTGGTCTGACAAGAGACCAACACATGGTGCCGTTCAGAACAGGGTGTATTGAACTATACACTTCCCATTTTGTATGCACCTATTGTAAAAAATATATATTTTTTATTTTTTTTAAATATGGACTGACTGTAGACAACTGTCAATAGCTACTGACAGTTGTTGAAGGCTGTGAACAGCACTCTCTCTTCCTTTTCGTCGTCTCTCTCCTCTGTTGCTGTCACCTCAGCATCTGCTCTCCACGTCCCCCCTTTTCACATTCTTTCTTTGGTCTGGAAGGTACCATCCCGTAACAAGTGTCAGTATATTGATTTATACAATTGTCATACTAGTCTTGACCAGTATCAGAATTGGCCCGAGATTTTAAACCTTGTCCAGGACTAGGAGTATTTACAATCATAAAACAATATTATGATACTAAACAGATTAAGGTAGAAAGAATATAAAATCTCTAACTTACAGTTTTAACAATTTCCAAGTGTGGTTCAAGCCATTTCTGCGCCTGTGCTGATTTATCTGATGCCTGCAACAAATTGTAGACTTAAAAGACTTAATTTAATACCAAAGAGTATTAAATTAATAAACCATCATGATGCACTATGAAAAACTACCTTTTGGAGGACAACATCCAAAGCAGGTTTGCCATGCTCCTTCCAATGGGTTTCTACAAGATTCTGAAGCATGGAATTAGGAGTTTAGAACTATATCTAAGAGAAAATTCTCATGTATATACATATGTACAAACTATCATATAAGGGACATACCTGACAATAACTTATATGAGTTGCAAACCAAGGAGGCAACCAAGCTCCATGGATCTGGCAAACAACAAAGAGAGAGACTTCTGTCAACCATGCAATCAGAAACAATAAGTGAATTATTCTTACACGAGGGTAATCACAAACATGATTCGTCTTACCGGTCCATACCGATATACTAATCAGTTGTTGGTACGGTATATATCGAGCTATACCTAGTGTACTGACGTACGGTACATAGCGGCATACTGATGTACCACCTATATCAATCCCCTATCGGACCGGTATGTACCGTCCATACCGAGCAGTATGCAGCACCCATACTGAGCGGTACATCATGGTACGATGAACCTTGATCACAAATAATATAAAGAAACCAATGCACATCAAACATTAAGCAACTTAACAACAACAAGATGCTAAAATCTCCCCAAAAGCAAAACAAAAAAAAAAGCTGTAGTTTCCACTTTCCAGAATATTCAATTGTGCACAAAATTGATGTGGCTGCCAATCAAAGCTTCAGAAAAGGCGATAACCATGGATCAATAAATGGGGCGTCCATCCGTGGGCCTCCTCTCCTGCTCCACTCCTCTTCTTCTCTACCTCCTCCTCCTCTTTGATGCCTAATCTAAATTCCATAAGATAGAACAACAAGACAACCATATAGCTCATAGATGGATAATCATCTCTTTTTACACCATTGCTTCTCTTAATTTATGAGGAATTGATTCCATGAAGGTTTTTAACTATGGCAGTATACTACTGAAACCGGGTAATACTTACTAGTTTAAGTTTAGGTCATAACACAGACCATATTGATTCATACAGGATACCATGTTCAATACCATAAGCCACAGTTTTGCTATAAACTGCATTGTGAAACAGTCCCACAGTGTTAAGTCATAACAAGCCTAAAACATAAGGATGATTAAGTGCACAATTCTCCTACCAATGGAGAGTCCAGAAAGAATCAAGGTACACAGTTTTATCCTTGAAAGTGAAGAAGCTGTTTAAATGTCTCAAATTATGATCACTCAGATGTAAAGTAGCAACCTTAAAAATCGCACAGAGCTTGCCCTCTTTGAGTCATAAAGAGTCTCTGCTGCTTCTTTTGTAATTTGAAGCTACATGTGTAATGTCACAAGTGAAGAAGGAAAAGAAGGAAGAAAAGAGGAAGTGAAGACTTGCATATAGGTTCCTTCCCTAGCTTCCATTGTTTTTATTTTTTTTCTTAGATACCCTGTTTTTCCCTTTTTATTTTTTATTCCCAACTGATGTTGGTCAATAGAAGCAGTAGGCATACTAGTACAATCAGAGTCCAGCAGAGGATCAATTAGAGTGCCGATATCGAGATCCAAAATCATGAACCTTTAAAGATTTAGAAAAAGACTAGCAAAAAGTACAATGCTGCCACATCTGTGTAAATGCTTTTCGTGACTTGTCAAACCTAATTTAATTAGATACACAGGCTCAATTTGGTTCACAAATCCTCAGCAACTCATCCTTCTCAATCATTTCTCTTATTTCAAATCGACCCCAATTGTAAAATAAAAATTACATTTAGAAATAAAATGAATGGTGTCAAGATTGTCCTATTGGCATGAAATAATAAAGTCATTGATATCTTACAATTTGACGGAAAAATCAACTCATCAATATCCTTTCCCTCTGTCACATTTTCACAAGTTAAAACAAAATCATGATGCTAACAAGTACACTTCGAACAAAATAATGAGCTAATCTTGTTATTCTTGTGATCTAAAACGATGTGAGAGAGAGAGAGGTGCAATGATAAACTTAACATTTTGTAATGAGGGTATTCGAGTACAAAAGATCAACGCACATATAGAAATTGATAACCTTCTGCACAACTCATACTGTATGCTGGTTTGCACATTCTCTGTGCCCGTATATACAAGCCAAAATTTGGCCTGGCTACATGAGTTGATCCACACCAACTGGCACGTAAACCTTAATGCATATGTATCAAATGCAAAGGAAACTAAGGAGCAAAATAATCCCCGTCAGACTAAAATCATAAATTCAGATCACAGAACATATAGGATGACACCACAAAGGACATTCCTTTTCGGTCTACCAAAGTGAATAAAGTAGTTTTACTTGACAGGAATAAAAATTCCAGGGTACTCAACATTCCACTGTTCGTTTCTTAATAAAATACACATGAAATGTGGTAACTATAGTTCCTTGTTTCTTTCTTGGTATGAAACAAAGATATAGTGAAATCTGATCTCCCGAGTTTTCGTTCATAGACATCTGCAGAATGAACACTTCCACTGAACTAAAAAAAAATCAGATACAAGATCACTTCAAAACTCTCTTGTCCAATATCTCATTTGAGATTCTCAAAATCAGCTCAGAATATCCAGCAGGATAAATCAGTCAAAAGTTGTTAAGATTGAAACTGCAAAACCTATACATCTGAAAGCTACAAACTATCAAAAACTTAGAGAAGGAAAGGGTGCAAACAAGCTAATGGAATCATTAGTTTAAAACCTCACCTTTGTCAGCTCTTCCAACTTGGTTGTCGCTTCAAGTTGTACGATTATCAACTCTTCCTGAAAAGCATTTAGCAAATATATGAAGATCCATATGAAATAAATTATAATCAGGTAGATATGACAAACCTTTGCTACTTGAAGTGCCCGTTCAGTTTTCCTAATTAGGCGCTTTTGCTCATCATTTGTCTTCTCGAGCTACAGATATAAAGGGAAGATCTTATACTAGCAGCCAACATAAACTCTAGGATTTGAGAATATCAGGTCCATTCTATTTTTCAGACTAAGAAGTAAGGAAGACACAATCACTTTCTGAGATAAACAAAAAGTGTTGTCTTTTTTATCAATTAAAATAAGAGTCTGTGTGTGTGACTTCCTCAGGTAGAAAGCCAAAAGAAAAAGCTTGGTGCATCTCGATACTAGAGTAAAATGCTCAATATTAAATTTCAAGTCAAAATCAGTTTTCTTTTCTTTAATAGCAGCTTTCCTCCATGGTCATATGTATAGTACAGACCAAACTGCCAATGAAAGCCAAGAGAATCCAACATGTCAAACCAGTACCACATTTTTTTTTATTGCTTAGGCACCTTCTCCATTTCCATTGTCATATAAGACTCATCCAGACCACCCATGTCTTAAAGAGTCACAAAATAGATTTTGCAATCATGGTTTCACAGGCTTTGTGTCGTGTTGCTAACCTTATCCCCATTCTGGCCTCTGGCTTCGCAGCAAAGATTCTAGTGACATACGGTAATATAAAGACAGGTGGGTTACTTGCGTCGCAAAAAAAAAAAAAATCTGGTTCCAAAAGCACGGATACACCGAAACAGGACACATGGACATAATAAATAAAAGGCACAGTTATGCCTTGATACCACTAGGAAACATCTTGCATGTGCCATGGCAAGTATCACAATTGAAAAAAAAAAGAGAAAAAAAATGATATTCCGAGTACTAGACATGGTGGCAGGCAGCATATTTAGTATATGCTTGTTAGGTTAATTGGTTATCAGGTCAGCTAAACATTCTTAATGTTTGGCAAGTAACATGATATGGTTTCTTCAAAGCACAAGCAAGTAAAATACTTTACTAACTGAAGGGTCCTAGGAAAACCCCACCAAACAAGTAAATGATGTGTACTGTTTGATCCTGATTAAGCAGTGATAAAACATGTTATCAAAAACAGGATGAGACCATACAAGTGACAAGTTTCATAACATTCATTAAGTAACAATAAGAATGTTATGCAAATCCTACAATAAATATTAGATCAACAAACAACCATTCACACAGTTAGCTTGACAGTCTCAAAATAGAATATTATTATTCCTCATACATAATCTATTACTAGATTTTATCCAATTCATAACCAACTCTCTCTGTCTCTTCACCTTTCAAATTCCACGACTCAGTTGTTGAATACTTTTCAATCTTCTTTTTTTTCCATTTTCATTCCTATGCCTAGTGTTACTAAAGCTATTTTATCCAACCTCTAAAGGGAAAAACCAAATGACAATAAGCAGTAGGTTCTTATATGTAATCAGATTCATCTGTTCCCCTGAAGTATGGCAAGTACTATCATTAGTCATGTCAAAGTTGACAACCATGTCATCTATGTTCTTTTCTCTGTGTGCTCTCCATGTTTCAAGATCTTTTTTGATAGCTATTTTCCAATGTGGTAGGTAAAAATATTTTCCTTTATGTGATATCTTATTCTCATGCATATTTCCAAACTTCCATTTGATATAGTCTGCTAATCAGATTCCAGGAGCATACATTTGAATATTACTAGTTCTCTTTTCTCCAAGGACAAACTTAAGAACATAATTCCAGAGCCAACTCTTTTAATCTCAATAACAAATACCAAATCCCAAATCTTCCTCTACAATCAATTTTTACCACATTTTAGGATTTTCATTGATGCACATAAAGTACATATATATATATATATATATATGTATTCTCCATTCTCTAGATTAATTCCCTACGCACAAATTTTGCATTAAAAAAAAATTATGTTAATTCTCTCTTATTGTGTCTATCATCATCTCAGAGGACCCTAATTGTCCACTCTGTTAGTGTTCCGTAGATTGTAGATTACCAAGCTAGCACATTAGCACATACTCTTGAACCAATTTTACTCCTAGAACATCTGACATACAGGGACCACTCACATTAATATGTTTTACGATTAGTTGTCAGCAGCTACACTTTAGAATGAGTTAAAAAAGTGTTGGTGCGTGAATATTTTCAAGTACATGAAATAGTAAAACAAAGAGTTGTTTGCAGTTGTAACACAATCTAAAATTTGTAATATATATGTATATAACAGCAACAATATCTTCTCCAATATAGCTTAGTGCTTGCTTCATGTCAAATTTTCAATTGCTAACAAATGCCGACACTAATTAAGATATGCTGCATTAGATAAAAATTGTAACACAAACAGCGACATGTAGATATGTACCAAGCATATGACACAAGCATAAAGTAATAGCATGAAACTTTGAAATACCTACGTTTTCTAGTTTCAAAATCAGTTCTTGCACTTTTTTCTCTGCTTCACTAGCTCGAGCCTCTAAAGAACCTCTGTTATTGCTCTGCGTTTCAAGCTCATTTCTGAGATTGTCAACCTGCCCAGGGTAGGCATGTGTCACAACTACAGCAGTTTAAAGTGTTATACATAACTAGTCTACCATCATACCTGCTTCTCAAGTTCAGCAGCTCGAGTATATGCTTTCCCTAATAACTCTTCAGCATCAAGAGCACCCTTTTTCTGAAAACACAAAAGAAGTTGAAAATACAACATGAAGATCCAACAATCCATATGAGAGAGCACTATCATCCATATAAAGTTAACCTGGAGCGATTCTATTTGACTATTCAATGTGGAAATTGTTGCTGACTTCTCTTGGATAATCTTCTCTAGATTTTTGATGAGGTCATCTCTATTCTTTAGTTCACGGGTCCTATCGGAGATACCAATCGCTAAAGTAAAGATCACCAAAAAAGAAAAAAAAAATCATTAGTGAGAAACTAATGTGGATAAATTGTATATTGCCATGATTGTACAAATAAAACATCATAGCAAGCAATAACGAATACACACAAAACTTGCTCATGTCCAGTTCCCAGATTCAAAAGTTGGCGTTATCTCTAATATCATGACACGAAAAACAGGGTAAAATTCATGATTACTATATTTCCTCCATGAGGATCAAAATTCTGGCAGGGATCGTCATATCAAACTTAATTATCACTATGCTTCCACATATTATCTAAGAGAGAAAAATTAGTGTTTTGATGCAGCGATCGTCATATGAAACCTGATTATCACCATGCTTCCACATATTATCTAGGAGAGAAAGTTCGTGTTTTGATTTATAATGCTTAGCAACCTAGTCAAGAGACAGCACAAAAGAAACGCCACCGGGAAGCAAAGTTGAAACAAAGCGCGACCAAGAACCGGATCAACGGCCCTAAACGGTAAAGAACCGAGATCCAATCCGGACTGACCTAAGTCCTCGATCTTCGATCTGAGCAGCTCCAATTCCTGCTTCAACACGGAATCGGATGCCTCCTCAGGTTCCGCGATCTCATCGCCGATCGCTGCTTCTTCCGTCCAAACTCCGGCGACAAGGAGGGAGAACACGATCGAAGCTATCGCCAGCCTCGAAGCCCCCATCAAGAGTTCCTTCTCTTCTCTTTCTTGACGTGGGTGAGGAAGAAAGCGGCGGGGAAGAGGAGGGAGGATGTACCGTGAGTCGGTTGGGTATTTATCAACGGTGAGCTCGTAAGGAAGGGAGATTGTGATTGGAAAGGAAGAGTTGCTGGCTCAGATTAAATCAAATCACGTGCGTAGACCTTAAAAGGTTAACCCTAACCCACAATCCGAACCCATTCTTTGGTAATTGCTTTCTACTTTTGAGACCTTTTATTGCAGGGAAAAGATTCAAAAACGACCATCAGAATTAATTGTTTTACAAAATAAAGTCATTGATTGGATTGTAGAAAAAGAAGAGTGATACCATTTTTTAAATTATGAAAAAAAAATTAGAATTTTTAAATAAAAAATATGCAGAGAATTTTCTGTTTTTTGGAAAGAAAAAAGAATATAAAAAAGATTTTTTTTTTCATTAGAATCTGAGCCATCATGCTTTAATTTTTACAAAAACTATTTAGCAGACGTCCTTTTGAATTTGTAGGATGAGATTTCATGCCCCCAAATATGCTAATAACAATAATAAACCAAAAACTAATTGAATCTATCCAGGGAGGAAAAGACAAATACCTTACAAAAGCCAAAGTAGAAGAGTGCATGAACGCATCCTCTTTGTCATACAGCATTCTTCCTCCGGCCAAAACATCCACTTCCTCTTTTATCATACAGCATCCTCTTATCATCACGGGTTACCGAGCTTACAGCAACACCCTTCCTCCTGCCAAAACATACACTTCTTCTAGCACGAGCTGGCAGATCATAATTTATGATCGGTGGCAACAAGAACACGAGAACATCCCGATCGGAGTTCATGCATGAGTGCATCCCATTGGTTCTGATCCATGTCCTAATATTGCCAGTCAAAGAGAGAGCTTTGTGCTTGCTGTTAACAAAGACGATGATGCTTTCAGTGGTGGCCGAAGCATCATAGAGATTGACCAGGGACTCGAACTTCATTTCTTCCTCCACATCAACATAGAACTGCTTAATATGTTTGCCGACGAGCTCATGTTGCTTCAGAAGAATCTTTACGGGTTATACGTGAATCTTACCACCATCTCCAGAGAAAGCCCAACCTGTATCTTGAATGGAAGAAGCTGGAATACTTTCTTGACCTGAAGAATGTTTATTACTAGCAAATTATCATTTTCATAAGTTATGAACTGCAAGCAAAACAAAATCTAGTGGCATCACAAGAAAAGAAATCTAACCTTGTTATTAACTTCTAAAACAATTGACAAAAACATAGTATTCAATTTTTTGAATATAGTAGAGGAATAACAAAAGCTAAATATCCAAGTGTGCACAGCCTGGAAATTGGAAAAGGCTAGATGTGAATAGTACAAATATGATGATGGAGCTTTAGAACAGCAACCATACGCATCCAGCTATATTGGTTGTCCAAAATCACAAATGCTGACCTACAGGTCAAGCTTCAAGAGCCTCATTTTATCCCTGATTTCTTTGCAAGATAAAAAGGGAAAATCTCACCATCTTTACATAGTTGCTCACTTGCTTTTCTCTCCACTTGGTGGCAGATAAATTTTTGTCTTAAATTTCTGAGCAACCCTCCTGAAGAAGATAGGGATTCTTATTTTTTTGGTTTCATGGCCATCCTAATCTTTCCATCAATAGAGAATTGATGACAAACAGATTCATTGACCCAACAAACTCGAGGAATCATGGCTGTATGTGCACACACCTGTTTTGTTAGTGGCCATTATGTAGAGAACATTAAAGGGAAATATAGGTTGTTCAACAATCAAGAATACCACTAGTATTCTACATATGCATTCTTTGAATTGCTTGAAACCAATTGACAGAAAGCTGAAAAAGAGAACAGATATAAAACGAGAATGATAGAGTGATCTCACTGCAATAAGCTACCTATGATGGGGCATGCGGTTGTTTGATATGGGATCCAATATATGTGCATTCTATTGTCAGACATTAGATGTAATATATGGGAATGGGATGTATTTAAATCAAGTTAAAACCGGCAATTAAACAAACCTGGTTCTGATAACCACTGGCAAGCATCTCATCTGCCTCATCCAGAACGAACAGCTTAATATGCTCGGCATGGATAGCTTTTCTTCGTAACATATCAAAAACACGACCAGGGGTTCCAACAACATGATGAACCCCACTTGAAAGAATTCGCTGGCCCTCATGAACAGTATTTCCTCCAACCAAGTGTCCTCGTGGCCTTCTCAATCTGCAAAGAAAGTATTCTGGTTGGTGTAAGAACCAAAGCCTGACATAGAACCAACTAATAATCAAGCTGCTGCAAGATTCCAGCACAGAAACTTGCAGTTTTTCCTGTCCCAGATTTCGATTGCTGGACAACATCACACCCCCTAGTAAAGGGAACAATTCCTCTTTGCTGAATTGAGGAGGGTTTCACGAGTCCTACAGAGAGAAAGAATTTGCACAAGATTGCTGATACAGTTTCAAGTAATATATGGGTGCAAAACATACCATAATCATAAATGCCTTTGAGAGGATTTTTATGGAGCCCCATAGCATCCAAAACAATCAGAGACCTCCGATACATTGTGAAATTATCTTGATCTTCAGCTGACAACCTATCATCACCAGTGTAGAAATAAACCATATAATATGCTGAAAGCCATATAATAGGGGCATCCTAGAAAGAGTTAAGATCTTAAAATAAGATGCCATACAAATAATTCATCTTTCCGTCATATAGGCAAGCATCAAAATGTGAATCCTTTGGTGCATTTCCCATAGTGTCTGCAAACACAATATGAGACAATGTCCAAAACATCAAGCAAAAGATGGAAGATTCAAGGACATGGGTCTAGAAACACAGCTTCATATACTGAGAAGATGAACAACAAAATTTTAGCAGGCAAGAGACCAGAACATGCAATTAAATTATAAAAAAGTGAATTGTCATTTGAACTCAAAATTGATAAAACACACCACATAATTCACAGGTAAATTCCATGGAGGAACAGGTTTTATGGGTAAAAGGACAATCCTCAACATATTAAAAGATTCATGAACGAAATACAAACACTAGGGCTACAGTAACTGAGATTAATTAGAACAAAAATTGTTGAAGGATGCAAGACTGGGAGTCCCTGGTTAGGATATATTCTGTTCTCACAGATTAACCCTAATGGGGTAAACAACTAGAATAACAAAAGATACAGCTAAATAAATATTGATACTATCTTTTATCAAGTTCTTCGTCTTGTGGGACACAGAACTTGAAGGTAAAAATAATTTCCAAAAATTTGCTTCATCACATTGTTTTTCATCACCAAATGGAGACCACAACAATGCATATTGATACTGAAAATGAGGATATTTATGATTTAAAAACTGTTGTGTAGAAGAAATTTTCAATGCAGCAATTCAAGGATGTGAGACATTGTGTTTGTGTGTAAAACACTAGGCAAGGTATTAGAATATCGTTACAAAATAAAACAAAGAGGACAGCAAAAAGAAGATAGCACACTACACCGCATATCTCATGCCAAACTGGAGCATGCACGGGTGCAATATCTGCATGATAATCTTTAAATTTTCTCTCATTACGTTTGCTTGACGGTCGACTTCTTTTAGTATTAGAATTCTCCTTGCAAGGCTTAATTTCTGTGAACAACCAAGGATAAGTCAGATAAGTTTTTACCTATTTTGTTGAGAAAGTGAGGTGGAAGAAAAAGAAAAGCAAAGGGTTCAACGCCTGATTATCAAAAAAATGAAAAAAAAAAAATCAAGGGAGAACGCAAGAGAAATATAATGTACAGGGGTTCACCAGAAGGCAGTTCATTGTTCTCTGCATTGTAGACGTTCTCTAACATCATCAAACTGTCATGGACAACAAAGTTGATGATAAGCCCTCTGCATCCAGAACTTAGAGCATGACAAACTCTGCAAAGATAGATCTCTTTTCCATTAGGTAGATCATAATTTATGACCAATGAGACTTTCTGGATATCAAAAACATGCACATGCAGGTCAAGCATAAGGAGGTCAGTGGTTATGAAAATATGAGAAAAACCAGATTGAAACCCATGTAAATCAACATCCCTACTGTTCTGATCCATGCCTTCATGCATGCCCGAGACTAACCTCTCTAAATCGTTATAGTCAATGGTTCTACATTATTCCTGTCATTGACAAAACTGATAGCCCAACCATTGTCCATTTTCTCACAAAGTTCAAGCAGGGTTATGATTTTCCTTTGTTCCTTCTCAACATAACATAGAAATAGCAAATATTCTTTTCCACGGGTTTGTCTCCTTTTACAATAGTCTGAATGGGTCTGTACACAAGTGTTTGGGTAAACTCAAGGAGCTTGGATGGCATTGTGGCAGAAAAGGGCCCAACCTGAATCCTTGAAGGAAGACAATTGAAGATGTCAAAAACCTGCAACCACAGATTGTGATTGTTATCAATAAACTTAAGCATGCTTTGGCAATCAAAATCTACATCAAATAAATGGGAACGCAAGTCCACAAAAGAGATGGAGCATATGATGGACCCTCATGGCTGTACATTAAGCATATGCCTTAAATCATATCTCTGTCATGGACTTGCAGCCATAGTTGTATGGTAAGATTTCATGTCAAGTTTGGTCTATTGTGTGTGCAAGGAAAAATGGTATACATCCAAATCCAACTAAAGAGATTCGAAATGCACATGAGAACAGAAAGAAAGGACAAGCACCACAAAAGGTTTGAAGACAGGCAATCAAGTACAACAGTAGCCATCGACAGAAAGAAAGAAGGGCCCCTTGGTCAGCAAACCAGTCGACAACCACCTCAGAAGCCATGCAAACATCTTTGTCACAAAAAAGGATTTATAATTCAAAATCCTAATGTAAGAACAGAAGAAATAGCAACAAACACAATTTTACGTTAGGCCAAAAGAGAACCTGGTCCAGCATCACATCTGCATGACCCAACGCAAACAGCCTAACGAAGCTAGGGAGGAGCAATTGACTCAGTAACATGCCAAGAACGCAACCTGGAGTACCCACAATGACCTGGAAGCCATTTGAAAAATCTTGTTGATCCTCACAAACGCTAGTTGCTCTGGTAGCAGCATAAACCTTCACACCCAGATAGCATCCCAGTGCTCGCATCATCTTTTCAATTTTCTGTGCTCCTTTTCTGGTTGGAGAAAGAACCAAAGCCTGACACTCATGGAAACTATACACAAGCCATTGTAAAATTCCAGAACATAAAGCTACATTAATTCCAGCCCCTGCCTGTGCTTGCTGAATAGCATCAAGTCCCTTGCAGAAGGGAACAATTCCTCTTTGTTGAATTGCAGAAGGATTCTTAAAGCCACTGGTAGTAAACACAGAAACATGTCATATCAATGTCCTAAGCTATGCACAGCACCAGATAATATTAGAAAAAGGCCAAATTAAAGAATCAAATATGCCACTAAGAAGATCTTTGTGAAGTCCCATAGCTTCAAAACTCTCATGAACCTTCATAATAAGAACTGAAGGTCTTGCCGTTGTACCGCTAACCTATATCCCAATATCAAGTCAAACCAAGATATAACCATGACAAAACAAATAAAATGAGAAAAAAAAAAACATGTACTGAGCATATGCAGATTATCAAGTACATTACAAAAAAAAATTAAAGATGACAATTAAGAAGCAAGTAACATACAGCTCATCTGGATTCGCATCAAATTGATGAACATCAAACTGTGTTCTATCAGCTACCGTTCCCATGTCTGCAAACAAGAGGCAAGTGATAAACATATTTGCTGGGGAGAGAATAAAATTGACAAACTCAAAAACAATAAATAAGTGCAGAAGCTATACAACGGAAGAGGAGTTATGTTTCTTGGCCCTTGCGCTCATGTGGATCAATCATAATCGAAGTAAACCCTCAAAAACTAGGTATCAGAGAAAGGCTTCTAAAAAGATAAAAAGTGAAGATTTGAAAGGAAAATAAAATGCAACATCGACTAAGGCGGCACTGAAGGGTGTCAAAAAGACGACAAACGGCCATCAATCCCCTCAAATGCTAGGCTAACAAGTTAGGGCTTTGTCCCAGGTAGTCGGAAAAGGCCTCATTACAGGATTTCACATCTACTCATGAGGACAAAAGTCAGGTCAAACAAGAAAGAATTGCATGAGAAAGATTAAAGCCAGCAAAATGTAGCAGTCTTGACATGAAGAGATTGACGAATAACAGAATACACTGCGTTGATGAAGAACGGATTCTTTATGTGGCAAACGAAGGGCATAAGCAATCGAAACGCAGAACCAAACTCGTGATGTTTTCAACCAAAAGCAATGCATCGAGATGGAGAGTAGACAAGGACATGGGGACCTGACGATCGAAGACCAAAGCAGGAAGAGGGAGAGAGCATGGTACGCAGCGATTTGTTCTTCCCCCAGGAAATTGAACGGCGAAACAAACGGTTGAGTGGCATTGTGATGCGACTCGAGTAACGACTCATTCGCGGTTAGTAGAACGCTTCAGGACTCGTGCCATCAATCGAGCCCCTAGTTGTGTCCGGCGGCCACTCTCATTTCACTTCCAACAGTGTCTTTTCGTATCACTCGACGTCCAGTTGGCGCAGTCTCTTCCAGCCCGCCTCTTTAACTTAGAAAAGCTTTATACTTTTACTACTACTTGATATCATCATGGAAGAGATAATTAACGTCAAGATATGCAATACCGATCGGTATAGGTAATATGTACCGATCTGACAAGATATCAGTATTCGGATCACTCGTTATCGGTCGATACGATTTTTAAATTTTTTAATAAAAAAGTATTATTTTTAAATAAAAAGATTATTTTTTTAATTAAAAAATCTTTCTTTTTATTTTTTTTAAGCTCGAGTGACGTTGTCGAAGCCTCAGCGACGTCGTCGAAGGGACTTCTCGGGCAACGTTATCGAGGCGATGCTCCCGAGATGACATCACTCGGGCGATGTCGATTTTTTATTTTTTAAATAATTTTTTTTTTACTTTTCGGGTGACGTCGCCCGTTGACATCTCGAGCGACATCGTCGAGAAATATAATATTATATAATATATAATATATATATATATATATTTATAATTATAAATATATATACCGAATGGTATACCAAAATATACCGTTCGATATACGGTACCATATCATACCGAAGAAATGTCGAAACTCCGATACGGTACGATATTGCAGACCTTGATTAATGAAATATATATGGATCTCAGAAAGGTTTAATTTCCAAATATGGGATTAAAATATTAATGAAACTTCAGTAAAAATATTAGAGAAATTTGATCTTGTCACTCAAATACTTGAAAAAGTAGAAACTTTTAAGTTTGTTTACCACATATCTCCAATGCTGGCTGCCACCACAAGAACAGGTATTTTAATTAGTTTCTTTCAATCAAGGTTACTTTACAATCTTGCAGAACAATATAATTGCATGACATGGCTTACGTCCATCTGTTGCATAACAAGCGATTAGCCATTAATTGAGCTCAAAGAAGCTTAGAAAAGGTAAAGAGATCAAGACTTAAGATTAGATATGGAGAACAACTAAGTTGAACATAATTGTCGCTGGTCAGCGGGTCACAGTATTAGATATTCTGTAGTGAAAAGTTCACTTTTCGTACTTATTTTTCAAAAATAAAAAAATGGAAAAGAAGCGATCTAAGAGGACCCGATTATTACGGCTAACAAATGAATAAATATTTGTTACATAATCCTGTACCGGTCATGCCTGGCAAAGTCAGAACCTTATTCATGATTTGAAGCAGAAATTTCCTGGTTCAGTATAGCTCAGCTCTAGCTGCTCAATCTTCTGAATTCCAAAGCCTCTTATACGTGTTTTCTCGGGAATGGAGGTATCTTTGTAATCAATGTGCTCAAGAACCCATCCTTTGTTTTGAACAGAACCAGTCACTTTCACCTGCAAGAAGCAAATGAGTCTTATCATTCAATCAACCACAAATTTTAAATAAAGATTCTCAAAACTGATTTTCTTTTTTCTTTTTTTTCATGATAAGGATCTCAATCGATATCTGTAGTGACAGACTATATCAAATGAAGACATGAAACCCACGATAAAAAAAGGTGCTTCAGTAAGACTCGCTAAAATACCTCTGCTTCGTCGATGGCATTTACAATGAGGGTTCCATCCAAGGACAGGGAATCAAGGAATACATTTTGGCCATTGATGACAAGGGTAGATATTTGTGATACGGAGCATCCCGCTTCAACTTTTCTTTTGACATCACTAAATATTAATGCCCATTTTGGGCTCCATGTTATGCGAGGCCACACCTCCACCTCTTGTCCATTGAAGACATCAGTGATAGGATCGGCCATCTGGGCTCCAGCCTGACAAATACAGTAATCACTTATAAACATGGATCTGAAATCAAATGAATCAACAGGTCAATCCCTGTTTCAGAATATAGGTCTTCTTAGAAAACCATTCCAATGTTTTACTGTATCTCACTTTTAAACAAAAACTAAAATCTAAAAAAGAAAGATCCTATGTACACTCTAGCTTCATGCAGCGGTGCGTCCTACGCTACCAAGCATCATGAAGGTTCTCTTTTTGTAATTAGATACATTAAAATATTGAAGCAATAAATGTAACCTTTTTGAGAATGAGGCTGTTAGCCCTATAAATAGCCATCTCTCCACTGGTTGCACTGTGATATGGATTTCCCTTTGGCACCTACAAGGGAACAATAAATACTAATTAACAACAAAATCCTGAAGGAGTCTAAGTTCGCTGCTAACAAGAGAGCAGACAGGGGCATCTGATATATGGTTCTTAAGCAATCAGAAGCAGGAAGTACTGCATTCCCTTCCGGAAAACATCAACAATATACATAAGTATCCATAGAGAAAATAGACAATCATCGATAACAAATGCATAAGGCCGTGGAGAATTACAGGTCCAGGGAAGGATCGATAACAGAGGAACCTGACCCCAAACAACCCATTACCAATCCTAGTTACAGGTAACTAATAAACCCTGAATCCAAGATTTTAAATCATGCTTAAAACCAAATTATAATCAACTCTAACAATTTTTACTCCTTGTTTCAAATACCATATACTGACTTCACCATACATAGTATAGTGACCCTTTAATATTATCATACAAACATCTTATCCTTAAAATTTCTTTTACCAGCATGCAGAGGCATACTCTCTGGTTCCATATTGATCAATATGCAGCAGTGAGATTAGAATCTGAATAGGCATTAAAAATCTTGTTGAAAATAATTTTTAAAAAAATCTCTTATGGAGAGAACTGAAAATTAGAAACTTAGATTTGTTTGGATTAGGAAAATCACAGTATACACTGCACTGAATATAAGCTTATATGTTAACACTTTCCCTCTTCAATCACCTCTAATGTCACACACTGTTACCATTTTTGCAGCCAACAGAACCTTTTACTCTCAATTTCTCCTTATTGTTTGGTGAATTTCTTGGAAAAAGAGTAACAATAAACAATGTGTTTACCAATTTTCATAACAACTTAAGAAATTCGAAATGTATCAAGTTAGTTGCTCCCCATGTGAGTTAAATAAAAACTCAATTTAAGTGCTTCCTCATGTACTCTCTTAGTTTGATGAACCAAGCCATTCAGCAACACTGAAGAAGTATGAACAAACTAGTATTATTTGCAGTATCTGCAGCCAGAAAAAAGAAAGCAATACAAAATATTTTACCTTAGCAGCGTCTTCAGGGTTATTCTTCACTGGGGAATAAGCAAGCCATGTATCCATCACCTATGACATTAGAAGACAATTGCTACAATAAGTTGCTAACATTTTCAGCAAGTTCAATGAACTCAGATTGTAAAAATTTGATCATTGTCATGTATCCATCAGAAGCACAAGAACTAATATTTAGTATTCACTAAAAGTTTTAGTTCCAATGCTACTTAAACGAAAAGCAACAGCCAAGTTGGGAACTAAAAAGAGATTGAATAATTATTCAAGCCTAAGCTACTACCTCAATTTTCAGAGATCTGTTTACAATATAAGGCAAACCAAAACATGTGTCTTTTCCAATCAATTATGCATACCTCAAATCAAAAGAGCTCCATGAAAGATTTCAAATCTGCCATATGGCAGTGTACTAGCAACAAGCTGAAACGATACCTGCTAACCAGCTACCAGAATAATCAACACTAACCCTATGCCAGCCTTACACCAGAGATACCTTCAGGAAAAGAACAGCACATATACCCAAAGGTATTTTTGGTTAACATTCAATCTTGGCCTTTTGTAATTAACACTGGGAGAATAGCAATCAATAAATAAGACCAATTGTGAGTAACCTTCAGCATCACTAGGTTAATTTTACTAAATTTTGAGTGATAACCAAGGCCATTATTTGGAAGGCTTAACACTACTTTAAATAAGGCCATTACTTAACATTACTTTAAATAAGGCCATTATAAATTTTGGTTAATTTATAGATTGCTAATCAGATTAAATTAACATTACTTTAAGTCAGGCCATTCTCTTTTAATTTTCTTTGAAAGGTTTCCTCACTTCTTGTACTGAAGAAGCATCAGTTAAAGGAAGTAATTCCTAATGATCCAGTATCAGAGCAAGTACGATGATATATGTACCAACAATTTCCACAATCGATCTTCAATAGGAGCCAAGATGGTTGGAAATGTGGCTCCTAGATTCACAACCATCTTGCAAAAGATGAAAGCCATCCATTCTAAATGTAATTTTCAAACCACCTTTCAAAAAAGAAAGATGGAAAACAAGGTGCAAACCATGTTTTATGAGCTCAAAGCAGAAATTGTGATAAATTCTAAGGAATTTAACAACAGTATCAAAAGATTGGAAGCAAAACATCATATCAATTCAGTGAACCCCAGCCATCACCATATTTGGTTCATGAGTAAATGTTCAAAAATCTTCAAAATGTAAAGAAATATTCACTTACTGTGAAACCAACCCTTGCTGATGGAGATAAAGTTTTTGGATAATCTTGCATCATGCACTCCAATCTAGTTGAAGATTTAAAGGATGTCTTTGTGGAATCCTTGTATCTGAAAAACAAGCAAGCTACAATTAATTATTAACATGTTCTATAAATGAAAAAAGAAATCCACTGAAAAACATGTCAGATGCATGCTGTACAGTCATTATATCTTGGTTTAGCCATATTGGTATATTAATTAGGTTTTGATTTTTAATATATGATGTCTTTTCTTACCTTTGCATTATTTCTATTTTTATTGGAGAAAAATAAACATGTTTTGAAAATCCGAATATCAAATTTAGTTATCTCCTTATCTGTTAACATAGAGCATGACATCGTGTGCCTGGGTGACAAGTTTAGTCTCTGTTCGGCAGGAAGAATTTCAAGGGTACCAAATTTTATACAAACGATGTGATTGTCAGTCGTTAGGATGACAGGCATTAGCAGTTCTCCTAAAAGAATCCCCTCTATGAAGTTGGCTGAGGAAGCTTATAGTCCAAATGAAGTATACAGTAGAATTTGTCGGCCATGTTAAATATGTTTATACTGCTATAATTAGAAAATAGATTTATTAAATTAGGAATGGTGATATCTATAAATATGATTCTGCTTGTCCAGAAATAAATGGTTTGTTATTCTACACTTAGCACACATTGATATGGCGAATCAACACATAGTACTTGGAAGGTGTATCACTAGGTGTCAGCACTCAGCAAACCACGTACTACCAAAACCAGTTTCCTCGCTTTACATGTTCCTGCTAAGTTAGATTTTGTAAGTTTTAGCTTTGATGAAAAAACATGAGGTCCACAACAGAAAACTTCACATTTACAGTTAGACAAGATAAGAAAGTAAGAATATCAATTTACACTCATCTTTTTTCAAAAAGAAACACAATATAGAAATGGCTAATAGATATCATATTCATCCTTAGAGGATTCTCCCATCAAGTGTAATGATGCATCAATGTTGCATTCTTTTCACTGATAGTATTCTTCACAAGATTATACCAATTTTTGGCAAAGAACAAGAAAAACTTACTTACTTTGGATTAACAAATTCTGAAATAGCACCTCGTGTTTTGCTAAGTTCCTCAAAATATGGCTCTAGTTCCAAAATCAGCTGCAGAAAAGATATCAAATAAATCATACAATTTTCAATTTTGCATTTCAAAATAATAGCTGATTTTGATGGTTGATGAAGTGCATAGTAAGAGAGCACAATATTAAGGAATAAAATGGTGCAACCATAAGAGTAGGCATAATATGTTCTTGCCATAGAAGAACTGAATGGTTAAAATGGATCAATTATTAATTACAATTAATTCCTAAAAAGATTGTTGCCAGAAGATGTGCTGCCTGGGTCCCTAGACTAGTGGACAGGCAATGAAATAGCCATGTTTGTTGTAAAATTATGTAGAATCTAACATCTCATGCATGGAAATATCAAATATGTTAATGCATGCAATATATACACTTTATATATCAGTTGGTTAAAGATGTAATAATATTGAATATTGATTGAATAATGACCCAAGACTTAACTGGGTCAATATCTGGACTGGCCTTAATAACTATGCAGCAAACTATAATGTCTTCTGAGCTTGTTTAACCATCAATGTTAATGCATCTCATATGAGTCATCTCATTGCTTCAAACTTCCTCTAAAATTACTTTGCATGTGTATATTATTATTCGATCCAGTTGGACCTGGATGCTTATTGAACTTCAAGTGCAGAGTCAAATTGTAAAAAAAATTAACAAAAGATATTGATGTGGACTCAAAAATGAGATACAAATAAAATCAATATTTATCTGTAGTAAATTTTTCACCCATGAAATACCAATATACTTCTGACAGATATCTGACATCAGTACCAGCTGAACAAAAAAATACAATCATCTAATAAGAATACATGAGAAAAAATATACACAATCAAATAGTTTCCTTGAATGAACTCACATCTAAACTATCATATAACTTTGGTGCTAAAGCAACCTACGCTTGTCATTTTCACATATATGGAATCTCACTTCTGGTCCGCATCAATCTACCAGCGTATGTTGAAAATAGTTGAGATAACTACAACTAAGACTAGAGTCAGTATCTGGGTTTTGAAATTATAATATTGGCATAACCATATTGGATCACTGCCAACATTCATTTTAGGCAATTCTGGTTCTGAAGTGTTCAAGTGGCAGAACTGAGTGTCATTTGATGTAGATCAAACTAATTATGATGTAATCCACTCTGTATTTTGGTTATAGAACTAGGATAAACTTGATTCCAGTAAGAGTTAATTTTTTAGTCATCAAGACTTAAGAGTTCACAAAGATATAGAGGTCTCTTTTCAAGGAATTTTGTGAAAATTAGGTTGTATCCATAACTTTTCTTTATTTGAGTCTTAATTTAGTTAAGATTTAGGTAAACATATAGCTTGTAATTGAAGTTCTTTATAATAAACTTAATTAAAATATGCTATTCTTCATGGACAGGAGGCCTAAAATATTTTGGTCACCATCTTCCTGCTACTTTTCCTCTCTGTTTGCCCCACCCAACTGCTCTTATCTTCTACAATGTCAGCCATTACACCCTTTTACACCATATGATTCCCCATCGCATCAGATAGCATTAAACATTCCATAAATGAATAGATGTGCACCTGATTTATGTTTCCAGGAAAGGGAGAAAAGCCTGTATCACAATTCACATCTCCATCAGGATGTCCAGTTGCTCGAAGTAATGGGTCCAGCTGATTATATTCCACATTAATAACCATACTTCTCCCTAAAACAATATATTATTCAATTAGTAACTATATAAGCTTTGGAGATTACATACTAACAATTTGACAATATACACATGAAATGGTGAAGTTAACTATCATCATAAACTTGAAACCGTTGAATTAAATGAAAGCACTATCAACTTTACCAAGACTAACCAAATACAAACAAAACTGAAAGTTCAATGTCAACATATGAAAAAGTGTTCATCCACACATCAGGAGCTCAGAAGCAACAACCATGGAAAAGAAATAGACACCAAAGTAACATACTATAAAGCACACTTCTAAAAATATTTAGGAAAAATCAAATGACAATATAAGATAAATAATCTGTTTTTTTCTCAAACCAGCATGAGTAAGCTGGAGTAAGCTTTGTTTTTCCTCAGTGAACATAAGGGATTGAATTACCATCAGTGTGAGTAAGCTTTGTTATTCCTCCAATAGCTTCTTTTGCCTTCCTAGGAACAGCGAGAGAATTAACATGGTATCCCTTTGTAGCACTAACACCAAGAGAAGCTGGAATTGCCTAATCAACAATAGAAAAGGGAACAGAAACCATCATTTTTGAAATAGCAAGACATACAGTAAGTGAAATTCAAATTTGTGCAAGGAGTCCACAGAAATCAACCTTAAAGAGTAATCCATTAGTATCTTGGAAGAACAGAACCCATTTTATGCCTGCCGTCCTCCTGAGAAACAGAAAACATTTTTGTGGATGTTATGAGCATGAACAACTTCATCTTGGTCCCCTACCAGTAGAGTATGAGTAGAGAGAGAGAGAGAGAGAGAGAGAGAGAGAGAGAGAGAGAGATGCAATATTCATGTAACTGAGTGAATTACACACCATACATCAAGAATACCACTAGAATAAAGTAGTGCATGCACATCGCCATGACCATGAGGCTTTGTCTGGTTAATCATTAAAAGTAGAGGTAATGAGGAAAAAAACCAAGAACTAGATTTCATTTAATGCACAAGTAAACTTCCAAAAGATGAATACAAAAATTACCTGTATTTTGTATTTGTCATTAGGATCTAATGCTAATCTTGCATCATTATCATCTAGGCATGCTACTTTTTCCTAAAATGAACATAAATAGCACTGTCAACCATATAATCTAAGAAGCTTTGACAATATCCAATTAACCAAAAGAGCTGCTTGATAACCACCTGCTTCAGAAGTGTCACTTGTGTGGATTTCATTCCAAAGTAATTATTAGACTCCAGTAGATCTACTGTTGATGAATGAGTGTCATCAGATGTCATTATCACCAGAGGAATCTCAGCTTTGCATTGACCTACAAAATTATCAGTACCAAGAGTAAGCTGCAGCATGTGTATAACAGTCCAGTTAGAGAATATATACACACACACACACACACACAGTCACACACACACATATATATACATATAAATATGTATGTGTATATATATATATATATGTATGTATATATATATATATATATATATATATATATATGTATATATATATGTATATGTATATATATGTGTGTGTGTATATATATATATATATATATATATATTATGCATGTATGTAATTATCTATGTGTGTACAACGTTTACATACCAAAAGTTGTAATTACTCTCAAATTACGCAACCTTTATTGATATATTAAGAAAATTCCAATTAGTTAACTCAGTACGAGTGACAAGTGAACACTTACAAAGATTTTAACAATGTCAAAATAGAACACTTCAAAAAAATCTTATCAAACAGAGAATAACAATCAGGTTATAAAGGATTGACTTCAGCACAAGCTCTAGTTAAAAAGCAATACCATTTTGGTATTTTATCACATCAAGGTTCCAAGGAATGAAAGATGAGAGTCAAAAGCCATATATTAGGAGATATTATTGTCTTACAATAAGCCAAGCTTCTATGCCAGAATTTTGGCAAACATGTCATGTATGTTGCCAATAGAAATAATCACTAGTTTACTGTAAATGTTTCACGCAGCTATATAAGATAACTGAGACCCAAGGGCCAATAGTCATAGAGTTACAAAAATAGATGCAAAAAGATAAATGAAAGCCAAAATATGAAAGAATGACCCTGTCCTGAATCATGCATGCAGAGCAGGTTCAGAAAATTCATAGCGAACACACCACACATTCTAATATACTAAAGCAAAACCTCGATGAGACTCCTGATGGAACATGTTTCAAATTTTAAACAATAATTTCCATTTTTTTCTTAGAACATGAAAATGCACTTTGAATTCTAGGTCTTCTCGAACAAAATATTAATATACGGCGCTAATGTTTCCAAAGAACAAATGCATGTGCAAACCTTGTGCTTGTCTAGAACTAGCCTCCTGCAATGCTAGAATGGACTCTATATAATGTTGAATGAAGCATCTGCCAGTAGTGGTTTCTACAGGTAGAGACAACTGCAATAGAAAATCAGGCACTCTTTAGAGATTTATACTTGCAAAAATACAATCTTAGAAGCTCTGTTCAAAAGCAAAAATGCATACAGTATCAAGTATATTAAATTAAGGAAAACACTTACACTTTTTATAATAACATGTTAAGAAAACTGGCTAATAGCTAACTATAAATCAGATTTAGCTATTGCTGTAAAGGTCAACTTTGGCCAACTACTAGACAAGCTTAAATAGATATGAATGTGCAAACATTAAAACATGTCACCATAATGTGGTATAGCCCTACCTTTAATGTGATCTTGTTCTTGCCTTGATTAAAAAATCATTTTGAAAATGTCAAACAATAGCATAAAGAAGTAACCAACTAAATAGAAGTAGCCACAAATCACAAAATGGCTGATTACATGTTAATAAATTCATTATCATTCTTTCGTTCACATTAGATAAGATGGGCCGGTATATGTCTTCAAATTTGCTCATAGTCATCACAGTTTGAAAAGGTTGATCTCACTTGATAATATCTTATTCCATTTATCCTGATCTGTAACCAACAGAATTCAAAGAGCAATGAGCAAAGAATTCATATAATATGCTGGTAATGCTTGTGTGTTACACTCAATAAGTGTAATTTGAATTTAGCAGCACATGTGGCCATAAAACATCTGCCAATTTTAAAGTACATCTGAGCTTGCAAATTACTGATAGGTGACAGGTGGTAGACCACCAATCACTTTATTGGCTGTGCAAGAAAAGAGACCTGTATATTTAATATAAGTATTTGGCTATGTCTAGTTGTCTACCACAAGGGAGTCCACACTCATAGATATTCATTATCATGTATTTATAAAATCATGTAGTCATGTTAATGTAGAAGATATATATTTATTAGATCTTATGACCAAATAATCAACATTGCTAATCGTGTCATTTGAAGGCAATTAATAATCTGTCCATAAGAGGAGCATCATTCTTACTTTTATTCCCTTGTACCCAAGACGTTCCCCAAGGCCACCTGCAACAAGGACAAATGCAGCCTTTCTTGCTTCTCTAACACCAACCTCTTCCAACATGATGAAGTGATCATCACCGAATTTTAGTACTTCTCCTGATGGAACCTACACAAACACTTCCCAAATCATTTGTCTTCCTCAAGTGAATCGGAATAAGCTGATTGATGTCTTCTAGTACTGTACCTTATAACCTTGTCATAGTAATGCTGAATAAAGTATGCAGCTACTGGAAGTGCAGAAGTACTTTAACTATGCAACAAATCTTTGGAACTTGCACAGAAATACAAACGCATCTAATACAGTTCAAGCTGTCCCGTTATCGATATCTTGAAGTTTGAACATATTCAAATATCCAACTCTTTTATGGTAATTCCAATAGAACAATATCGAGCTAAAAAAAATAAAGCAAGCAGCATATTGAGAGAAATTTATAAACAGGGGCAAATCAATGCACAAGGCTAAAATAGTCTGGAGAGGGTCAATGCATGATATACCTCTCCTGCAAGTAAAAAGGCCATTTCTATTACTCAAATCTTAGTCACCTAGGTCAGGAAAAAGCTAATCATTTCTTCATGCCAAGGCTCACACACTAGAAAAGCATATGAAAAAGATATTTTGAAGTGATATTTCAGGGTATTAGAGAAATCACTTACTGAATGATGGGATAAAAGCTAAAAACATGATTGTGTATGGGATGGTCTAAAATTTATAACGAGTGGGAGATAAATGTATATGAAATACATAACAAAATCTCCATCCAACTTCCAAAATGCTGCAATTTTCCTTTGCCCATATTTATCTCTCAAATAATTTTAGGTGCTATAATAAAGCCACCAAAAGCTTTTCTGCTCTTAAAGTTTTTAATTTAAATTTTGACCTCAATTTGAGGAGGTACAGCATCCATGGATTGCCAGATCATTTCTGTTCTTGCATAACTTGGAAGGAGTAACAATAAAATGGAATGTTCAAGCTTTCATGAATCTTATCTACGAATGACTCAACTACACAATTATAATAGTTGTGAGAAGATGGAAACGAGAAGCAATTGTGTGAAAAATGAATATATGCTGAAAAAAAAAGAATAATAGCACTAGGCTTACTCACCGAAGGAGTAAAGCCATCGTATGGATTTTTTCCAGCTTTTGAGTCGGCTAAGAGCCTCTTCGCATTTTGAATATATGACACCAAACCACCAGGATAGCTTGAATTAAGCCGAGCAACCTACAAAGAACACAAATTTCAACAAGATAGGCAGCATAGAAGACAAATGAACTTTGCAAGAATGAGTTCTAATAGGAATAATCTAAAGATTGGTTAATGACTGCCAGAGCTGCAGAACAAGCGAAGAATCAACACAATGCATTGACTCCAACAGTTAACCTAGATATCTCTACCTTTAACAAATTGGAAGAGGAAGTGTTTGGATTATATGGAATACAAATTGAAGTTGCTGTTTATAACTTTTGATATATTTTATTTTTCTATTTAAAACCACATGTACCATTCAGTTATTTTAACAATCAATAATTATTATTTATGAAATCTGTTTGATATCCAAAACAAGTATGTCAAATTTAAAGACCTTCAATTTTCGGGACCAATTTTTGCTAGATAGGTTTTTGGCAGCTTAATTCAAGGAACATTTTCAATATGCAGCGTTGTTAGCCACATAACATAAGGGCCACTATACTCAGTGAACCAGTAGGTTTATGGAGCTCAAATCCTGATATCAGTGTCAGAGGCAACACTGTGGGCCACTCCATGTTGGCTGCAACATTGAGTTAGGGGTTACCTTGTGCACCTCAAGGTGGGATATTCTCAGAGATCCACATTAAAATCCAATAGATTAGCCTGCCGAGGGAGACGATGATGCCTACATTATCTCAAAGCAAAGTGGTCGATGGGTTGTTTCGGGCATTTTTAGGCTTATTGAGTCTAAATTACTAGGCATGGACCTATCAGAGTGAATTGTGGCATAGGGTGTCACTTTTTGTTATCATGTAAAGCATATTTCTCTTAAAATGGGAAGATAGTCAACATCTTGCAGAATCAACCATGTCATAAACAAGTTAACAGTAGAGCAGTGACCCCACCCAAGATTTGTCTAGACAATCTAGGCAAAGTTCCACTGAAGACTGCTAAATTTGGGATTTTTTAGGTTACTAGTAAAAGAATAATTAATTAAAAATTTGTCTGTTGATCAATCCTGGAAAAATAACAGAAGAATAACAATGCAAGTCTGCATTTATGTACTTTATTTCTGTGCAAGTGTACCCTGCAGATGACCATGGTATGCAGAAGTTCAAGCAACCCACAATTTTAACTTAAGATTGCTCTATGATTTGCATGAAAGTATAATACTGAAAAACATTTTAGACAACCTGATCAGAGGAACCATTTCACCATGGACCATCAAATATTTCTAAGAAATACAATCCTGATAATTTGTCATGAAGGGACCTATTTTCAACACTCACATATCTTCTATTTTCAAGTCATTGAAATTTATATTTCTATGTCTATAGACAACTCAAGTACAGACTAGGGACTATTGCATATTTTTGAGTTGTTAAGACTAGAAATTGCTCTTTAAGCAATCAAAAACTTCAACAGATAATTGACAAAGGCATGAATATTCATGAACCACACTAGCCATTTTATAAAAGAAAAGGCATTCATTAATCTTCCACATCAACTTCTGAAGAATAATGTATAAACAGAACAAATAAATACTATAATTTATAAATGACCTGATCAAAGAAACTTTTCTTCCTCCCATCATCAACACCTGGCTCCGGCCAATGATCAAAGAGATGTTTTTGTCCCTCATGCAACAACATCTTTGCAAGCTCAATCTAGTAAACGGTGGCAAAACAGCAGCGAACATAAGTCAGAATTCTGCAGGTTATTAGTGATATTACTATATACATGATGATCATGGCTACAGTATCAAACAAATTTTGAGATTTTTGGCAGAATTTTCCTACAATGCTAAGTGTGAAATATGCTGATTGTTTTGATACATTAATTGGAGCCACTAGCAGTTGGAGGACAAATGGTCATCTTCTCTCATGGATAAATGATGATATCTTAAAACAAAAAGGGGCACAATTAAATAGATAACTTTAACTTGGATCAAATGTCATACCAAGTCAAAAGTTAACATCCAAAGTGATATGATACATACTACCTGAACATTATGCAGCAAACTTAATAAAAAGCCAACTAAATTTCTAGGAAGCTTTGGTCTGGCAGAACATGTCTGCTTCTCTAAATGTAAATCATCTCCTTGGTTATTGCAGCTCAAATAACCCATGGCATTGAGGAACTAAATCAAAATATTTTTTTAATGGCAGCAATAATGACACAAAATTCTGACTCAGAAATAAAAAGCAGGGCAAGGGCAACAGAAAAAGCAAGCATAGAGTATAAAGCTTCCAGCTCCTGGTACCTGGCTTATCAAAGACTGTAAAATGCTGTTCTTGAGCCCAAAAGGAAAATTCAAAAACTATTCTTGAGTCGCGCAAGAGACATAGTCCAAAACCCTCCACCATGGTAATAAACTTGACAGCGATAGTTACATGTCTCCAGAAAGATAATATAAAATCCCAATACAATAATAAAAAAAAAGGAAAATGCACCAGTTAGCATCCTCACAACCCAATCACATACTTTACAGGATTTATGTTTAAGTCGGAGCAGGTAAAATATGCGACTGATAGTTGAAGTACGAAGAAACTAGTAGGTGCATGCAATATCGGGTCTTAGCAAAGGAAACCCCAAGATATGAGAAGCAACCGCGGAGCAATAAAGCCCTGAAAGGAGAAAGCTCTCCTTCTACGTCCATATGTGGGTCGCTCGAGGCTCAGTACAGAATTAGTAGCTTTAAAAGACGATCTCCGTCATTCTCGTTAACAGTCAAAATCAATTGTGCATCTGATGAAACGACTCACATAACGACCATGCAGAAAACACATAAGCCGAGACAGAGAAATCGATCGACCAAAGACCAAAACTGACTTCTTCCAAGTAATTCCTAGGCTACTCCACGGAGAAGATAGATCACAACAAAGATCCCTAAATCCATTCATTTCGATTCTCGAAAACCAAACTCCACATCCGGATCAGAACAATCTTGCCCTATAATAGAAGATGACAACAAAGCAAATTAAGATATTATTTCCTAGTCTCTACACGGAATCGGATGCAATTTTGAAGAGACGGAGACCTCCTCTGAAGAAAGAACGACGAGGTTCTTCCGCAGATTAGGGGCCACCGAAGCCCACCCGTCGCCGTCGGCGACGCGCACCCCCGCGAGCTTCTCGGCTACGGAGGAGGCCATCACGAACCCGAGAGCGAAGGCGAACGTGAAACGTCAGGAGACCCGAGCGAGGCCGAGACCGAGAGGAGTTTAAGACCCCCCACGGCAACATCACGGGATTTCTCATGTGCCCCAGCACGGATCCTGTCCAACTACTCTCGAGGACCGTCCAATTCTATCAATTAATGGACGATTTAGATGGAGAAGACTGCAGATGAACAGTAGAGATGTGGCATTGGAAGGAGAACAGGATTATCATCAGTTGCAGAGGATCCTCATCCTAGGTAAAGACGAAATATTTGGAATCTTTCGATAACCACCGCATATTTCACAAGGAGCAATCTAAAAAAGAAGCTTCTTCGTTTAACAAATAAAATATAGAGCATATTCCCACGTCAGGAACTTTAGTGGGATACCAATTTAAAAGACCTTTATATCAGATTTGTGCTTTCTCCACTGTCAAGTGGGTTCCACATCACATCATATAAATTTCTATGACATTGGAGATCATAAAAAGATAGAAAATTAAGGCTTTTCTTTTTTTTTTTTCTTTGGGTAGTGACTTTTTATGATATCTGGTAAGATAATATTTGGATGGAGAGTTGAGAATTCAGAAACAAAAAAGGCTTTGATCAAAGAGTAGCCATCAAACAAGATTCAAGGAACAGTTTTTAGGATATTTTATATATTCTATCATCAAAGAGTTAGTCTTTAAGTTGTTGACTATGATTGGGGAGTTTAAAATGGGTCATTGAATCTACCAAAACTTAGTGTGTTATATAATAAATATCATGATTCAACCTCACTTCCCACATAAGATATGTGGGCTCCACAGATGGGCTTGCGAAATCATGATCTCATGGAGCAACTTGTATAGATTTAAGGTGTGTGAGCGGATCACGTTATAAAAAAAAAAAATGATTTTTTTAATGGACTTGAAATTTCGATACCAGGAGGAATCCAATTAGGATATGAGATCTATGGGCTCATTGGGAAAATGAACTTATATAATTTTATTCGTGCAGGGGATGAGGATAATTTTAGGTCATGAAATCTATGGGTTCATCGGCAAACTAGTATAGTTTTATAATTGCAAGGGTTTTAGTTTCATAATCTATAATGATAAGATCAAATTTGATCATCAATTTAACCTGATAAAATTGATTTGATTTAATTTATTTTTTATATAGAGTATTAGGATGAATATTTTTTTAATATAAAAATACTAATATTGTATGTCGCTTATCTTACTTTAGTTCTAGGTAGAAGATGATTGTGTCATGTTTTTATTTATTACAAAAGATCGTGTTGGTGATTTATTTGATAAAACTCCTCCGACAATTAAATTAATTTACATTCTTAAGTGTTTATACCTCGTTAATTAGTTTAAAATCAAAGTATAGTTGAACATGTCACTTTATATAGTATTTATTATTCTTGTAATAGTCGATTTAACCAATTCAATAGTAGACATGATTTATTAGCTTTAGCTATGAACACAAAATTACATTATAAAGGGAACATGTAGGTAATTATACCTAATAAATAATAATAATTTTAAACAATTTATCAATTATTTCCTCAAATTTTAGTATAGAAGTTGGATGAGGGAATTGAAATTTGACCCAAGACCGATTATATTGTAATAAAATCATTATGAATTTTGTTTTTAGATTTAACAATTGTTAGTTGACATAATTGAGACATATCAATAGTATTTTTCTTAATTCATAAGCTTGTCTATTTAAGTTGACATATTTTGGGAGAGACTATTAGGGAGATTGATCGACTAATTAATTATGTCACAATCAAAATTTACGATGAATTTTT
Organism: Musa beccarii; assembly: GCA_024322285.1. Taxonomy (NCBI): domain Eukaryota; kingdom Viridiplantae; phylum Streptophyta; class Magnoliopsida; order Zingiberales; family Musaceae; genus Musa; species Musa beccarii. Next base: position 5,764,658 of record CM044401.1, on the reverse strand, counting down.
ATCAATAAAACTAATAGTCAATTAAAGTTCGATATTTGTATCGATAATCGTATGAATGCTTGATAATTGCATTGACATCGATGTAGATATAGAGTAAAAAAGAATCGCTCAATAATGTAAATACAGAGTAATTCTTATTTCTCATCATTGTTTTTCTAATTCACAATAGCTATTCTTGGCTTTCAACAATGTTGTCGTCCATCATCATTAATTAAAATATTAAAATTATTTTTTTATTTTTTTATTTTATATTTTTATTAGTAAAATTGATATTATTAAAATAAATAAATTTAGATTTTTCGTTTTAGTAATTATAGGCATGTTTTCGGAAGGCGGGTAGGTTACCGAGACACGACAACAGAACCGACGCTTCTAACGAATCCAGAGAAGAGCCGAGGAGACGAGCGACGAGCCAACGTTTTCTTCTCCCCGTCGTCGCGGCGGCAGCTTCATCCATCGAACCTCTCCTCTTGCCCTCCCTCTGTTCCCCATGTAACAACACCTTCCCGACGATCTCGTTTCCGGCCGCACAACCTTCTTCTTGGCCGGTCGGAGCTCCTCGGCACTATTTTTTCCTTGCACATCAAATCCGTGTCGTTGCGTGTGAATTCGTTGAGGCATGAGAGGTGCGAAGTTTCCATCTATGTTTCGTCTTATCGGATTGTAATGACACTGGATCATTGGGTCATTGAGTGGGTGTTTTTCCTTTTTGTTGGATGTTCTTGATTTGTTTAGACGGGTAATGGAGACTTGATAGGTTTTGATTTAGCGCTACGGAAGAATCGGATGCTTCTTTTTTTTTTGTGTCATTCTCCACTACGTGAAAGTGGGGTTCTGTCAATCCGTCGGTCTCTTGCAGTTCGTAAGACCATGCACTCATTAAAGAAGGAAATTTTGATTTTTTTTTTTTCCCGGAGAGAGAACTGTCACAATTTGTTTTTGTCTGAAAGCTTTTGCATACATCATGATCAAGTGCGTATATTTAGTTCTCCTTGTTGTTGTTGTTGTTGTTTGGGTTTGTCCAAGGGCCTAGTTTATGCCGGACTTCGGAGGGGTGCGGTAGGGCCGTAGTTGGGGCTTTGTTGAAGCCTTATGATGGAAGGTGGTCATGCATTTGGAAGGCTTCCCGATCGTCTCCTTGTAGAAATTTTTGTCCGGGTACCTATCTGTGAGTGGTCTCAAATCTCATGTGTCAACAAACACTGGGCTGAGATGTTTCGAGGGGAGAGTTTGTGGCAAACTGCTATCATAAGGACCTGGCCTTTTGCTGTTCAAAGGGCACGATGGCCTGGACCCATTCCTCGTGGTTTTGGTATAAGGTGAGTTTTCTGAAGAAACTTATGAAGTTCTATTTACTAATATATTTTCGATTTCTGATGATGAATTCTACATCTGATTACCTAATAATGATATTATTTGTTTTGCTTTTTTAAAAGCTGGGGGGTGCTTTCACCGGGCATGATGTCCGCAAGAGTTCTTTCTGCTGCATTTGCATAAATACCTTCATATAAGAGGTATTAAGTGGAGAGAAATCCCATCAAGGAGGTATTTTGGTCACTCCTCGATTTATCATTTCGTGGCCTTTCTACAGGGATTTGCCACCGAGGCCTCTCCTCCTTTTCTGTCTTTTTTGGTTTAGCTTCACTCTTCCCAGCAATTACGGACTCAGGCCTCTTATAGATGTTCTAAAAATGTGGCTGGAGACTAAGTAATGACCTTGTAAAAGAATCGTGAGGGCTGGAGCCCGCTGATGTACGCGTTGATGAGGACAGATGGTGTTGGATCAGCAACTAAGAGGACCACATCATTAAATCTTCTTCTATAATTCTCCGAAGATTCTTTCTCCTCTTGTCTAATGGCCGGGAGGGAGGTGGTGCGCTTCTTTAGGAGTCGGTAGCTGATGAAGTTTAGCTCGAACTCTTTAAAGAACTGCCCAAAGGAGAAAATTGTTCACTTGCGGCTCCCCTTAAGGTTGTTGGGAAAGTTCGGCACATGAGTGAATTGGTAGTTCTGAATAATGTAATTTGGGATGTGTTCTGAAGTGTTAAATTTTCCTTCATACACATCGAGTGATGGGAGTCGGAAGCCTTGGAGAATCGGCTCCTCATTGATACTTTTTTGTGAAAGGACATCGTGGGTATGACTCCACTTCTAGCTGCTTTTTCTGTTTTATCTCCTTTTAAATATCTTCTAATTGTTGGTTCATTTTGTTAAGTTGGTCACGGACCTTAGCTAGGAGTTCGATTGATTGAGCAACCGATTCATTGGAGCTATAATGGCGATTTAAGCCTGAGGAGATTGCATCTCTTTAGGTGTTGGAGCCTAAGCTGGACGAGACTCAACTACCAGACTCTGAACAGGAATAGGGGGTGGAATGGGTGCAGGGAATTGTGGAGTGAATAAGACAAGTAGTGCTTGTCGTGCAAGTTGAGTAAGTTGAGGGAGATGAGAAGCTATATATTGGACTATTCCGGTCAGCATTTGCACTTTCTGGACCAAGGTGTTGAAAACTTCAGAGAGCACAACCATGGTAGGCTGAGTCGGTTGTTGATGTAGAGGGGGTTGGAGGAAAGCCGAGTCTTAAAAGAGCCGACGAAAAAGGTTTGGCTCAAGCACTTGTGGTGGTGGATTTGGGCTGGCCTGCACCCCTGGTTGGTTCGGGATTATTAAGTTCGGAGGGTTCGATATAGGGGTGTTCGGAGCCGTTGGACTAGGTCCATTTAGGGGATTTGGTTGACTAGGACTCGGAAAGTTTCCCTGAGACATGGTCAACCTCTTTTTAGCACCAATCTATTAAAGTAGATTTTAGTTGTCCGACCTGAAAACCCAATCAGATCCAGCCTAGTTCTCCTTCAAATCGACCTCATGGAAAACTGTCTTGTCGGATGATAAGCGTCGAATCCTGCAAAATTGTGTCGAGGGCACTCCCGACAAATGTCCCTTCGAAGCTTAAATTAGTAGCTAGTCGGATAAGTTGGACTAGTTGAATTGTGTGTCTTTGTATGCCCTTGGGGGGCTCCTTTGTGGTCATTTAGAGCTATTACGCATGTTTATTATGTAGTTCATGTGAAAATGGGTGGCGTGGAATTCGATTGAAACCACCGCCACCACATCTCACTGAACAAAATTATAAAAGCCCCATCGTTCGGTGTAATGCTTGCTTGTCATGTCCCTTTTGGTTTGTTATTACTTGTAAAGGGCTTGCGAAGGCTAAATGCCCCATTTGAGTAAGTTTAGCGACCATTGTCGGCTTGTGGATTTAGAAAGTTTGTGTCATGGACACTTGTACTAGAATCTGGTCATGTGAAGCACTTTTCTAGAAATCGTGTGGACCAATTTTATGCCTTTGTTGTGCAACCTGTTTCGAGCTTGTAATATCCATGGTTGGAATGTGCATCGGCTATAAAGTGTTTGCTAAAAGAGTGGCTTGCGGATCCCGTGCGAATGTTCTTTCCGCTTCTCTTTCAAAGGTCCTAAGGGATTATAAGAGATTGTTGGAATTGTGGCAAATTCTTTCAGGACCTGATATTGAAGAACCAAAATAAGCTGCTTTAATAGCATTGGCACCAGCCAGCTGAGCAGAAACCAATAAGTCATCAGTACAAAAATATCGGAGCGACAAGCCTACTTAAAGACTCCGAGGCAAATTGCAGCATGTGGGGGACCTGATGTGAGGCACCACCAACAAGATAGAAAATTGCTGAGCCAAAGTCAGTTCGAGGCCAATTGGCACAAGCTCGAGTCGCAAAGCATGGCTCGGCGATTAAGCAAATGAATTTCAGCGAGTGCTTGGCAAAAGACCGAGGCACTTGGCAAGAGATGACAAATGGAACTGATGATCAAGAGTTGTGCAGGAGCCGCTGCAAAGTCCCAGGAAAAATTGATATCATCAAGGCTTCGAGAGATCAAATGAACGATGGAATTGAAAGTTCATGCTGGCTTTCAGTGTAAGCAGACTGCAAACTTTCGTGAAGAGGCGAAGTCATCGATTCAAGCAATTGCTCCAAGGGGTGCAAGCAACAATGAAGTGTCAACCTAATTCTCTAAAGCCATTTGCAAATTGATAAAAGAGGAAGTGCAGAGCGAGATTCGAATTGCTGAGTCCAGTTGCGATGGTTTATGTAACTTTGATGAAGTTCATCAATTTTCTAGTGCATTTCTGGCAAGCAGAATTGTACCATTTGTTGTGCAGATTCGTGAAAGTGGGAAAGTCCAAAGGATTGGTGGTATGTGTCCAAAACTTCCAAAGTTAAGCAAGAGACCAGCAGGGTTATGCAAAATCTGTTTGATATCCAGGAAGGGATAAGTCCTTCAATTCTCGCAAGGCGAGCTGCTCACGAATGAGCTTAAGCCAGGAATCATTTGCGAGCAACATGGATGAGTGAGCGGATAGTGGTCAGGGCTGATAACTTTGCGAGGAGCTGGACAGAACGAAAGTGGGAGAACATAAGACCACCATTAAACGATCGGAGTGAAACCAGTTGGTTGGATGGACCCAAACCGCATGAATCGTTGGCAAAGAAGGCAGTGGAGCTAGAGGCGGAGTTGGCAGAAGGTCAATTAACCACTACATCTCGCATGACTCAAGGCAGGATCATGTCAACATTGAGTTAGGGTTACCTTGTTGACCTCAAGGTGGGACTCAGAGAACATTAAAATCCAATAGATTAGCCTGCCGAGGGAGACGATGATGCCTACATTATCTCAAAGCAAAGTGGTCGATGGGTTGTTTCGGCATTTTTAGGCTTATTGAGTCTAAATTACTAGGCAATCAGAGTGAATTGTGGCATAGGGTGTCACTTTTGTTATCATGTAAAGCATATTTCTCTTAAAATGGGAAGATAGTCAACATCTTGCAGAATCAACCATGTCATAAACAAGTTAACAGTAGAGCAGTGACCCCACCCAAGATTTGTCTAGACAATCTAGGCAAAGTTCCACTGAAGACTGCTAAATTTGGGATTTTTTAGGTTACTAGTAAAAGAATAATTAATTAAAAATTTGTCTGTTGATCAATCCTGGAAAAATAACAGAAGAATAACAATGCAAGTCTGCATTTATGTACTTTATTTCTGTGCAAGTGTACCCTGCAGATGACCATGGTATGCAGAAGTTCAAGCAACCCACAATTTTAACTTAAGATTGCTCTATGATTTGCATGAAAGTATAATACTGAAAAACATTTTAGACAACCTGATCAGAGGAACCATTTCACCATGGACCATCAAATATTTCTAAGAAATACAATCCTGATAATTTGTCATGAAGGGACCTATTTTCAACACTCACATATCTTCTATTTTCAAGTCATTGAAATTTATATTTCTATGTCTATAGACAACTCAAGTACAGACTAGGGACTATTGCATATTTTTGAGTTGTTAAGACTAGAAATTGCTCTTTAAGCAATCAAAAACTTCAACAGATAATTGACAAAGGCATGAATATTCATGAACCACACTAGCCATTTTATAAAAGAAAAGGCATTCATTAATCTTCCACATCAACTTCTGAAGAATAATGTATAAACAGAACAAATAAATACTATAATTTATAAATGACCTGATCAAAGAAACTTTTCTTCTTCCCACCGTCAACACCTGGCTCCGGCCAATGATCAAAGAGATGTTTTTGTCCCTCGTGCAACAACATCTTTGCAAGCTCAATCTAGTAAACAGTGGCAAAACAGCAGCAAACATAAGTCAGAATTCTGCAGGTTATTAGTGATATTACTATATACATGATGATCATGGCTACAGTATCAAACAAATTTTGAGATTTTTGGCAGAATTTTCCTACAATGCTAAGTGTGAAATATGCTGATTGTTTTGATACATTAATTGGAGCCACTAACAGTTGGAGGACAAATGGTCATCTTCTCACATGGATAAATGATGATATCTTAAAACAAAAAGGGTCACGATTAAATAGATAACTTTAACTTGGATCAAATGTCGTACCAAGTCAAAATTTAAAATCCAAAGTGATATGATACATACTACCTGAACATTGTGCAGCAAACTTAATAAAAAGCCAACTAAATTTCTAGGAAGCTTTGGTCTGGCAGAACATGTCTGCTTCTCTAAATGTAAATCATCTCCTTGGTTATTGCAGCTCAAATAACCCAAGGCATTAAGGAACTAAATCAAAATATTTTTTTAATGGCAGCAATAATAGCACAAAATTCTGACTCAGAAATAAAAAGCAGGGCAAGGGCAACAGAAAAAGCAAGCATAGAGTATAAAGCTTCCAGCTCCTGGTACCTGGCTTATCAAAGACTGTAAAATGCTGTTCTTGAGCCCAAAAGGAAAATTCAAAAACTATTCTTGAGTCGCGCAAGAGACATAGTCCAAAACCCTCCACCATGGTAATAAACTTGACAGCGATAGTTACATGTCTCCAGAAAGATAATATAAAATCCCAATACAATAATAAAAAAAAAGGAAAATGCACCAGTTAGCATCCTCACAACCCAATCACATACTTTACAGGATTTATGTTTAAGTCGGAGCAGGTAAAATATGCGACTGATAGTTGAAGTACGAAGAAACTAGTAGGTGCATGCAATATCGGGTCTTAGCAAAGGAAACCCCAAGATATGAGAAGCAACCGCGGAGCAATAAAGCCCTGAAAGGAGAAAGCTCTCTCTACGTCCATATGTGGGTCGCTCGAGGCTCAGTACAGAATTAGTAGCTTTAAAAGACGATCTCCGTCATTCTCGTTAACAGTCAAAATCAATTGTGCATCTGATGAAACGACTCACATAACGACCATGCAGAAAACACATAAGCCGAGACAGAGAAATCGATCGACCAAAGACCAAAACTGACTTCTTCCAAGTAATTCCTAGGCTACTCCACGGAGAAGATAGATCACAACAAAGATCCCTAAATCCATTCATTTCGATTCTCGAAAACCAAACTCCACATCCGGATCAGAACAATCTTGCCCTATAATAAAAGATGACAACAAAGCAAATTAAGATATTATTTCCTAGTCTCTACACGGAATCGGATGCAATTTTGAAGAGACGGAGACCTCCTCTGAAGAGAGAACGACGAGGTTCTTCCGCAGATTAGGGGCCACCGAAGCCCACCCGTCGCCGTCGGCGACGCGCACCCCCGCGAGCTTCTCGGCTACGGAGGAGGCCATCACGAACCCGAGAGCGAAGGCGAACGTGAAACGTCAGGAGACCCGAGCGAAGCCGAGACCGAGAGGAGTTTAAGACCCCCCACGGCAACATCACGGGATTTCTCATGTGCCCCAGCACGGATCCTGTCCAACTACTCTCGAGGACCGTCCAATTCTATCGATTAATGGACGATTTAGATGGAGAAGACTGCAGATGAACAGTAGAGATGTGGCATTGGAAGGAGAACAGGATTATCATCAGTTGCAGAGGATCCTCATCCTAGGTAAAGACGAAATATTTGGAATCTCTCGATAACCACCGCATATTTCACAAGGAGCAATCCAAAAAAGAAGCTTCTTCGCTTAACAAATAAAATATAGAGCATATTCCCACGTCATGAACTTTAGTGGGATACCAATTTAAAAGACCTTTATATCAGATTTGTGCTTCCTCCACTGTCAAGTGGGTTCCACATCACATCATATAAATTTCTATGACATTGGAGATCATAAAAAGATAGAAAATTAAGGCTTTTCTTTTTTTTTTTCTTTGGGTAGTGACTTTTTATGATATCTGGTAAGATAATATTTGGATGGAGAGTTGAGAATTAAGAAACAAAGAAGGCTTTGATCAAAGAGTAGCCATCAAACAAGATTCAAGGAACAGTTTTTAGGATATTTTATATATTCTATTCTATCATCAAAGAGTTAGTCTTTAAGTTGTTGACATATTGATGTTGACTATGATTGGGGAGTTTAAAATGGGTCATTGAATCTACCAAAACTTAGTGTGTTATATAATAAATATCATGATTCAACCTCACTTCCCACATAAGATATGTGGGCTCCACAGATGGGCTTGCGAAATCATGATCTCATGGAGCAACTTGTATAAATTTAAGGTGTGTGAGCGGATCACGTTATTCAAAAGAAAATGATTTTTTTTAATGGACTTGAAATTTCGATACCAGGAGGAATCCAATTAGGATATGAGATCTATGGGCTCATTGGGAAAATGAACTTATATAATTTTATTCGTGCAGGGGATGAGGATAATTTTAGGTCATGAAATCTATGGGTTCATCGGCAAACTAGTATAGTTTTATAATTGCAAGGGTTTTAGTTTCATAATCTATAATGATAAGATCAAATTTGATCATCGATTTAACCTGATAAAATTGATTTGATTTAATTTATTTTTTATATAGCAGTATGTCCAAAATAAAAGAGAGTATTAGGATGAATATTTTTTTAATATAAAAATACTAATATTGTATGTCGCTTATCTTACTTTAGTTCTAGGTAGAAGATGATTGTGTCATGTTTTTACTTATTACAAAAGATCGTATTGGTGATTTATTTGATAAAACTCCTCCGACAATTAAATTAATTTACATTCTTAAATGTTTAAACCTCGTTAATTAGTTTAAAATCAAAGTATAGTTGAACATGTCACTTTATATAGTATTTATTATTCTTGTAATAGTCGATTTAACCTATTCAATAGTAGACATGGTTTATTAGCTTTAGCTATGAACACAAAATTACATTATAAAGGGAACATGTGGGTAATTATACCTAATAAATAATAATAATTTTAAACAATTTATCAATTATTTCCTCAAATTTTAGTATAGAAGTTGGATGAGGGAATTGAAATTTGACCCAAGACCGATTATATTGTAATAAAATCATTATGAATTCTGTTTTTAGATTTAACAATTGGTAGTTGACATAATTGAGACATATCAATAGTATTTTTCTTACTTTGTAAGTTTGTCTATTTAAGTTGACATATTTTGGGAGAGACTATTAGGGAGATTGATCGACTAATTAATTATGTCACAATCAAATTTTACGATGAATTTTTATCAATAAAACTAATAGTCAATTAAAGCTTGATATTTGTATCAATAATCGTATAATTGCATTGACATCGATGCAGATATAGAGTAGAAAAAGAATCGCTAAGCAATATAAATACAGAGCAATTTTTATTTCTCATCATTGTTTTTCTAATTCACAATAGTTATTCATGGTTTTGAACAATGTTATCGTTCATCGTCATTAATTAAAATATTAAAATTATTTTTTATTTTTAAAATTTATATTTTTATTAGTAAAATTGATATTATTAAAATAAATAAATTTAGATATTTCGTTTTAGTAATTATAGGCATGTTTTCGGAAGGCGGGTAGGTTACCGAGACACGACAACAGAACCGACGAGGCAACGCTTCTAACGAATCCAGAGAAGAGCCGAGGCGACGAGCGAAGAGGCAACGTTTTCTTCTCCCCGTCGTCGCGGCGGCAGCTTCATCCATCGAACCTCTCCTCTTGCCCTCCCTCTGTTCCCCATGTAACAACACTTTCCCGACGATCTCGTTTCCGGCCGCACAACCTTCTTCTTGGCGGGTCGGAGCTCCTTGGTACTATTTTTTCCTTTCACATCAAATCCGTGTCGTTGCGTGTGAATTCGTTGAGGCATGAGAGGTGCGAAGTTTCCATCTATGTTTCGTCTTATCGGATTGTAATGACACTGGATCGTTGGGTCATTGAGTGGGTGTTTTTCCTTTTTGTTGGATGTTCTTGATTTGTTTAGACGGGTAATGGAGACTTGATAGGTTTTGATTTAGCGCTACGGAAGAATCGGATGCTTCTTTTTTTTTTGTGTCATTCTCCACTACGTGAAAGTGGGGTTCTGTCAATCCGTCGGTCTCTTGCAGTTCGTAAGACCATGCACTCATTAAAGAAGGAAATTTTGATTTTTTTTTTTCCCGGAGAGAACTGTCACAATTTGTTTTTGTCTGAAAGCTTTTGCATACATCATGATCAAGTGCGTATATTTAGTTCTCCTTGTTGTTGTTGTTGTTGTTTGGGTTTGTCCAAGGGCCTAGTTTATGCCGGACTTCGGAGGGGTGCGGTAGGGCCGTAGTTGGGGCTTTGTTGAAGCCTTATGATGGAAGGTGGTCATGCATTTGGAAGGCTTCCCGATCATCTCCTTGTAGAAATTTTTGTCCGGGTACCTATCTGTGAGTGGTCTCAAATCTCATGTGTCAACAAACACTGGGCTGAGATGTTTCGAGGGGGGGAGTTTGTGGCAAACTGCTATCATAAGGACCTGGCCTTTTGCTGTTCAAAGGGCACGATGGCCTGGACCCATTCCTCGTGGTTTTGGTATAAGGTGAGTTTTCTGAAGAAACTTATGAAGTTCTATTTACTAATATATTTTCGATTTCTGATGATGAATTCTACATCTGATTACCTAATAATGATATTATTTGTTTTGCTTTTTTAAAAGCTGGGGGGTGCTTTCACCGGGCATGATGTCCGCAAGAGTTCTTTCTGCTGCATTTGCATAAATACCTTCATATAAGAGGTATTAAGTGGAGAGAAATCCCATCAAGGAGGTATTTTGGCCACTCCTCGATTTATCATTTCGTGGCCTTTCTACAGGGATTTGCCACTGAGGCCTCTCCTCCTTTTCTGTCTTTTTTGGTTTAGCTTCACTCTTCCCAGCAATTACGGACTCAGGCCACTATATGACGGTTCGCCTCTTATAGATGTTCTAAAAATGTGGCTGGAGACTAAGTAATGACCTTGCAAAAGAATCGTGAGGGCTGGAGCCCGCTGATGTACGCGTTGATGAGGACAGATGGTGTTGGATCAGCAACTAAGATGACCACATCATTAAATCTTCTTCTATAATTCTCCAAGGATTCTTTCTCCTCTTGTCTAATGGCCAGGAGGGAGGTGGTGCGCTTCTTTGGGAGTCGGTAGCTGATGAAGTTTAGCTCGAACTCTTTAAAGAACTGCCCAAATGAGAAAATTGTTCACTTGCGGCTCCCCTTAAGGTTGTTGGGAAAGTTCGGCACATGAGTGAATTGGTAGTTCTGAATAATGTAATTTGGGATGTGTTCTGAAGTGTTAAATTTTCCTTCATACACATCGAGTGATGGGAGTCGGAAGCCTTGGAGAATCGGCTCCTCATTGATACTTTTTTGTGAAAGGACATCGTGGGTATGACTCCACTTCTAGCTGCTTTTTCTGTTTTATCTCCTTTTAAATATCTTCTAATTGTTGGTTCATTTTGTTAAGTTGGTCACGGACCTTAGCTAGGAGTTCGATTGATTGAGCAACCGATTCATTGGAGCTATAATGGCGATTTAAGCCTGAGGAGATTGCATCTCTTTAGGTGTTGGAGCCTAAGCTGGACGAGACTCAACTACCAGACTCTGAACAGGAATAGGGGGTGGAATGGGTGCAGGGAATTGTGGAGTGAATAAGACAAGTAGTGCTTGTCGTACAAGTTGAGTAAGTTGAGGGAGATGAGAAGCTATATATTGGACTATTCCGGTCAGCATTTGCACTTTCTGGACCAAGGTGTTGAAAACTTCAGAGAGCACAACCATGGTAGGCTGAGTCACTTGTTGATGTAGAGGGGTTGGAGGAAGGCCGAGTCTTAAAAGAGCCGACGAAAAAGGTTTGGCTCAAGCACTTGTGGTGGTGGATTTGGGCTGGCCTGCACCCCTGGTTGGTTCGGGATTATTAAGTTCGGAGGGTTCGATATAGGGGTGTTCGGAGCCGTTGGACTAGGTCCATTTAGGGGATTTGGTTGACTAGGACTCGGAAAGTCTCCCGAGACATGGTCAACCTCTTTTAGCACCAATCTATTAAAGTAGATTTTAGTTGTCCGACCTGAAAACCCAATCAGATCCAGCCTTCCTTCAAATCGACCTCATGGAAAACTGTCTTGTCGGATGATAAGCGTCGAATCCTGCAAAATTGTGTCGAGGGCACTCCCGACAAATGTCCTTCGTTAAATTAGTAGCTAGTCGGATAAGTTGGACTAGTTGAATTGTGTGTATTTGTATGCCCTTGGGGGGCTCCTTTTTGGTCATTTAGAGCTATTACGCATGTTTATTATGTAGTTCATGTGAAAATGGGTGGCGTGGAATTCGATTGAAACCACCGCCACCCAGCGCCAAACCCAGGATTAAATAACTGTTTCCACGTGACGCTCATCGAGGATGGCTGGTTGGCCTCATCAATCGATCGATCGTTTCGGGTGGCAAGAGGTTGCTGGCTCATCGGCTTCTAGAGTTGACGCATTCTCCACTTGATACAATAAGTATCGACCACTATGGTCAGCTGGTTGACCACGTGCGCTGACATGTCAGCCATGTTAATTCCGCCATATCAGTTATGTAATAATGGTATTCTTTGTTTTGTTTTGTTTTTTTTTTGTTCCTTTATTTTGTTGTCTGCTTTTCTGTTTTGTACACCAATGATTGAAATCAGAATTGTCAGACAGCAATTTTGTACGCTTAATGAGTGCTGTATCTTATATTGGTGTAAATATGTCTAGCTTTTTTACATCAAATTCTGTTGTATTTGTTTCTATTGTAACTATTCAAACCTACAAGTCATGGTTATCCATGCTTCTACCAAAAACACATGAATTATGGTTGCTGCTTATTGACCTGCTTCAAGGCATACTTTCTTATGTTTTAATCTAGTTTAATATCAATTTCAAATCATTACATGGCATCTGGTAACAAATAACCTTGAAAACTGAATACCTTGTTGGTGAAAACATAAGTTACGTGGTTTAGATACCAGGTGGCAAGGCGGGAAAAGTATAGTCATGGAAAATGAATTAGATTTTAGGGACTAGAAATCCTTATAGAAGTTTCAAGGCCTTGAGGCCTTGATTACAAGACCTCTGTGACTGCAAGTGAGGCTACTACAGAGAGGTACTATAGCAGAGCTAAACTAGGGGTCTGTTGAAAGTTACTCGATTTACTAATTAGCAGAAATTACATATGCTAGGCCTGTCTTTAAAGGTTGAAACTATCTAAGAGTTGTAACTATCTCATCTTGTACTTAAATTGACATTCTACAGTGCCAACTGTGAATCTTGTGTACTTATTGCTCATGGCTGAAGCCTTGGTCAGTGGGGAATTGCAAGTGGCAATTAGATATATTAGTGTGGAACACAGTAGATTTATCATATTGGAAGATACTAATTTGTTTGACTGCTGATGCTTCATGTACCTAAAGGATGAAAATCAAAAGATGAAATGCAGTCTCAGTCAAATTTAGTGTTAGACACTTTGCTGTCTTCTCATGCATGTTTCTTGACATGGCACAATATGTTCTTATCAATGCAAGTTGCATCATTCAGTTATAGTCAAGCATGATCTCTCATCAAGCATGTTATAGTTCTTATGCCCATCTAAAGTTTCATTACTCTGTTTCTAGCTCTTATTGGTTCAACTTTTCAATATAAATTGTTGAAAAATGACTTCAACAATTAGTCATACTTGGTGGTAAGTAATACTTATGCGTAGTATAGGGGGAGAATATAAATTTTTGTTTTATATTTACTTCTGAAATTCTTCCTTTGGTACATTTGGCTTAGGCTTTTCAGTAAAAGTATGAGATGTTTGTTCTCTTTTGATCACTTAAGATGCATCATCATTTTAGTAAATGACTATGTTGGCAGGAGAGGGCAGGCCTTGGTACAATGGTAAGGTTGCTCCTTAGCAACCTAGAAGTCAGGGTTTGATTCACGGAAATAATCTCTTTAAAATATTTAAAGGTAAGACTGCGTATATTGACCCTTCCCAAACCCCATAATGTCGAGAGCCTTGTGTACTAGGTATACCCTTTTACTATGTTGGCAAGAGCCTAGGCTGAGTACCAAAGGAATAGTAGCCGTTATGTCATTTATGGCTATTCTGAACAAAGGAGAATTTCAATGTCTTTTATTTCTAAAGCAATCTTTGGATGCACAAGTATCAAAAACTACACACACACACATTCAGGAAACTAAATACCAAGTATAAAACACTGTGGACAAGTCACCATAAACTAGAAATAGAAGTTTGAGGAAACAACACATGTTAAAATCTCCATGCACTTGAGACAGTGATTTGCATAATCAAATTAGCTTTATAGCTTCTTCAAATATGAGCAAATTTGGATCTAGGTTTTATCAGCTTTATCAAAATATGATGTCTTATGTCTCATTTGATGTAACCACCAATAGGTTGACTTATGATAGTCACAAACATTTTGATCTTCTCTAACCTTACCAAACAAGTGAAGAGATTCTACATGCTCGCTCTCTTTCTAAACTTTGGCAGATAAATAATTGTCTTCTTCTGATTCTTTTGACCCAAAGGACAAAAAAAAGGACCCAAAGTGATTTATTATTGAACACTAAATTTGTGACTATAATTCCTCTAAGATAATCAGTCTATGCCAAGCCTATGAGAATGCTTTGCAAGGACCTATTCAAGGACAACAACATTTGAAGCTATTTCCAATTTTGTATCTCTTTCCTAAAGACATGATGAAGGATACAAAAAATCCTTCTTTTAGTAGCATGAAGAATAGCTACCAATCCTTACATAAATGGACTAAAGGTTGTTGCCATTTTGTGGAATTAGGTACTGCAAGTCTAAAGTTTGAATCAGAAATAAGAAATCCTTTATAAGCAATTGATAGCAGAAAAAAGAAGAAATATCACATTTATATTGACAAATTGTCAATCAATAAGTGAAAATTGATAAGCTTGATATATGGTCATTTAGATGTCATTACCAAGGATTGAAATTTCATACCGTACCGGAGTTTCGATACTTATTTGGTACGGTACGGTATGGTATACCGAACAGTATATTTCAGTATATCATTCGGTATATATATATAATTATAAATATTATATATAAAGATAAATATTATATATATAATTATATATATCCCTTCTCGGGTGACATCGTCGATGCGATGTCGCATATTAAAACAAAAAAAAATCTTAGAGCGACATCGCATATTAAAAAAGAAAAAAAAGCGACATTGCCCGAGGCAACGTTGCCTCCCTTCTCAGGTGATGTTGTTGAGGCATCGACGACATCGCATATTAAAAAAAAAGAAAAAAGTGACATTGCCTCCCTTCTCTCGGCGACGTCGCCCGAGAAGGGAGGCGACATCGCATATTAAAAAACAAAAAGGTGACTTTTTTTCTATTAAAAAATAAAAAAACGATATTGAGCGATAGCGGGCGGTTCGGGTACCTGTATCCTGTCGGACCGGTACGTACTGCCCGTAACGGGCGATATCATTCGATATTGCAGACCTTGGTCATTGCTACTTGATTCTGTTTTTCTGTATGTGTCTTCTTGCTTGTAGCTACAATTATTTGGAGTTTTTCCCTTATAGATTACAAGAATCAGAAATTAATTTTGTTTATTTCAACAAGGATTTGCTAGCTACTGGTTTGTTTTATGCATCAGGAGATATGCTGCATTATATGTCTGGGAACGTATTATTCCATCAAATGGTGAAACTGATG
Source organism: Musa beccarii (assembly GCA_024322285.1). Classification (NCBI taxonomy): domain Eukaryota; kingdom Viridiplantae; phylum Streptophyta; class Magnoliopsida; order Zingiberales; family Musaceae; genus Musa; species Musa beccarii. Next base: position 5,749,165 of record CM044401.1, on the reverse strand, counting down.
AACTTTTAGGTCACACTTATTTGTATCTGAAAGAGCAGCTGGAGCTTTCGTTAATGCCTCCTCCATCTAGCATACTTCATGGAACCATAATTGGTGGGTCTTTTATCTATAGTGTTTTTTACTTGACACAACATTTTTATTTACTGGTTGTTTTGGCTTAGAGTAACTTGAATAACCTGATGACAGAAGGATGATTCGGTAAGGTCACATTCTTCTCATGTGGATTCTGATGGAACCATGACTTTCAATTCCTTACTCAGAGATGGGATGATCTTATCTGATTGAATATAATTTTGTAAACTTTCTTTCTTGATTTATTTTCTGTTTTTTTTTTGGGTGTTAGATGAGATAACAGGATCATATTACTGAACTTGCCTTAGTCACACTTTTGTCACCAGCTACGGTCAATTTTGATCCTTCCATAATGTAGTATACCTTTTCATTGTCATCTCACTTTGTTACTTGTACAACATTGCTGGACCCTAGGGTGGAATGCAGCTACAACATGATTAGGATCTTGATCACGCATTGCAACCATTGAAATGAACATGATATGTAAGCCTTAACTAGATAAGATAGAACAGAAATATGTATTTTCTGAACAATTGTGGGTAGTTTCAACTTTTAGCCAAGGATATAGTGAGAGAAAACTATATAATTTTGTTTGTGCATCTCCAAAATAGAGCTATGCATGTGCCATTTTGGCAATGCATGAACTTATATTAGTGGTAAAGGAAGATGGAAGTTTTTGTTATACTCAGTGAGCAAGGATTTTATGAGTCTTAATTCAACTAGTCATATTGACATCAATAGAACTCATTGAAAAGATTCATGTAGCTAACCTCGACCAGTTGAATTTTATGGCTTCTTGTTGTATGAATCACATCTTCAAAGAGTATGAGAAAAGACTAGGAGACTTCCACTTTCCCACGGTCGGACAGTTGTCAGTTCATGGTCCTAAGCTATGAACAAACCATCCATACATTGAACTTATTTGTCAATTATCCATATGCAAAGATTGTAATCATCACAAATTTGTTAATTGGTAATCTCTTCTATAAAAGTGAAGCACTTTTCACTGTCTGACCAATTAGTTGATGAGCTGAGTGTTTCATGATACTCATGAACCATTAAGATACTAAGACTGTTGAGGTTTGCCAAATTCTATGGTACACATCTTTGCCATATAAGTTTTACCTGCAAGTCATTTCTACACAGAGGGACTTATCGTTTCTGAGATCTCATGGATATGTAACTTTCACTGTAGGAGTATTCCAACTTCCAAGAACTCCAAAACCACAATGGGAGTATCAAGCATTTTTTTCTATAATTACCACTTTACCCTCACCAGGAAAATGAGTGTAAACAGAGTTCTTGCTTCAAGAAATTCTAAAATCAACTTTCTATTCTAAAACTACCTTCAATGTGTATATGGTCATTAAAGCAGTACAGGAATTGCAGAGCATTGAGTTTCTTTTTTGGATTATTTTCTTATATCATCCTAGTGAATATAATGATATAATGTGTTAATTTTTTTTATCCGAATTCACAGCAAATTATATGATTCTGTAGCTAATTACAGGGCTCTTTTTTCTCCTGTCAGATCAGTTTATTGCCTGTGGTAGGTCAAGAGACGAGGCTTATGAGCTAGCCTCGGACATTTGGCTAGCAGTCATCAACAATCTTTGATTTTGCTGTTAGAACGCTTTGCACAGGGAGATGTGAGCACCTTTATCTCTTCCTCTTTTGCAGGTCATAAAATGATGGTATTCCCATGGCTTGTAGGTAGAGATAAACAGTGATAAAAACACTGGTTATCTTCAGATTCTAATATTAAAGTTTCTTGGCAACAAATACTTGGTCTATGGGTTATCTTTTATTGGACATCATTACAAGGTGCTTTAAAAACATTGTTCAATGTATCATGATACATTTTGCCTAACCTAATTTCATGTGATTCATAGAACAAATGACACCTCCTTTATTAGATTCAGTTATTCTGCCAGTTGTCAAATTGGATGTGACAAAAGAAGATTCACATTCGACAGCTCTTCCTGTATTGAATTTAGAGCGTGTGGGTTCAAAACTAGTTAAAGAACTGTTCAACGCTGGTATTAGCGTTGCTTTGCCGTCTTGGACAAACTAAATAGTCTACAGACTATGTTCCTCAGTTTAGTGTTACTGCTCTATTTGTTTAACAATGGAAGCTGCAATTGCAATATGCAGATGGTATCATCAGCTATAATACTAAGATGGTGTTGAGTAGTAAAGTTATCTTGTTGGAAATTTGATAACTTGGGTGTTTAAAAGATCATCTATATCTGATGCTTTTAATTCATTGCACTACCAGAAAAATCAGGCGAATCTTGAAGCTTTATCATTAATTTTCTTTCGTCTTCCATGCAGCTTTTTCTTCCGTTTCCCTACTCAAGATCTTATAAGTTGTTGTGGAGGGTGTTCGAGAAGCTGTTCACCGACTACCGTGATTATTTGAGCCGTGCTGATTACTATGATGTGTTGGCCTGCGCCAAGTCCATGTTCCAGCCAATCCCATCCACTTGGCTGGGATACTAGCTCTGTATGTATTTGTTAGTCGAGTGACTGCTCCTGTAATTGTTCTTAGATTGTTCCTGTAATTGTCTTAGAGATTGTGCCAATACCCCTTAGCTCTCGGCCAACTCTGACAACAAGTATATGTTCCTTTGGATAAAGTAGTGACACATAACTGGATTGTTTGCAGATTCATACATCACAATTACATGCACAACTTTTTCCAGCTGAGTGATTAAGCTTAGATTTCTTAGTGCTGTGCCCTAATTGGTTTATAGTGATTGCAGTTGCCTCCTGGTGCCCTCTATCAGAATAAATATAAATATGTTTGCTGTCTCTCGGTCAATATTAGAACAGGGGAATTATGTCTTACATGAATGGGATTGGATTTGCTTTTAGGAGTGAAGAGACCTGCATGGTGGGGTTTTGAGAAGTTGGAGAAGAGGGAATGGGAGTTTTGAGTTGTTAATCTGTCATCCAGGGACTGTCTGATTCTTAATTGATTTGATTTCATTTAAATGGGAGCTTGGCCTATTTGATTTCATTTAAATATCATTCAGGTTAAAAGATTGAGTTCAAAGTTTACTTCATCTTGATCTACTACTCTTTATCTAAAATAAATTTTGTTATACACTATCAAAGTCATTCTCACCAAAAATAAAAAAGAAAAATGAAGCAAAAAGATTACACTTAAATCTTTCTCTTCCAATCATGAGGGAAATGGGCGTCGGTCCAAAACACATGAATGATCACAGCCCATCACTTTACCATGAAGGTCAATTTGTTCTGGTCCAACTCTGATCGGTTGTCTCGCCTCGCACAGGGTTTGCAAGTGTTGGAGTTCCGGAGTCGTCGAACCCGAAGCCATCTCCTGCAAGGAAATCTGGATTCTGCTGGAGATCGTACAGCGAATCCCAGATCATAAACACTTCCAATCACGCGGTCAACATGCCTGCAGGAGGTCATTTAGGTCAGTCCCCCACTCTGGTCGGCTGCTTAGTGTTGGACAGCGTGCACACATGCTGCGGTCGCGCGAGTGTCCTTGCCGGAGCAGACCTCTAAGCTGGATCCTGCTCGGCATCACACAGCGAATCCACGATATCGTACCCACAAATTCATCCAGCGGTCAACCTTGCTCCTGGAGGTGGTCCCCACTGACACCGAGGGTGGCACCGTCGGCAGATAAAACAAAAGTTTGAGGGCGTTTCAGTATTTTGACTTAATACTTACCCTTTTTTCCCACTCCTCTCTGACACGGTCCTCCCCACTCCGCAGGCACACTCGGCGTACGTCCCCTCGCCAACTCCGACGCCCTCGTCCCCTCCCCACGCCTCCATTTCTAGGGTTCCCCTGACCTCCCCCGCGTTGCTCCGACTGTGGACTCCAATGTGGCGGCGCCGCCACTTCCCCGGCCGGATCTTGATCTCGTAGGCCCTGCGAGAGCGTGGATCTCTAGTTCCCTGTTTGGTGAGCCGCGGTTCGGGTTTTGGGGTCTTGGGGGACTTCTCCTCGCTCTCTCTGAGAGAATCCTGGCTTTTGGAACTTCTTTAAGGCGGAAGAAATCCAAAAGGACGATTCCGATTGAACTGTCAAGGTGTGACATTGAAGTCGTTCGGGCAAAAAGGCAGGGATCTGCTTGGAATCCGGCTTCGAAAGCAAGTTGGGATTATTCCGCTTTCTCGAGAGGGTTTAATGGACTTCCTCAAGGTAAGAAAGTTTCGTGGCATTGGCAAGCTGAAGGGGAGGAAAGATCCGGATCAGGAGCGGGGTCAGTTGCCCTCCGAGCCAGAGGAGCCGAAAGATGAGACCTTGGATACAATGTCGAAGCCAGATGATGCCGATCCTGCTGCGGACGGGGGGGAGGATGAGGATGATGACGATTTCATCACGAATGAGGTGAAGAGGCGGCTGAAGGAGCTGAGGAAGAACAGTTTCATGGTGCTTATACCAGAAGAAGGGAATCCGGAAGAGGAGGAGGAGGAAGAGGAGAGTAGCTCGAGCGGATGGAGGGAATCAGAAGTGGGGGATGGGTATCCATGGTGCGGGTTCGACACATTGTATGACGAGTACTGTGAGCGGATGCTGTTCTTTGATAAGCTGATCGCCCGCCACCTTAAAGAAGCTGGTATGGTCTCGATAGCTTAGTCGATGACTGCTTGCCTGTTGACTGTCCATCGTTGATTGCATGTTTCCTACAGCAATGATGTTCTCCAGGAAATTTGTTTCTTCAACTCAGTCATACGAGTAAACAGCTTTATCCGTCAAATGATTTCATATGCTCTTCATCTATGCATCAACTTGTTTGTTCCTAAACTCGGTAGCTGCTTAAGTTGTTCTAGTGGCATATCCTCTTTGATTCTAAATTGTAATTGGTGTGAGATATTTCTTCAGATTCTGTAAGCTGATGAGATGCATGATTTGTCAGGATCTAAAGGGACTCCAGGGCGTTCACCAAGAGGTTTGTCGAGGAAGTTATCCATGGGTCTTCGTAACCTTTCATTCAAGAAGCAAGATGGACATCAAGAGGACTCTGAAAACCTGCAGCAACCGCAGGAAGAGAACCCATCCCTGAATCTTGAAGCTGCTTATGTTGCTCAAGTTTGTTTGAGTTGGGAGGCACTTCATTGCCAGTACATGCAACTGAGCCAGAAGGCTTCACGTCAGCCTGGAAATGATGCCTCCTACAGATATGCTGCTCAAGCAATTCAGCACTTCCAGGTTCTGTTGCAGAGATTTATTGAGAATGAGCCATTTGAACAAGGATCCAGGATGGAGATTTATGCCCGTGCTCGGATTTTACTACCTAAGTTGCTTCAGGTCCCAAATCTTCTAGGTAAGTTATAATATTCAGAGGATCATAACTAAATCAAACTCTTCAACTGTTGTCGTTCAATTAAAATTCAAACGGGTAAGTAGACTGAAAGCCTACCTAAGTTGGTAACGATAATGCATCCCAAACTAATTCTGTGAATTTAAGGAATCTCTGCTTTATACTTGATGATATCTTGCTAAAGTAGTGTCAATTAGGTCTATATTTGATAGAAATTAACTAACTGCAGAAAAAAAAAAATCAAAGTTGAATTACACTGACATAAGAGTATCTTTTCCTCTTGTGATCACTTGTTATTACTGCATAAGAAAACCTTAAAATGTCTCATGGGTGGATTAGTCTTGGTCAATTTGTTCTCGGAAATGAAAAAAAGATATAATCTGATAAATTGTATACGATTGTGATTTACATTTATTAGGAACCAATGACCAAATGGCCTTGAAAGGAGTGAGCCTAACCATATAATGTCAAGTGCTTAAACCAAAATTATTAGTGTACTACTTGGCCTTCAGTTGGCAACAAATGGTATATTTGTGAACTTTCTGAGTTGGGTCATGTGTTTCTCTATTTTTCTTCAGGTTAGTACCATATTTAAACTCTATAGAATTCTGGACTGTAATAGTGTGATCTTCTGCTGTATATAATCTTCTAATCAGAACAAGGAATATTGTACAGGGACACTTGATTCTGTTGTTCTGTTTAATTATTTGCTTTCCCCATTTCAGGTATGGATCAGAAAGAACACATGGAGGATGATTCAGAGGAACCAATTCTTGCCACTGACCTCATTAAGATAGTAGAGGGTCCAATCTTAACGTTCCGCCTTTTTCTGAAGATGGACAAGAAAAAGTCAGGTGGCTTCTTTCGGGCTCACAGTCCTCGGAGCTCTCTCCAGCAAGTGCAGGCCTCACTTGAAAAGGTATGTCACCCGTTGATTTCTCGCACGAGTTTCATCAGTACATGTCCTCTTATTATCTTGTATTCCAGTAAGAAAAAATACACTTGGGATGTTTTCCAGGCCAAGAATTACCAGTGCTGCTTTTCCACATATTGGTTCCTTGAGCTTAAATGGTAGAAATATGATTTTATCACACTCTCTGTTTTCCGAGTCGTTTTGTATGCCTGTCATTTGGTGATCCTCAAGGCAGTTCCTCCTAGGTTCCCTGCTTTGATTCAACAAAATGAATTTGTGAACAGGCTCTGTTTTCGTCACGTCTAATGAATTATATAATTACAAGACCAAGTCAATGCCTTCTGCATGCAGTTTATATTAAGATGTTTGATGGCACGCAAGATGATTTGGAAATGTACAAGAATGATGATACTGATTGTCTTTTGTATGGCCATCATCAGCAACCTTAAGATCTAGCTGTTCTTTTTTTCTTTGACAAATTTGGCCTTTAGCCTTTAGGATGGCTAATCATTACAAGTGTATAATGATGTGAGTAATTAGTTGGTTACCACAGCTTTTAACCTACAGCATTATATACTCTACACCGTAAACACTATATGAATCCAGTGTTCAATGATTTTGAACCGCAGAAGGAGATCAAGGTAAAGGAACTATTCAAGAAGAAGCAAGGATGGAAGAAGAAAACCTGGCCAGCGACCACGGAGGAAGTGGACTTGCTTTTTGCTCTCATCGACATCAAAGTCATATCAAGGGTTCTGAGGGTGGCGCAACTCACCAAAGAGCAGTTGTTATGGTGTGAAGAAAAAATGAGCAAGCTTGATCTGTCAGATAACAAGCTCTGCAGAGTCGGCTCCCCGCTCCTCTTCCCGTGCTGATGGTGCACTTCACCTTTTCTCCTCTGCTTCGACTGGAATTAACAGCCACTACAACTGGACTCTGATGTGTCGAATATATGGGTAAAAGCATCTATAAATAATCATGTCCATCTCCCTAAGGTTCCTCTTGGATCATTACCCTCTTGCAGACTCTGCAAGAGGTAAACTGCTGTTAAGCATTTTGGCTGGATCCAGATGTTCCTAAAGCCACAATATTTGAATGGTCAGTATGTTCTCTCCAAAGCTTGAAATTGGTAAGTGATGTGAGTTGGGTTGCATGAAATCTACTTGGATTCTCTTGCTGAAATTGATGCTTTTTTTTTTGGGAGCTTTTGGTTCTGCTAGGATGGCGTGACAGACGATTGCACCGACACGGAGAATATTAGAAAATTTAGCCTTTGTTCCTCTGCTACGTTTTTGATTCTGATGCTTTCTTAGGTATCCTAATGTTGCTGTTGATCCACAGAGGTCTCATGTCGTCTGTCACTCCCACTGCATGCTGTGGAATCTTTGCCACCTCGTCTTACTGTGTTTCTGAGTGTTGTTTGGAATTTGGATCACCGGCAAGCAGTCACTTGTACTTTAGTATTCACGGCAAGCAGTCTTGTGATCTGTGGATCCAACCCAAATATTCAATATAAAATCTACAATGCAAAGGGGGGGATGGGGATGGTCTCCTTAATTGACCGACCAAGACGAAAATATCAGATCGGGAATCTTCTGGTGGAAAACAGCAGAAACTATGTACAAGTCTAATCATGATCGCTAATGCATGCAATTCTATCTACGTAGAAAAAGTATTTTGGTGAATCAAATCATGACCATTAAGATTAACATATATGAATGCATCGCATGTTACCCTTGGAAACAAAAACTAAAGATTGTTTGCTCCATAAGAACAGCAAGCTCCCAAAAACCCCATGGCAACAAAAAATAGTCGAAGAGGCCACTGAAGAGGTACAGATGTCTGCAAAGCATTCGGAACTAACTGCGTTCCCAATCTTGAATCCGAACCACTCGCGACCAATGGAGCCACAAGAGTCACTGTCATCAAGTTTTTTTTTGGCCCGAGCCTTTGCATCATCCAATAGAAAAATGAGAAGGGATTGGTGACGAGCAAACGTAACACGAATCGTCCCTGTTCCTATGCCGAAGCATGAAACATCAGGATAATCGAGTTTGTAAAAGATCTCAGACCAAACCAACTCGTCACATGTAAAATCTCAACACAAGATTGCAAGTTTGTTGTTGATATTTTGTAATAAAAAAATATTTTTAACATATAAAAATAAGATGTTAACTTATTGGCCAAACCTTTTTTTTCTCTAAATTTAGAAGCTTACTGGTCATAGCCCTTTTTTTCACTATTGCCAATCACTTAAAAAAATAATACATATATATATATATATTATTTACTATTAATCACCCTAATATTATTGATATTATCCTCTCTTTTTGTTTCTTTTCCATAACCACTTATTAGTTGTCGTTGCCATCAACTTTGCTCTTTGTTATCCTTTATTAATCACCCTACTATTAGCAGCCGTCAACTCTGCTCTCTGTCATCTTATTGTCAATCGATTCGGCTCATCGTCCTCTCAATTTCATCGAGGAAGACAAAAAAAATAAAAAAAGACATACATACATTTGCAAATTTAAAAATATAAAAAATAATAATATAGATAATAATATCCTACATTTATCATATATTTTCTTGACTTTCTTAATCAAAGTAAGTCAAAAAAAATTATTGCCTGGTCAGCAACGATGATTTGTGATTTGCCCCTTATTCCGAGGAAGGGTAGGCTCAATCGCGCCACCCCTCCTCTTCGGCGTGGCACATACATGAAAACCCTACCTCAGCGGAGCATCCCATATTGATCCCAAAACACATCCACATATAGATAGCCTTTGATGCAGGACGCGAGCTTAGCTTAGAAATCCTGAGTTGGGATGGTTTGGCTTGAGACGAAGTGCTCCCAACACCTGAGTCACAGATCCAAATGGCAGCTCACTTGGGGCAACAATATGTCCCACGAGATCCTTCCCACAAGACAAACACAGTCAGTACAGTCCATGGAAATGGGAAAGTCCACAGATCAACCTGGTCGTGCAAACCTTGAATAATATATAGAGATGCTTAACAGTTAATGAGATTTGGGATCACCCCATGCTCATCAGCTTTGTTCATAGTAACCATCCACGAGCTCATGATATGCCTCCTTACACAGCCAAACTAATCAAAGAGGGAGAAACCCATATCATCATCGCTCTCCTCTTTCTCTTCTTTCTTCTCCTCGGCAGGAGGTGCCTCGGGAGCAGCAGCCCCGCCACCAGCTGCAGCACCGACTGACGGGGCGCCGCCTCCGATGAATGCCCCACCACCTCCTCCGCCAATTATTACCTGTATCACGTAAAGCATGACTTCTTTAATTCGACATTGCTAAAAAAGACCCACCTGTTGACAACTAGCATTCAAGAAATATTAGCATTGCTCTCGAATGAGCCAAACGCGAAGGTAAACAGAGGAATGCAACCACACCGACATCACGCTTTAATGTTGCTAACATGAATAGCATACACTGATACACACACAAGAACAAGGTGCGAGAAAAAAAAAAACCAGGTTGCAACACATTAATAATGCATTGAATGACATTGCTACTTTAGAAATATATTATTGCCTCATTTCTTACATTCAGACCAATGATCGATGGTTGGATACCACAGTCCATGACATGAAGAATGTGTAGGAATGCAGGATGAATTAGCAAAGAATGTGTAGTCACTATCTTTTGCATGACAACATGAAATACACACAAAAAACATAGATATTTGGACAAAGAATGCTAAGCCAACTTCTAGACCTTTCAGACAATGTTCCATTAAGAAGGCTGCGGTATGCTACAAACAAACAATAATATATGGCAGACATATGAAGCAATTTGAAGTGGTAAGACAAGAAGGATATAAGTCATATCATCAATGATAATAGAAACATGATTTTTACAAAAATAATTAAAACTACCAATTGGAGCCTCATACATGCATAAATTATGCAGATCAAATATGCACCTATTATATATTTCACATATTCAGTAACACCACACATCAACTGCATCCATGCATGCAATTGCATGATGTTGCTTTCAGGAGCCATCAATTCGAGGCATCTCCTGTATCAGCATTGCATGGAGCAAACTTCCCACATGAAAAAAACTACATCAAACATCAACTCTCTTTAACTTTGACAAAATCTCAAAACTGTGAAAAAAGTATAAAACAAAAAACAAAAGACACATTTACTACACCATTACATGACACAGAAGAACTGATCGACTTTATGCTGCTAATGATAATCTCCATCCCGTTGACAGACTCATCAAAATGGCTTATAGCACATAAAGCAAAAAACTGAAGAATCATTGGAAATCAAATGACCAATTAATGGCAATTTAAAACAAATATCTACATCAAACAACACCGAGTTAGACAAAAATAAATAAGGCATCTCACTACTTAGGAAGACGGACCAAGTCGCATCAAGTCCATTACTAGTTGGAATGCCTGCACCGAAGGAGACTGAGCAAATTTACCCTACAACCGACCGCCAGATCCACACTCTTGACTACCAAGAAATAAAATCGAAGCAATAGCTCATGAAGCGCATCGCTAAGAAAGTCTCCAACCGCAAAACATGGATACCTGCGTCCCTACTCCGTCATAGCTTACCACCTTGGCACATAGATGCAAGCACAAGCACACCTTAACTATAAGATAACATGTCTCTTTAGAACCTCTGTCAAATGAGCCAAAGGAAGTCACTTGAAGATCGAATCCGATTTCTTTGCTAATGCTGTTGATGATTTCTTGACTGGTATGGTTCGTTGTAGTTTGATTATACTTAACCATCAAGACAATATTTACCATCTACTACTAGCAATTAATATAGGATTCATGCCTATTTTGATCTCTATTATAATGACTGTATTTTTACTAATAATTACAAAGAAAAAGGAGATAAAAAACCATTATGGTGAAAGTCAAACGAAGTCGGGATAACCTTCCCACGAATCAAATCTAAGGTTGAAATCAACGATAATGGGGGCAAAGATAAGTCCAAATCAACTGCAAGATTTAGCGTAGGATCTCAAACCTGGAACACAGCAGAGGCGGGGGAGACCATGGAGAAGGAGGACTGAACCGCGCCGGATGAGTCGACCGCCAGCGCAGCCTGCACGAGCAGCCGCTGGAGAGCGAAGGTCGAAGCGGCCGAGCCCTCGAGGTCACCGGAGAGCTGCTTCGCGCTCCACTCCCCACCGGAGCTACGGCACACGAAGGTGAACACGCCCATTCCTCTTCTTCTCCCTCGCGCGCCGCCACCCAAAACCCTAACCCTAACGACGTCGCTCCGCTCTCCTTTTCGCTTTTATACTGCAGAAATAATTACCGATGGACGAAAAAGCCCATCTCACTGTGGCCAATCACCCGATATACCACGCGCGACACACGTGCAAATAGGTTTGATGCAGTGTCATATACTCAATTAAAATTACCTATGTTGTAAGTTAGCTTTGTATTATCCGTGTAAATGATCAATTTAGTCATAAACTCGTTCAAGTTTCAAAAGATTTCTAAAATAATAAATTGATGAGAAAATAAAAAAATTAGAAGATAAATTTTAAGTTTTCAAACAATTATTCACATCGGATGCATCGAGAATTAATTAAATTCATAAATTCACATATAAAAATTGTAAAAATTTATCAATAAGCACCCCTCATTGAAGATACTTTTATATTTTTTTTTTCTTATGTCTCTCGTCATTTGACAATATTTTTGAATCTGGATCGAACAAGAAATAGATCAAGAGACAAAAGGATATGAGAGACACTTAGATTGACTTATATTTGTCATAAATATGCTTTTGTTGGATGAAAACATTCATAATAAATATTTGTCATAGAGTAAATCATACATAAGCATACAAGCATTTAGATTGACTTATAAATAAAGATCCGATGAGTTGAGTATAGTATTGTTAACATAAGGTTATATATTTTGGGTGCAGCTTGAAAGTTTTGAGTTGTTACTTCTGTCTGTGTGGATATGTTCATTGTGCAGTTTGTAGAATAAAATTGATGCAAATAAGGGTCCAAATATCTGGAAAAAACTTATTTGTAAATGCTTGAATGCTGTATGAATGTGTTATATTATTATGACATTTTGCATATGCTTAAAATATTGTCATCTATAGTTGGCTTAAGATGTCAATTTACAAATGATTTTGTATTCTTTGCTTATAATATTTTTGTCTATACTTATATGTTGTAAATACTGTAATTTTTTTATAATAATGACAAGTATGATCAATTTTTCATAGAATTTGTCTTAGAAAAGTAACTGCATATGATTTCTTTAGTCAACACAAATATTATCTTGTAAAATTGGTCACCAAAAATGCTTAGAATATCTATGATTCTCAATGCTCGATCACCGAATTAGATTTCTTAATTTAGAATTTATTTTCTTGTAAAAATAAATTTTTTACGAATTAGATTTCTTAATTTAGAATTTATTTTCTTGTAAAAATAAATCTTTTTATATTATGAATTTAGTGAGAATATCTATGATTCTCATTGCTCGATTAACTCGGGCATATGATGGCACAGCATGGACTAGCGCTCGAGCTGGTGAACTTGGACAAAGACTAGATTGGTATCCGAGCTGGTCAATCGGGCACATGACTGGACTAGTGCCTGAGCTAGTGAATACAGGTAAAGACTAGGCCAAGACATTCCCTGGGGAAATCTTCCACAGTCCCAGGAATTTGATGATGTGCCAGCGGGAGAACAATATCACGTGCACCTAGCGAGGCATCTGTCGACATGCTGGTGAGAAATCGATGTCATGTGCATCTAACGAGCGATCCATATCACACATGACTTTTTGCAAGAATTTTCACTAGTACCCATGTTATGGTGGGAGCCAGGAGGGCGACGTGCTCAGTGAGGTGTCTTCCAATTAAAGTTGTCATCAATTCCTACCTCAAAAGCCCAAACATCACCTTGGTGGCGGTGAAATTTTTTCCTTATAAGCCTCTTCCTATGTGTGGGGAGGTCATTGTGTTCCTCTCTGGTCCCCTTTTGTCGTCTCGGACCTCCTCCTTTCTGGTGCCCAACTTGAGATCGGGATGTCTTCTTCCTTGTCATCCTTGAGTCAGTCTGTTCCCGAGGTCAACGAGTTGACCTCGGAGAGCTCTAAGATAGAAATTATCAGTTCGTCCTTGGGTGACGTGCCCCCAATGGACTCGAAGGCCCTCGTGGCTCCAAGCAATGTGGTCGTGGTACAATATAGACTCGATAGTGATCGAGGAGCTATTAGGGCTCATTCAGGATCGTTACAATATCTCGAGAGAGTACGGACTTCATGCCCCATTGGCCAGGCAACGCCCCTATGACCCTTTCCCTGAAGGGTTCAGGCTGACCATGGATGCCCTTGAAGAGGGGCTGAGGCTCCCCTTGTATCCCGTGATCATAAAGTGCCTCTGGTGGTGGGGGATCTCTCCATCCCAGATGACGCTTAACTCCTGGCGCTATCTAGTGGTCTTCTTGGGAGAGTGCCAGGGGGCGGGGATCGAACCGACCCAAACGTTATTCCTAGTGTGTTTTTGGCTATGCAAGGGTCGGGACAGATATTACTTGATCGCTCGAGGTGGGTTTAGGATCAATGGCACCCCTTCTAACAACAAGGGGTGGAAAACATGCTAGGAATAACCGAGGATGGGGGTTCTGTGTCGGGTGGACCTCCCGAGCCATCAACAACGTTCACCCTTTCCTCTTCCATGAGGAGGCCGAGCATGTGGAGCATTTGAGGGGGATTCTATCTTCTTTTCGGGCCGTTAGGGGAATGACCGAGGAGTGGTTGGTCAACGCGGGGCTCAGCCCATCCCCTAGTAGTATAGTTGGACTCGTCATTTTTTAGGCATCTCGTCCCCCGGGAGCGGGAAGGGGCTGGAGCCAAGGACCCAGCTCGGAAAGGCACCTCGGGCTGCCGGGGTTCCCCTGACGAAGCCGAGGCTTGGCGACCGAAGAAGAAGGCAAAAGTGCTGACTCGGAAGTCATCCGAGGGCGTAGCACTCCGCGAGGCTGCTGCGCGGAGAGTATGTGGGTTGGGCAGCGGCTTGCACGAGGAAGGCACCAGCGCAAAAGGGAAGAGTCGCATTAGCTCGTTCAAGGATGATCCATCAGCTAGACAGTCGGAGCAACCCAAGTCAATGAGGGATCTATGTCGTGTCCGCGCCTCCACCAAGGGTGAGCCCTTTCGGGCTCTAAATATAACGAACCTACCGGAGGGGGAACCGGGGGCGCCCTACGGGTCCCGATGGCCGACTCTCAAGACCGAGAGTCACATTTGGGCAATGGTCCTAAGGTAGTGAATTCCTTATCAAGTAAGTTTCGACCGGCATGAAAGGTGTAACAATCTAGGCACTATCTCAAAGAGAGGCTCGGCGAAATAGATATGTCTGTGAAGATGCAAACTACCCGTACCTGGACAGAAAGACCCTATGAAGCTTTACTATTCCCTGGGATTGGCTTTGGGCCTTTCTTACGCAGCTTAGGTGGAAGGTGAAGAAAGCCTCCTTCCGGGGAGGCCCGAGCCATCAGTGAGATACCACTTTGGTAGAGCTAGAATTCTAATCATGTGTCAGGACCTACGGGCCAAGGGACAGTCTCAGATATACAGTTTCTATGGGGTGTAGGCCTCCCAAAAAGTAACGGAGGCATGCAAAGGTTTCCTCGGGCCGGACAGAGATCGGCCCTCGAGTGCAAAGTCAGAAGGGAGATTGACTGCAAGACCCACCCGTCGAGCAGGGATGAAAGTCAGCTTTAGTGATCCGACGGTGGCTCGGCGGCCCAGGAATTCGCCCGAGGGGCACTCCACCCGGTTTTGGCGAAGCAGTTATACTGCTCGCCCTCCATGGTGTTGATGGACCACGCTGCAAAGTCGCTCGTTTGGGTAAGCGCCATCTCTATCTTTTAGCTTTGGAGTTGTCTTGTTGTGCCCGATTCTAACCTTGGTGTTTGTACATAATAACCATTATACAACGGCGCTAATCGATCGGGTGCACGATGTGGGCTGGGTGATCGAGCACCTCGGGGAGGTGAACTCCGACCTGCATCGGGAGGTTGAGGAACTGAAGGGTAGACCCGGCCCAGAGGCGGTTGCAACGACTGAACAACAAGCGACCATTGTCGAGGCCGAGGTGGAGCAACTGAAGGTAGAGCTGGGGAATGCCCAATGCTAGCTGAAGGAAAGTCAAGGGTGGATCCACAACTTGGACGACGAGCTGCTCATGCTCACACGAAACATTAAAGCCGCCCAATCATAGGAGGCGCTGCAAGAGGAGTGCCGAGGGACCGAGGAGCGGGCGAGAGAGGCCATCGCCGAGTCAAAGAAGTCGCTTGGGTTCGAGCTCGATCTTCAAAGGTCAGGCCAAGTGACCTACGCGTTTGGCTATCGAGTGGTGCTCGCCCGCTTCTGTGCATAGTACATGGACTTGGAGGTGGAGGTCGAGTCGTTTCCGGACCTCCCTGAGAATCAAAGCGTGGACATGCCTGAGAACGTGCCTTTTGATGACAGCCCGATGATCCCTCCCTCGAGTTTGGGAGCTCATGGCACGCGATTGTTTTTGCTTTTTGGTTCTGGTCGAGCCAAGTCTGAGTTTTGTAATGCCCAGACCAATCATAATGTAAATACTTTTCTTACATCAATGCAAAGTATCTTCCTTCGTAAATCCAAGGTCCCCATCGGTGGTTATGGGTAGAACTTCTTAAGGTTTGAGATGTTTCAGATCCTCAGCAGAGGGGTCCTACTCGTGGCCTCAAGGCGATAAGTATCATCTCGGACCACGTCGTAAACCCAGTAAGGTCCTTCCTAGTTTGGGGCTAGCTTTTTCCTAGCTTAGGTCGGGTACTTAATTTGGTCTTTCAGAGGACAAGATCTCCGACTTGGATTTTGCGTGGCAGACTTTTCGATTGTAGAGTCGGGTTATGGCCTTTTTGTATGTCAAAGCACGGAGATGGCCCTCGGCCCTTCTGTCACGCCAAGCGCCCAGAGAGGGTACAAGATGTCTTGATCACCCCTTATCACGGATTTTAGGCGTGGCAAGGTGCATTTAGTCCCACATTTAAGGAAAGGGGAGGTCTTGAGCCTTATAAGCATTGACACCTGAAACCGGTTTGGGGGGTACATTAAGGCCTTTAGTGGCTAGCCCATTGTCAAGCGGTGCCCTTGCTCCCACAGGGGGATCCTCCCCGATCCTGGGCCTCGCCCTCTCATGTGTGTGGTTTGGTGCGCACTCGCTTCGCTCGACGAGGAGGTCGAGACCAGCGCGAAGCCCCAGCTCTGAAGCTCCTTCATCGAAGTTCTCTATCCGTAGTGTCGGGAATATCATCTCGGGAGGGAGCATCGCCTCGGTCCCGTATGCCAGGTTGAACGAGGACTCTCCCAATGCCATTTTGGGAGTGGTCCGGAATACCCACAGGATGCTTGGGAGCTCGTCGACCCATGCTCCCCGGGCCTCACCAACTCTTTTCTTCAAACCTTCGAGGATCGCCCGATTGGTGATTTCAGCTAGGCCATTGGTCTGAGGATGGGCGACCGAACTGAACTTCAATAGTATCCCGTAGGATTGGTAGTATGCCTTAAACTTCACGTTGTTGAATTGGGTCCCGTAATCAGTGATGATGGCCCTCGGGATCCCAAAGCACATGATGATGTTCTTCCAAGTAAACCCTTCGACTTGTTTCTTTGTGAAAGATGCCAGTGGTTCGACCTCAACCCACTTGGTAAAGTAGTCGACCCCGATTATGAGGAACATGCGTTGCCTTAAGGCAAGGGGAAATGGGCCGAGGAGGTCCATCCCCTACTGGGCGAAGGGCCAGGCCACATTTTGTCGAGGCAAGGGGCATGGCGGGCTGTCGCTGTATCCGGGCATGTGTTTAGCAATACTGGCACCGCTGCACATATGATAGAGTATCTCGGCACAACGTTAGCTAGTAGTATCCCTGCCTGAGGATCTTGAAAGCCAAGGTTCGGCCTTCGATATGCTCCCCGCAGATGCCTTCGTGAACTTCCGCGAGGACCGTCACAACTTCGGATGGAGACAAGCAACGAAGGAGGGGCTAAGAGAAAGCTATTTGGTATAGCTTGCCCCCGATCTTAGTGTACCACACTTGGGTCCACCAGAACCGACGGGCTGCGACCAAGTTGTCAGGAAGTGTGCCCTCCTCTTTGTAGTGGAGGATCTTTTCCATCTAGTTTGGGGTGATCATTTGTGGCGATGTCCGAGGTCGGGAGCGTTGGTGCTAAGAGGACGTTAGTTTTATGAGATGGTTCCCCGGGGGGCTGTCTGGAGGCCAACCGAGCTAGTGCTTCGGCTTGGACATTGTGGCCACCGGATATCCTTGTGATTGCTAGGCGATCGAAATGGGCCGAGAGTCACCTGACCTTGGTGAGGAATCACACCATGGTTGGTCCTCGGGCTTCATAAGTCCCATTGATGTGGCCTACCACTAGTTGAGAGTCGGTGAAAGCTTCAAAGTTCTGCACGTGCATCTCATAAGCGAGGCATAATCCCGACAGTAATGGCTCATATTTGGCTTCGTTGTTGGTGGCTTTGAACTCTAGCCAAAGCGTGTGCTCATATGTTTCTCCGTTCAGGCTTTTGAGGATCAATCCTGCCCCTGCTCTTGATGTGGCAGACCCATCGACATATTATGGCCCAGGCTCACTCGTCCGACCCTTGTTCAGCAAGACTTCCCTCGGGGGTTAGTTCAGAAATAAAGTTGGCCAATACATGAGTTTTGATCGCTGTTCGGGGGGCGTATTGGATGTCGAATTCCCTAAGCTCAATCGACTACTTGAGCATTCGACTCGAGGCATCGAACTTGGAGAGGATTTGGCGCAAGGGTTAGTCGGATATCACCTTTATCGTATGGGCCTGGAAGTAGGGCCGCAGCTTTTGGGCCATAACTATTAGTGCCAGTGCCAACTTCTCTATTAGTGGGTAGCGCTCTTCGGGTCTGGCAAGGATATGGCTAGTGTAGTTGACAGCCTGCTGGATGGCTTAATCCTGCTGCACTAGCATCAACCTGACCACTTATTCCGAGGTCACCAAGTAGAGACCCAAGGTTTCACCTGTACAGGGTGAGGCGAGGCGAGGCGAGGCGAGGCAATTGCCCGAGATGTGTCTTCAGCTTGTTGAAGGCTTTCTCGCATTCTGAAGTCAATTGGAAGTTGTTGGCTCGATGTAGGGCTTGGAAGAAGGGGAGGCACTTGTCTCCAGAGTGTGACATGAACCCCCCAAGTGCTACCAGCTTCCCAGTAAGGCGTTGTACTTCTTTGATCGAGCGCAGAGATTGCATCTCCATTATAACCCGAACCTTTTCTGGGTTAGTGTATAGTCCCCTCTGGTGGATAACAAAGCTGAGGAACTTCCCTGAACAGACTCTGAAAGTGCACTTAGCAGGGTTGAGGCGCATGTTGAATTGTCGGAGGCTCTAGAAAGTCTCGGCCAGGTCGGTCAAGTGGGTTGCTGTCGACTTGCTCTTGACAATCATGTTGTCGACATACACCTCCACATTTCTCCCGAGCTGATGCTTGAATATTTCATTGACCATCCTTTCGTAGGTGGTGCTAGCATCCTTTAGATCGAAGGGCATGACCTTATAGCAATAGACCCCTTTGCTGATAATGAAGGCGGTATATTTTCAGTCTCGTGATGCCATCCAAATTTAGTTGTAGTCTGAGAATGCATCAATGAAGGTGAGGAGCTTGTGGCTCGCAGTCATGTCAACTAATTGATCTATCTTCGGAAGGGGGTAGCAATCCTTGGGGCATGTCCGATTGAGATCGGTGTAGTCGACACACACCCTCTAGTTTCCATTATGTTTTTTGACAAGGACTACATTTGATAGCCACCGAGGATATTCCATCTTGGTTATAAAATCGACATCGAGCAAATGGTCCACCTCATTGCTGATTGCTTGTTGTTAGTCCGAGGCGAACCTCCTTGGTTTCTATTTTATCGGACATGCCTCGGGGTGGATGTTCAGGTGATGTTGTGTGACCTCTGAACTGATTCCTAGCATGTCCTTCGGGGACCATGAGAAGACATTAGTGTTCTCCTTCAGGAATTGTATGAGTTGGTCCTGGTTGGCTTCCGGAAGTGTTGTCCCAACTTTGATGACCCGGTCGGGACAATCATTCCTTAGGGGAACTTCAGCAAGTTGTTCCGTCGGTTGTGGATGTGCTGGAGCTTTAAGATTATCCCAGGGGTCAAGATGGGGCTGCTCGAGTTGCGACCTCTTTGGTATGGATATGACTATCAAGTAGCACTACCTGGATTCCCTCGGGTCGCTTTGCACCATTCCAACCCCTGCCGAGGTCGGGAACTTCATGGCCCGGTGGTAGGTGGAGACGACTGCCTTTATCTTGTTGAGTGTCGGCCGCTCGAGTATTACATTATATGCCAAGGGTAAGTCGACAATCATGAAGGTGACCATGACCGTCTTGGTCCTCGGTTCATTCCCTATGGTGATTGGGAGGGAGGTTATCCCAAGTGGGGAGACCGATTCTCCCATAAATCTAGTGAGCGCCGATGCCATTGGGGAGAGGTCTCCATTCGTGAGGCCGAGCTTCCTCAAAGCATCCAGGTATAGCACGTCGACGGAGCTCCCTGTGTCAATCATTACCCTTTTACCTTTGCATTGGCAATGCGGATCGAGACTACCAAGGCATCGTCATGGTTCGAGAATTCCACCTCTTCCATTCCAAATATGATTTCTACCCCGGGCCATGATCTCGGGCACTTCTCCACAATGCTCCTCGCATATGCTTTTCTCCCCATAGTGCTGCTACCCCCAGAGGCTAGTCCAACGACGATGACATCAATCTGCTTTTCGATGAGACCCTTGGGCTGAGGAGATGATTCTCTCGGCTTTTTGAGGAAATGCCCGAGGAGGCCTCGGCGGATCAATTCCTCAATTTGATTTTGCAGGTCGCGGTAGTCTTTTGTGTTATGGTTGTAATCTCGATGGAACGTACAATATTTAGATGGATTTTTGTTAGTGGTCTTCAACATGTTGGGTTCTCGCAAGAGCCCTTTTTTTCTAATTTGAAGGAAGATCTCAGTTCGGGAAGTGTTCAAGGGGAGCCTCGGGTGTGGCGGCTTGGGTTGGTCGAGCCTCCTTCAGGATGGCTCTATGGCCGACCTCTAGACTGCTTCTCGGGTCGGGTCCATTCGAGGTCTTTTATTGTCCTCATGCTTTTCCGTCATCAAGGCCTCGGCGACGACATATTGGTTGGTGCACTGGAGCATCTCAAGGATGGTTGTAGGTGATCTCTCGACTAAAGACTAGAAGAATCTTGAGGGGCGTAGTCCCATCAGGAACGCTTGCATGATTAGAGAGGGATGGGCCTCGGGTATTCCTCGAAACTCAATAGCGAAGCACGTGACGAATTATGAGATTGTCTCGCCATCGCGTTGGGCCAGTGCAAGGAACGTGGCCACGGACGGTTTTGGCCGCATGTTGGCCAAGAAGCTCTGCTCGAGTCCTTTAGCGAGCTAGTCGAAGGAGGAGATAGAAGCTAGCTAGAGCCAGCAAAACCATATCCGAGTCAATCCTATGAGCGTGGTGAGAACACCCTGCACATCAAGGCATCAGAAGTGTCATAGAGGGCCATCTGGGCCTGGAAGGCTGCAACATGTTCCATTAGGTTGGAACCACCGTTGTACACCTCGAGAGCCGAGAGTCTGAAGTTAAGAGGAACGGGTTTATCCTGAATCTCAGGAGTGAAGGGTGATGCTCCCAGGGCATCATCCCCGACCTTGCCTCTGGACTTGCGGAGTTCGCACTGGAACTCATCCAGGCATCGGTTCATTAAAGACAATTGGGCTCGGAACGAGTCGCTGACTGAGTCAGACGACATGGTGTCGGGCTCGGGAAACGATAGGTTGGTCGGATGAAGACCGGGAACACTGCACTCGGGAATTATTTCGAGATCCCCGAGTCACTTCTTGCACCTGCTCATGTGGAATTGGATTGGTCGGGGGGACGTCGAGTGGCTCTGGGACGAGCGTAGGCGGGCTCGACGACGAAGGGCCCGCTAGGCGCACAAGTTGTGGGATGAACAGGGCGACTGTTTAAATCATCCTCGCTCCTCGCTAGGGCTTACACTTGCCTTGTCAGATCAAGGAATGCCTCGGGCGAGACGGCTGAGGGCCCCAGGATACCTCCCAAGGGGGATAGCATTGAATAGGCACCAATAACGATCTAGGGTCTGATTCGCGACATCCCCGCCTACCTGCATTGTGGGGGTTGGGCCTCCAATGGCGAGGTGGGTTGCAGGTTGTTCTTCGACGGGGTGAGCCCCTGTGATGGTCGCGGGATGCTCCTGCGGCATCGGCACTCCTTCTAGCGCCAGAATATTATCGAACTAATGCGACCATCGATCGACGTGGCGGTTTGGCCTACTCTGGCGCCAGAGCAAGTCCCGATTTGCTCCGCATCAAACGTAGCTCCTCGGGCATCCGGTACCTGCACGAAGGCCTGAGTCGGGTTCGGTCCTAACTTAGTCCCTCCGATGATCAAGTCAGTAATCATTTTTGTTTGTTTTTACTTTCTCTTTCCTGAAGCCAGGCGGGAGCTTTATGCTCATTCACGGGATCGACTGTATGCACTTGATCGATGGCAGCCTATCTCTCGGGCGGCGAGCGCGTACCTTAGTCCAGATGTCGGTCGGCTTGTACGGGATGACGTCGTGTGAGACGACACAGTGCGGCGTTGTTCCGGGCTTTTGGGGATGGGTTACTCCGTGCGGCTTTGTTCCGGACTTTTGGGGATGGGTGGCTTCGTGCAACTCCGAGCGGCATGGAGCAGCTGTCGCTTCCGACCTGAGGTGGCATTTCAGACATGGCATCCTATGTTAGGCCAAGGGTTGTGCCTCTATATTGATGTGTTCGTTGGTTGCCTCTGCGTGGACGGTGTTAAAGTATCCCCTATCAAGAATGATAGGGTATAATACCTTATTCTATTAGTCTATTAGGGTTCAGGGGGTCTAGGAACGAAGGACTCAACGCCAAGTCTTTCGAGCACTACGATATCATTCTTGAAGCCGATGGCTTGGATTCAGCATCAAGAATTGGAGCAGCAGTCTTGAGATGCACCCAAGCGTAAAGATCCCAAGCGATGTGTTGCTTGCTTCCCCACCACATCACAGCAACTCCTCCTCCGACATCCACAAAACACTGAACCTGTCTCAAACATGGGGAAGATTACGAGTCAAGAGTATGCCCCCAAATCCTTTGATTCCGTTTGATTAGCTCTGGGGGGATGGAGATCGTGTCCCCATAAACTCTATGCTATCACATGTTTTCCCATTGAACGAGTGAGATCTACTGCTGCACATACCCATTGCACCACAGTTGAGGACCTTCAGATTGACGCAGCAAGCGACACCATCATGTGAGTCAAATCCTCGGAGATACAGCCGGCTAAAGTCCTCCTTGTTTCCCACTCGAGCTGTACGCCCAAGTGCTAAAGTTAACGTGTGCATTCTTAGTTTATTGTGGTGCTCCCAAATCAATGCGCTAATCCTGCCAAGCACATGCACGAGATCTCTGTCATTTATGCCACCAACCTTACCTTCTCTTCATCTATCCCAACCTTCCACTTATTCGCCATCGCATCCAACTCAAACTCCACAGAAAGAAAAAAAAAAAAAAACCGGGTTTGTTGTCCGGCCCGACCAGCCCGGCTCGCTCGATTTCTAGCCGCGCCGCGCGCGTCAGAATCTGTCAGATAAATGTTGCCGGACCGGGTTCGGTTCTCGGCTCACGTCACGGTCGCGTCAGAATCCGTCTATGAAATGTTTGTGAACCGGGTTCAGTAGTCGGACCGATACGCCCTCCGCTTCGAAATTTGCAAATAAGACGACTCCGATAAGGCTTTCTATCCACGAAACTGCCCCAACATTGAAATAGGGCGTAATAGTAATTGACTCGATCGTGGAGGGTAATTATAAGCTGTCACGTGAGTCTGGGCACCTCGGTGGCTCACACCCCGAGGTCCCAACGGCCACAACTTGCCACTACCGGCCATTTCGGCGGAGTAATTTTATCGAGCAATTAAATCAATTGACTATTATTTATGGCTATTTGCAATACAAAAATAAGTTTGGAATAAATAACACGAAAGGAGTACGAGGGAATACGGCAGTCGTCCCTCCGAGCGGTCCAAATCCGCCAAAACCGATGACAAAATCTCCAGTTGGGCGAACTGTGTACGGACCGGTCTCGTCCCCCGATAAAGCTAAAATTGATGTATACGATAATAATTATTACTATTTTCATGAGTTGATAGAAGACGGTGGAGGCTTCCTTGCGAGGGCTTTGACTTGTCAACCTCACGGGAACGTTCATGGGGAGTTATGTCGATGAAATTATAGTAAAGTTGATTATAGAGTATGCGCATCCATGTACAAAATGTGCACCATGGAATACAAGTTTGGAATGCCTGCCGGAGATCAATTAGGACCTGCAGAATGTGCAGCTTATACCTTTAATTAGCGAGCAAACTGACAGCTGATCTCAAAGATTCTGATCGTAGCTTTTTCCAGTTGAATAACAGCAAATCTAGATTTACATCGTGTAGTAAATCCTCCCAAAATCTACATGGGTCGTCCAGTATATTCCTATTATCTTTTTTGGAACCTCCCTTCACCTTCTCTCTCTCTCTCTCTCTTTCTCGCCTTTAATGGAGAGACTGCACTAGGTTATAGCCTCCGAGGCTCCTCTCTTCCTATAAAGTACAGCCAACCTCCCGTCGCTTCCTTTACCGTGTTCTCTTCCTTTGTCCTTCTTCTCCTTTAGCTTATTGTATTTTCTTCCTTTCTCCTTCTTCTCCTCCTCCTCCACCTTTAGCTTTTCCTGTGCTTTCTTCGTTTCTCCTGTCTCCTTTGGTTTCCCTGCAGTCTCTCCGTTCATGTACTATTGAGTGAGTGCAGCATATTTTGGGAGAGAGAGAATGAGGACAGCCATGAAGAAAGTGGAGAAGATCCGGCAGATCGTGCAGCTGAAGCAAGTGATGCGGCGGTGGAGGGCACTCAGTCTTCGGCGCCACGGCGGGGAGGCTAGCCAGGCCGAGGGCGAGGCCGGGTCGGGGAGGCCGGTCCGGTCTGGGTTCCTGGCGGTGTACGTGGGGCCGGATCGTCGGCGGTTCGTGATCCCGACCCGGTTCCTCAACCTGCCGGTGTTCGCCGCCCTGCTGCAGCGGGCGGAGGAGGAGTACGGGTTCCCCCCCGCCGGCGGTCTGGCCCTCCCCTGCGACCCGGCCTTCTTCAGGTGGGTGCTCGACGCGCTCGACCGGGACGAGCCCCGGCTCGGCTCCCTCAGCCTCGAGGACTTCTACACCCTCTTCGCTGACCTCGGCGCCGCCGCCGCTTCCCCATGCCGCGAGCCCGTCGCTTACAACGGCTTCTCCCCTCTCCTCCCCAAGACCAAGGCTCGATAACACGCAGGCTTTTCTCTCGATCTTCTTCCTTCCCCTTGAAGTTTTTGTACAGGTGAAGAGGCAGTTGATGAGAAGTGGCTGGCGTTCACTAAGATTTCATCCATGGATCCTAAAAATGTGGGACTCATATGCGATGTGAGTCCTCTCTCTCTCTCTCTCTCTCTCTCTCTCTCTCTCTCTCTCTCTCTCTCTCTCTCTCTCTCTCTCTCTCTCTCATATAAAAGAGAATGAATCCAACTCCAGTCTTTTTTGTCTTGATCATGGAGTTGTATGGGGTTTCTGGGGGAGGTCATAACCTGGAATCTAAATCCACGACGATCCTGTTGCTGATGTTTGAGGCATGACGTGATTTGTACTGAGAATTCAATGCAATTCGAAGCTGAAACTGCTGTTGTCTTTCGTGCAATTCAGATGCACATTTCTTCCTCACTTGTTATGCTTTTGCTATGAATATTTTGAGATCCATATATTCTCTCTTCTGCACGAATGTGAGGTGGTCGATGCATCGTACAGAAAATTAGAAGGAATTGCACTGAGAATGAGAAGGGACAATACTTGTTAACCTTTTTGTCACCATTATTTCATCTAAAAACTTGAATTATCCCTCTGAAATTTGTATCCAACCAAGACGTATACATCATTTTGACAGGTAATCTCGAAGATAAACATCATTTTGACCACTTATTTTATTCTTTTAATCATTAAGAATCTTCATATCATATCATGAAACTGGCAGTGGTGGGTCAGGATCACCTCCAATCATTGCGCTGATTAATACTCTGATCGCATCACTCATATTCAAGATGATCAAAGTGATGAAGATAAGGCATCCATCCACATTCGGTTGTCTTTGCTTGCGTTCTCTTGCGATGTTTCTTCGTCCATCGGACCGCCGTGATCAAGCAAGCATTAAAGTGTGAGCATGGCTCCTTGTTTTCAGCAATGATGTGATATCTGAAGACCTCAGCCATGACTTTTCTGAGTTGCAGCATTCCTCGTCAACTTCGGTGGTGTTGTTGCTTGTTGCTTGCTCTTTGCTTGATTGACTATGCAGATCTTGCTACAGTTGTAGGGAAGATCGATGATGGCAAATGAACACGAACATGGTGGAGGCTTGCCCCACCTCGTCTGCGCCCACAAGGGGAAGGTTGTGATGGGCACCAATCACCACAGGTACCAGCATCTTCTTGAGAGTGATGCATCTTTTCCAGCTCACTGTGGTGATGGCTCTCTGCATGCTTCCATAATATACAAATATATTGTACACAAAGCTATTTTTGAGTTTTGCATATAGTACTCATGCTTGTCTCGAGAGAAAATATTGATTCTCCATGAATGTTTGGTGTTTGTTGATAGATGGCTTTTCAGATGGTTGTCATCGGTGATGATTCCAAAAGGATGTAGTCATTTGATTGGTTGTCTTCCCTACTTTCCACTTGTTTTGATTAGACTAATTGAATTTTAAGACCATTAAAATCCTCTCAACTCCTTATTTGTTGTCAAATATATCTAAATTTTATAAAGCATATTTAATTTTTTTATTATGATGAAAGAGAAAAAAAAATCCTTATTATATTTGTCACTCTTTTATCCTCTTTCATCATAATACATTATGGTTTTCGATTTTTAATATAATATTCCATTATATTTTATTTTTAAGAATCTTATTAAATCTATAATTCAACAAGTTAATTCATTGGTTCAGTCGATGATCTCGTGAGTCCAAATATTATGGATTCACGTTCGTCTAAGTGATCCAATATGGATAACTAAGATCGAAACTTGACATTAGTTCATTTTATATGATCTAGTCTTATGAAATCTCTATTTCGGTAAAGAATGATTTTATTTATTTATTTTTTTCATTGAGCTCTGAATCAAGATTGGAAGGGTGGAGTAGTAGTTGGACTACTTGATTGTTAAACCAGCTGAATTATGAGATAAGTTGTTCTCACTAGTTGAACATGAAATGGACTAGCAAACATTGGACCTACTTCAAAGGAGACACTATGACAATGTTGATGTTCTTGGCACCTAAAACTATGGTTGGAGGCTATTTCATATGCTGTGGATTTAATCAGCTCCAAAGGTTTGACATTTTTGAAGCTAATGATTCCTAAAAGATAATTGCTTGGATAGTTTAATCTACCCATGGATTTTGCCATCATTACAGTTTTTTTGTGGATTCAACCAAAATGAAGAGAATTTTACTCTTATATATTTATATGCATATATAAAACCTTCATCAACAACACTCAGTTTAACATTTACTAATCATAATTAATATCAATTTATTTGAGTTAAACATTTATACAATAAACAAAAATATAAAATACCTTTACTATAACATAGTTAGCTTCATGTGAATAAGAATTTCAATTAAAGTTATTAGAGATTAGCTTAAATGATATATATGTGAATTTTTTTTATTCTAAAAAATATATATTCAGTGCACGAGACTCCCATCAATGGAAAGTGTAAAGATGGTTAATGTCCCTAAATTCAAAATTTTTTGATTTTGAATGAACCTAAATTACTAAAAGAAAATGATTAATTTTAGGTAAACACATATGCAAATATATACATAGACACTCATATATAGCATATAACTTATTGTTAAACCATGTTATGATACCGATATTTACATGGATTGAATCCTCATGAAAATTATCAAGGGTGACATCACTTCTCATGCATTTGATGAATGCAATAAATATCTCTCATATTAATTATGCAACAAACCCATAACCCACAATTTTTTTAAAGGGTTACTCCGTGCACCTAAATATTGTTTTCTGATGGAAGTTATTATTTTGTATGACATTTATTTTAAATATAAAGATGATGGATAGCTTAGTCCACACACACCTTGTTTTCATTTTTCTTGGTAAAGTGAAAGGAGACTTGAATTATTTGGTATGATCTACATGGGATAAGATCATTATCCTCGACAGAATCTGAACTTGGGATTGCAGTGGAAAAAAAAAAAAGGTTCCGTCATCCTTTGTGGCTCCACAAAGCTTTTGAAGATGAAGAAATTGGTGGAGGTCTTCTTCTTCTTCTTCCCCTTTCCTTTACTCTTTCATAAAAACAAGGAAAACAGACGCAGACTTCAAATGGATGTATACCAGAAAAAGCTGAGCCCCGCTCCTCCTCCATGTTGAGCACAAACACCAATGTGCAGGGAGACTGCTTGCAACTTGAGCACACATCTCCACCCTCTCTAAGCTGTGAAGACTTTGTGTTTCTTCCTTCTTTCTGCCCTCTGACCTGTGTGTTTGCTCAGACCAGAGGGTGAGATGATGTGCGAGCTTCCTCAGTAACAACAGTGAAAAAGCTGCCATTGCCTTGAGATTCTCAGGACACTTTACATGGATAAAGAAAAATATTGAAGACTGCAGACCTGCTCTCAGGACTGAATAATGGTTTTGGGAATAGAGTACAGTAGGGTTTGTTGTCACTTTCCTTGTCCAATCCAACTTGAAAGAAGGAGAGAGATGCAAGTTCCTAGAATCTTGCTTTTAGAGTGGTTAATCATTGTGCCTCAAAAAGATAAAAAAGACTTGAGTGTGCAACTTAACCACTATGATAGGAAGAAAAAGGGGAATTTAACATGGTAAATTTAGATTAAGCATGTTTTATACATTCAAAACTATATTATTAAATTTATAATAATATACATAAAAATTTATAATAATTATAAAATATATTAATACGGAGATGAATTTATCAAAATATTTTTTTGAATTAATCGATGATTTGACTTTCTAATTATAGAGTATCGAACTTTAGTTTTTACTTCGACGGATTTCATTTTAATACTATAATAGGAGATCATAATCTTATTTATACACGTAATTGATGAATATATAATTATGATTATATTAATAATTGATGAATCTATAATTATACTTTAAGAGTTTCACTTATCTCGTCACTAAATTAGAAATATGACGGATGTTATCCACACGATTAATTTTTATAATAATTATATTCTTCAGTCAAATAAATTTACTTTAATTAGATCATTTTAATTTTGATTAATCAAAATAATGACTAAACACATTTAATTATATATGCTCACTACAAATAAACATCAAGAACTCTCTACTTAAGAGTTCTTGATGCTTATTTGTGCGATTTAGAAAACACATAAAAATGTAAAAATGTAAATTACAAGATTCATTTTCCTGCTCGAAAGTTTATGGTGAATCTTCCTTTTTAAGTATTATCTCATGGAAATTATGAACCATAGTGACTGTTTCCACAAATTTGTGATCTATATAGCAAGAGGTCCATCAATTAACAGAACTCCCATGCCCACAATGTGTAGCAAAATATGTAAGAAGAACAGGCATCATGCACAAGAAATTGCATGAGACGAGAGGTGGCAACACCATCTCTTTCCGATCCATTTAAGTCAGATCGAAATAGTATTAATTAATTAAAGATGTAACGTATCATTATGTTTCGTTAATCGGAATTCCATAGTAAAACTTAGTGAACACTTAGAACTTTAATCGATACGATAACAAAGCATTTAAAGGTATATTTCCTCAGCGACAATAATAATGTTATAAGAAGTTTTTTTTATTTATTTTTTAAACTTAATAAATATTCTTTAGGTTAATTATAGATTATTTCTATAATTAGTTATCATTCGTCTTTATACTTTCAAAAGTTACAACGAAAGTAAAAGTTTGCTCCAACAAATTTTTTCTCTTTCTTAATTTTTTTAATTCTATAAAATTATATTTTTAATTCTATATTTTTTTAAGTATAGGGATTCAATTGTAACTTTTGAAACATATATGGATCGAGATGTTAGAGATAATTAATTATAATAATTAATTTATAATTTTTGAAATATCGGATGTAGTGTGCTGTAGGAAATAAAATACGTGATATAAATATCTTAGGATAAGTACAATTTAATAGGGACATCCGAATGGGGATGGGTGGGCCATATCTGGGTCGCTTGATAAGGTTGGCCCACGACCTGGAACGGTTCTGATTGCATGAGGCGTCACGTTGGGCACGCTGCTTCCGTTCCGGCCTAAAAGCGAAACAGGCCGAGACGGGTGGGGCGAAGAGCAGAGGCCGTGTGTGTAGATTACCTGTGCCAAAACATCCAGGCAACACGACTTCCCCGGAAGCCCAACTCGCTTGTTGAAGCCCTCCAAACTGATGGGCCCCCAGTGGGGGAGGGTACAAATCCTGAAATGTGAGTGCGGTTTTCCAGGTGATCCGAGCTCGTGGGATAAAGCGGAAAGCATCGTCTTTGGTCCGCAACGGCCACGTGAAATGCGCGGCCGACCAACGATTTCCCTGTAAATACCCAACTGTGCACCCGTGAAACCGACCCAACACTATAATCGCCGCACTCCGCTCGCCGAATCCCTGATAGCCGAACCCTAAGCCCGGCCTCTCGGCCTCGATTCTTACCCCATTGCCTCCTCTCCGTCGAATCTCTGCGCACGTTGATTCCTTCGCTGCTAGGGCGGATGGAGTTGGCCAGGACCACTTCCAGGTTCAGTTTCGCGTCCAATTGCGGTCTCTTTCCGGTGAAATGCGGGAATCTCCGTAGGTATGCGAGAGGAGGGGGTGACCTCGTCGGCAATTCGGTCACCCTGAGGGCTTCTGGAAGTTCAAGAAGATTGGAGTCTTTGGTCAGCAATGCGAGTGCACGTGGGGGTGACGAGGTGGAGACCGTGGTCATCGAGAGGCCGGGCCTTGCTCCATTCCAAGTTCTCGCCGGGAGCCCCGCGCCGCTTGGTGCCACGGCTTGCGATGGCGGTGTCAATTTCGCAATTTACTCCAGCGGCGCCACGGCCGCGGCGCTGTGCCTTTTCACGCTCGCTGACCTGACAGCTGTAAGCTCTGCTGCTTTGCATTGATGGGGTTTGTTCCTTGCAGAGGTTGAATTGACTTACTGGTTATGCGTGCATATCGATCCAAAAGTTTTCATTTTTATTTTATTTCTTTCTAATTATTTGGGCAACTACTTTTAGGTTCATTTTTCGTCCAAATGAAGGTAATTTAGACAGCAGAATTCTCAGCTTAATCCATAGGGGAGAGTGACTTGAGTATCATTGATGGTGTAGCATTCGTGGTAATATAGAGAGTTTTCAGCTACATTTGTGCTAACTAAATTGGTCAATTATGTAAATAAGCAGGTGAAATAGCATCTGCGGTTTCAATTTAGGTTGATGCACCATTCAGAGATTTTCCATTTAAAGGGAAATTTCTAACTTTTCAATATCTCTACCTTCTTCCTAGATCATCCTAATTTATAACATGAGTCATGTTTTCTATCATCTACAAACCAACATTTAGTTGCTTAAGAAAGAAGATGGATATATGTTCTTTTTTATTTGTTTTATTTCGTTAGGCATATACATTAGAAATAATGTGATGATTGTTTTATTTATTTTTTGGAATTATTGTGAATTTTTGCTTTATATGATATGACTTTTGCCCCCCTTTCTTTGCAGAACAGAGTGACAGAGGAGGTTGTCCTTGATCCTTTGATCAACAGGACTGGGAATGTTTGGCATGTTTTTCTTCAAGGGGAACTTGACGATATGGTTTATGGGTACAAGTTTGATGGGAAGCTTTCTCCTCAGGAAGGACACTACTTTGATTATTCCCGAATTTTATTGGATCCATATGCTAAGGTTTGTTTTGTTTGTAATAACTAGCTATGCACTCTTGTTTCATTCCTAGATTATGCTTTTAGAGAAAAAATTTCCCTTGAATCCGAGATTTGATGTTCTGCTTGTCTCAATAATTGTCAAGAGGTGTCTCATTGTTAATTCCTTTTTTTTTAGGCAGTAATAAGCAGAGGAGAATATGGTGTCCTAGGACCTGGAGGTGATTGTTGGCCCCAGATGGCAGGCATGATACCAGTTTCTAATGAGGAAGTATGTATGCATATATATAAAATATACAACATATAATTTATTAAAGAAGTTTCTGTACCTTCCATCCTTTGTTTTTTTGAACTTTTACAATGCTTGATTCTTGTCTATCGCTGCTTCTTTATCATCTGAATGCCAGTAACTTAAACATGATAAATTCATGGACATCAGCTTACTGTGGAAGATAAATAGCTCATCCTTACATTACTGATTTCAAAACTGAAGGAACTTTTGTATTTGTTTAAAGGATATCTCTTACATAATATCATTGTTGCCTTTTTAGTTAGTCTTTATAAACTAGGGCTTTTCTACATAAATTTCTGTAATATATTAAGTATAATATATATATATATATATATATATATTTTTTTTTTTTTTTTTTCACTATAAAGAACATGCCTGTATGATAAGACTGGCACATGACCAACAACTTTCTTCACTATGAGAACTATAAGGCTGATTGGTGTATTGGATGATGTCTAACATAGTAACTTAATGGGTCAAGTGGACTTCAAAAAGTCACATGCTGATCTCTGAATCAGCCTAGATATCTTAATAATATTGCTGATCAAGGAATTTTATGTAATGAATTAGGCATAAGCTGAAGAAGATTGAGCCATTCCCTGTTCAGATGTGGTGGACTCTTTGTAACTTATTGGTCAGCCAGAAGATATTGAAGAAGGCACACGACCAGCTGTATGAATCAGCCTGGACGTTGTTAGAATGCAACTGATCAGAGACTTGTCTGTATCTCATTAGTCACAAGCAGTAGCAGCTTTAGCCATTCCATGTCCATGTCTGGTCAATTGTTTGAATCCTTTCAGTTGCTTTATGTTTTAGTCTTGATTGTCAGCTGACTCTGTTAAAGATTTATTCTTTATGTTTATATATGTTTCTTTATTCTAGTACAGTTCCAAAAAAATTGTAGTTTGATAGATTTCCATATTTTCATGGGTGTAAGACTTGTCTGGAATTAAAAACCCAAGATTGCCAGCTCTCCCACTTGATCCCCAAAAGCAATGTAGCTAGAAATATTTTTAAAAAAATGTTATGTAAAAACCAACTTTCTTTCTAATGTTTGCTTGCTTTATGAAGTTGATCTACTTGTATATATATGTATATTTAGTATATGCAATATATGGCATCTGGGCTGGCCTAGGCTATAAAGGCGCCAGTCTATGCTTGGCGAAAATTTTGACTAGGCCTTGTTACACTTGCTCAAGCTTGGTCCAATCTAGTTTTTTTCTTGTCCAATCTTGTCTATTTTTGGGCCAAGCTATTAGGCTTGGGTGAGTAGGCAGGCCATGAACAAGTGACCAGGAAACAACACATTGTAAATTAGCAAGAACAACATGAGCTAACAACTAACCAACATAATATGGTTATGATACTCAAAAGCTACAATACTAACCTATATAATCTACCTGTATTTATATTTTCTTTGAATTGAAATTGGGTCCATGACTTCCATCATGGATTAACCGATACCAATACCAGTCGATGGCTGCAACAGTGGTATCAGTATTGTACAATGTATCAAGTATTGATGCAGTTGGTGCTGATCAGTGCCAGCTATACCGACAAAGAGAGTGAAAAAGAGTGAGAGAATGGGGAGGAGGAGGTGAGGTGGCACAATGTGGATATGCAAAGAGGTGTAGCAATGACAGAAGCAGTGAGGAAGCAGCATAGTGATGTGGAGGAGATGAAGTAGAGCTATGGAACAAAAAAAAGAGATGGAAAAAAGAAGGGTTGGGAACAGGTAGCGAGCATCAAGTGGTAGGCTCACCATCCAATATAATTGAACACCAGTAGGCTTATTGGACGGTAAGCTTGGTTTTGGATCAGACTAGGTGACTGGTACTGGTAAGCTGAATTTCAGATCAGACTGGGCATAGTTGTCCAATATTCTTTATCAGACAGGTAAAACCATATGATTGAGATTTAAATTTCCATTATTTCAATTTTCTGAAAATGTTTTATTTCTCGAGCTTACATTTTCATGAATATTCTGAATGTTAATGTACTTTGGTCTATCACATTATGCATCTGAGTTGATAAAAAGAATTCTTTTATTTTCTTAGTTTTGACCTTTGTCTGCTAAATCTGTCTTTTCTATTTTCAGTTTGATTGGGAGGGAGATTTACCTCTGCAGTACCCTCAAAAGGACCTTATAGTTTATGAGATGCATGTGCGAGGCTTTACAAAGCATGACTCTAGCGAAACCAATTCACCTGGAACCTATATTAGTGCAATAAAAAATTTGGACCATTTGAAGGTATATATTATGGTTAATGTTAAGGTTTATATATTTATGTAAAGCTGGTCTATGCCTTTGTTCTTGTGTCACATATTATGAGTGTTACTTTTTTGTCATTAATTTAATATGCAAATGGATGCATACATATAAATTAGTTCTAATAATACGCTTGGGTTTTTTTATCAATTTTACACCTTGAAGTTTCAGAGATGATCATAACTTGGCA
The DNA here is from genome assembly GCA_024322285.1 of Musa beccarii. Lineage (NCBI taxonomy): Eukaryota > Viridiplantae > Streptophyta > Magnoliopsida > Zingiberales > Musaceae > Musa > Musa beccarii. The sequence continues at coordinate 5,715,018 of CM044401.1, read as the reverse complement.
GGTGTTAATTAAGACAACCTAACTGACATGTTATGCCATATAAGATTTTTCATAGTGGAACATGGCAAGGCTTAAATGCTTAGCAACAGAATTGGGTCAAATTATTAAAACAAGAAACTGAAGAACTTAAACAGACTGAAAGTATTCTACGTCAGGAAAGCATGTGATAGATTTTTCTTGAAAATCTTGGATCAAATGAGAATAATAGCATACATCACCTTTATCTTATCTTGTTTCATCTGTTTTTTTTTTTTTCCCCAAGCTCATCGTGTTGGTCCTTGAGCTTCTATTTTCAGTATTATAATCTTAGCATTTCTTTTCTCCCACTTCCAGGGAATAACTACTAAATAAATTCCTCCTATTTTAAACAGTATAGTGGATTCAGCAATCAGCATTAATATGTGAGAAACACATGGTGACATTCCTGCATTTCTATGAAAGAGTACAAAGTTGGACACGCTTAGAAATGGATGTTTTACACTATGAAATGTTATAAACATTCATGGATACACTAAATTTTCAGTGGTAATTTTGTGCCATATTTGCCTTCGTTAACAGTAAGTATTAACTAATGGAACCAGTACTTATGTAAGTTATACACATCTGGGGGGTAAACTTTTTGGTATCTTGAAGCTTCTGAATTTTACATTTAAGCATGACAATTGTAGGCAATTGGTAGTTTCACTACTATTTAAAATGGAGTATAAATTAAAACCTGCAAAAATATCTCCATTTACAATTCACAACACGTGTGTACAAATGTGCGAAAACAGAGTGTTATTTGCAGGATTTTCTTAAAATATGGAAAGTAGGCTGTGTGTATAATTATATGGTTTACAGGATTGATGCCGAAAGTGACCCTGTTGACCACTTCTTCATATTGTTTGAAGTACATTATCATACAGATTATATCTTACAACTAGTTGCTGAACTTTGGCTGATCATTGAAAACTCTACAGGAATTGGGAATCAACTGTATAGAGTTAATGCCATGTCATGAGTTCAACGAGCTGGAGTACTTCAGCTACAATTCTATTGTTGGCGAGAATAAGTATGTAAGCTTGACTGCAGTAAGTTGTAAATAATTTATTATTTAGGCAAACAGTGTGGTACTAGTAGATGTGCCCTTAAATGCATTCACCGTGGAGAAGACATTTTATCTGCATGCAGAAAAAAGTGGATTAGTGTCTTTGCCGATATTATCCTACTTTCTCGATAAAAATTGTCTTCTTAAGTAGGGTCATGACTAAGAATTCTCATAATGAGCTTGAGTAACACTAGATACATTCAAAATAAAAACTGGCCTTGTAAATGTGTTTCCTTTAACCTTCCATTTGGTAATTCTCAATTTGCAGATCCTTGATTTAATTTGTTTCATAATTTAAATTAAACATTCCTAATCTGGTATCTTTGTCCAAAGAGTCTCATTGTTAGAGCTTTTTCAAGTGGGTGAAACTTTGTATTTTAAGATTTCATGTTTGCTAGTTTTTCTTCAAGTTATTTGTGTAAAGAACTTAAATGTTTTTCTTCAATGCTATATTTGCCCATCTAGATCTTGGGAAATCTCATTGTTTGTAAATGTTTATTTATTATCTCAGGCTGAACTTCTGGGGTTACTCTACTGTCAACTACTTTTCACCCATGATAAGATATTCATCAGCTGGTTTGGCTAACTGTGGCCGTGATGCAATAAATGAATTTAAGACTCTCGTTAGAGAAGCTCATAAGCGAGGAATTGAAGTAATCAGCACGTTGACACATATATTACTTAGTATTGTATAGCATCCAACAATTTTCTAATACAATTTACTTCAGGTACTTTTGGATGTTGTTTTCAATCATACAGCTGAAGGGAATGAGAACGGTCCTATGATTTCATTTAGGGGCATTGATAACAGTACATATTATATGCTTGCACCAAAGGTTTGCTTCCACAATGACATCATTTATTTCCTTCTTACCAGAACTTGTGAAACAGAAATATGAGAAAAATTCTCTAGAAGAATTACACATTTGTACTGATTTAAGATCAACCAGATTTTCACTACTTAGATGCCTTATTTTTTGACAGGGTGAGTTTTACAACTATTCAGGTTGTGGCAACACCTTCAACTGTAATCATCCGGTGGTTCGTCAATTTATAGTTGACTGTTTAAGGTAGATAGACAGGTTTATCCTTTTCAAACTTTGCAACTTAATTATGTCCTTATCTGTAATACACAATTGGACAGGATGAACGATTCTTAAGTTATGAAATTTCTGATACAGTGTAGCAGTCGCCTATGTATTTTTATTGATTCTCCTAAAATTTGCTTGCTCTAGTTGATGTCAATTGGCTCAATTCCATTAATGACCCATCATATAAGTCCCTGACATCTACTCTTTGTTAAGTTCTCCTTTGAGGAGGTCTTACTAACTGTTATTCTCTTTTGCTATGTAATCTGTTTGCTTACGTTTTCCTGTGCATAGTTGATGTATTGTATTTCCTTTTAAGGAGATAATTTCAGTATTTTATTAACCATGGTCTGCAATACCGATCTGTACCGCCCGTACCGGGCGGTACGTACCGGTCCGACAGAATACCGGCACGCGGACCGCCCTGTATCGGTCGGTACGATTTTTTTATTTTTTTAATAAAAAAATTATTTTTTAAGCTTTTTTTAATGCTCGGCGACGTCACCGAGGCTCGGGCGACGGTCCCGAGGCTCAGGCGACGTCCCCGAGGCTCGGGCGACGTCCCCGAGGCTCCAAATTTTTAAAAATTGTTTTTTAACTTTTCGGCGACGTTGCCTCGGCGCAACGTCGCCGTTGATTTCACTCGGCGACGTTGCGAGGCGACCTCGTTGGAAGGAAAAAAATCTATTTATATATATATATATTTATAATTATAAATATATATATCGAGCGATACGTTTGAACGCATCGCTCGGTTGCATCGCATCGCACGTACCAGAGAAACGTCGAAACTCCGGTACGGTACGGTATTGCAGACCCTGTTATTAACAATTTAATCCCTTTGATGTTCAGCATATTACATATAAAACTATTTAGAGATTATAGAGGTTGTGATCACTAGCAAACTTTCATGGTAGGAAGTCCTCATAATTCTGCAGATTTTGTAGGTGAACCAAAAGTTGAAGTTGCAGACATGAGAATGGATTTTCATTAGAATATTACCTATTAAAAATTACAACTTTCTGAAATGCAATTTCTGGAATGCTGTTCCTGTGGATAACTTAGTTTGTAGATAAATCTGATAAAATCAGAGAACATAGATTAGGGGGTTGAATTCCTTTCTTTTTTGACCATCTCTAACGGGATTAAAAATATTTATCATTCTTTTATTCCACCTGTCACTGCACCTTGATATTGATTATCTTTCTGTTGTAGATATTGGGTTACAGAAATGCATGTTGATGGATTTCGCTTTGATCTTGCATCTATTATGACCAGGAGTTGCAGGTTGATCTCTTTGCACTGCTTAACTACATCCTGTTTTACATAGCATCTCATGTTTCAAATTGTTTCATGAAGCCTATGGGATCCTGTGAATGTATATGGAAATCCCATAGAAGGTGATATGGTGACAACTGGAACTCCTGTTGGTGGTCCTCCACTTATTGAAATGATCAGCAATGATCCAATTCTTTGCAAAGTCAAGGTAATTAGCTGATTGGTTACTTAATAATAGTATTTGTTTGTTTTTTTATGGGCACTAAGCATACATGCTAAAACTAGTTCTACTAATTTGTTTGTGATGGTCACAATGGCTGTTTCTCTCTATCACATTCCGGAGTAATTTTATTATTGATGGTGCGCTTTATCTTATTAGATTGATGATCTACTACATTCAAATAAGCCACTTTGTTTCCCATCTTTTGATGCTATTCAATTTTTTTTTTCAAAATTTTCTGTCAAATAGTTGATTGCTGAAGCATGGGATGCTGGAGGCCTTTACCAAGTTGGTAGCTTTCCACACTCGGGTATTTGGTCTGAGTGGAATGGACAGGTTTGTTGGAACTTTATCTTCTTTTCTATAGTTTAATGTTTCATCAAGAGCTTCTGAAGGTGTGAAGATTTTTACATTACCATAGAGCGCATTTGGGAACAATGATCTTGTCTATACTAAGATATTTTATATCATGACAGAAAGCTAAGTTCCAGAGTAACTACTTTGACAGAACAAGAAGAAATAAAAATTAGTCTTCATTTTAAAGAAAGTTCCAATGGAGTACTCTGTAACCTTAAGACTGAAAATATTGGTATAATGATCAGTGGAACTTAATTCCACTGCAATCTATTTAAAAATGCTTAACCTACTTGAAAGCAAACATATCATTCAAACATTAATCATTCTTTTGAGTTAAATAGTTATGTTCTTCTCTTCAAATAGGAAAAAAAGGCATAATACCCGTATAAGTTTCTTTATTAGCTTATTCAAGGCCACAGATTGTTAAATAGGTATTAGAATTTGCTTCAGAGTGCATGTCCATTAGACCCTCTTGTTAGCATGCAGTCATTATATTTCAAGAATTTTAAGAGATATGGATGCTTGAGAATGGTTTGGATTGATTTTGCCCAAAACAAAGGCTGGAGCCAATGTTGACTTCTTCTCAACAATAAGCAAGTTACTCTGAAACTAGAAGATAGCAAACACTAAAGGATATTTTATTTGAATATATTTGGGCTCACAGGCATGCTGAACTTCAACATGGTGAAACTTGACTCGCAGGCCTATTACCTGGCTATTGTCTCTCCAATATCAACCGGTATCTTGCAGAAAGTTAGTGATACTGCAAAAGAGTTGACACATATGAGATGCATTCCTAGGCACACTTGATTGCTATGGCCTTAGTAACACTTGTTTGTTTTAACTGGTATGCATTAGTACTAACATCTACTCCTGACGCAATTTCTCAGTATCGTGACATAGTGAGGCAATTCATCAAGGGTACTGATGGATTTGCTGGAGCTTTTGCACAGTGTCTTTGTGGTAGCCCAAATCTTTACCAGGTAATTTTATGACTTTTACATGCATAACCTTTCCTTCCTTGACTTAATTACCTTTTTTCTAATTTAATTTGTAGAAGACACAAAGGGAAGATAAACTAACCTGGAAGCTACAGAACATTATTTCAGTAAATTCATGACCTATTGCAACTTTCATCAAGCTCCTTAAGTAGCATGTATTACATTTTGTTAGTTAAATTGCAGTGAATGTGAATTAAATTTGTTAGTTAAATTTCTTATTCTAGATTCTTATTCTTTGACCTTCTGCATTTCTTGGCTTAGTTCGATAACTAGCATGTATTACATTTTGCCAAAACTGTGATTTATGTAGACATTAATTTTCAAGCCTGAAAAGAATTACCAATATATGCACAGTAAGAATGCTAATTCAAGAATTCAGAAAGCGGGTCAAAATAACCTGTAGATGATTCCAGGCAAGTGTAGGATACAATTAAGTAAACTTCCTGCCACTGATCCCATCCAAGTTTGGTAAGATACTGAAGTTATTCAAGTTTCAACAAAGTTACTCATTATAAACCTTATTTGTTAACAACATTCCATTTTGTGGTTTATAGAAGCTATCTATTACCAAGGTTCTCTAGTATGGATAATTATATTTACATCCTTCACGATATTTATTTCTATATGATCATTGGATTCTGTGCTTTTCATAGTGTCCAGTCACAAGAAGTTTTTCTAATTTGACTCATATTGCTCACTGATATTCTGGATCAGGATGGAGGAAGAAAACCGTGGCATAGCATCAACTTCATCTGTGCACATGATGGATTTACTTTAGCTGATCTGGTGACATACAATAACAAGTACAACTTGTCAAATGGTGAAGATAACAGGGATGGAGAGAATCATAATCTTAGCTGGAACTGTGGAGAGGTAAATTTATATGAGCTTTTAAATTCAGTATCCTTTGTATCATTCCAGCAAATATTATTTTCCTTCATTGCTGGACCTTTTGACTGCTGATTCCTTTTTTTGGTTTTATTTGCATCTTACATATAACTGCAACTCCCTTTTGAGATGAGGAGTGAAAGTTCTGCACATTAGATTACTAGTGAATTAGGAGAAAAGTTTACAGTGTTTCCAATTTAATTAATGAAGATTGAGAATATAATATTGTATATGCTTACTTGCTGCGCTACCTCTATGGTCCACTACAGAAAAGTTTGCAGAATATTAATTTTCCACTCTGCAGGAGGGGGAGTTTGCAAGCATAACCGTAAGAAGATTGAGAAAAAGGCAAATGCGGAATTTTTTCCTTTGCCTCATGGTTTCCCAAGTAAGTATTAGTCTTAATATTTTAGATACCATTGAATTTCTCGAGAAATGAAGTTACCATCTGTAGTGTTAAAAGGCATTGATTATTGAACTTATTCTTGCTTTGTTGAGTACAAGAACTGTCTCTCTGAAAGCTGTGGATCTAGGAATTTGTTCTTGATTTAAGATGATTGTTTACATGTATATATTTTTTTAGGTGGATAAAAAATATATAAAATGTCAAGATAGTGGAATGGGATTTAATGATCAAATGCTATTCGCCTGCAGACATTTTGTTGGCAGTTGAATTCAGTAGTTTTGTGGCCTTTCATCTCCCACACACTTAACATCTCAAGTTTATTCATCCTGGTTACTTTAGTTTACATCACAAGTTTAAGCATCCAACAACTGTTTTTACCAATGTTACCCTACTTACGACCGAAATCTTTTTATTGCTGCAGGGAGTGCCAATGATTTACATGGGTGATGAATATGGCCATACGAAAGGAGGAAACAACAACACATACTGCCACGATAATTACGTGAGCATCTATTGTCATTCTCTTGCACTTGGCTTGGCTCTTGTCTATCTTCACATCTGTTATCGGTTTGATGCTTGAACTTCATGTGCCACAGCTCAACTATTTCCGTTGGGATAGGAAGGAGGAATCGTCATCTGATTTCTACCATTTCTGTCGACTCATGACCAAGTTCCGCTAGTGAGTGCACCATCCTGACAACCCTTCTCCGACTATTGACAAAAGCATTCATCCAACACGGGCCATTAAATCTGTGTTTTGTTGAACCACAAATTGCAGCGAATGTGAATCCCTCGGTCTGGATGAATTCCCAACATCGGAGCGACTCCAATGGCATGGCCACCAGCCCAAGATTCCCGATTGGTCCGAAACCAGTAGATTTGTCGCATTTACCATGGTATATAATTCAATCCTGTACACTTTTCCAAGAACCAACCAACCTATGATGACTCCAATAACCGACTTTTTTTTGCTATTGCTTGATGTAAGAGCAGAGTGATTTAGTGAAGGGAGAGATCTATGTGGCCTTCAACACAAGCCATCTGCCAGTGACAGTCACACTACCAGAACGCTCGGGCTATCGATGGGAGCCGCTGGTGGACACGAGCAAGCCCGTGCCCTACGACTTCCTCTCCGATGACGTCCCGGACAGAGCCATGGCCATCAAACTGTACTCCCATTTCCTGGACTCCAACTTGTACCCCATGCTTAGCTACTCCTCTATTATATTAATACTCCAACCCGATGCTTGAACATTTCATTATGGCAGTTCAAAGTTACAACTACTACTATTATTATATTATTATTGTGATTATTGAAGGAAATGATGTATAGTAGCTCAGCTCCGCGGAGGTAATGACCAGCACATCCAACTAAACTTGGAGAAGATCCCATTCTTTCCTAGTGCTAAAAGAGCCATAAAGAGAACATCCTCTCGAAGCTTCATATTAAGTGTTTATGTTGGCAATGAGACTTCAACCTTCAATTATTTAAATTATGTATAGAATGATTCAGTTATTGGAATGTCATTGTAGATCAAAAAGAAAAATTATGACCAAATGTAGTTGGCATTTGCTAACTTGTGTCGGAAAAGATATTTTTTTTAATAAAAATTGTTCTTAATATTTTTGTAATTATAATAATTTTTTTTAAAAATGTTGATGTGATTAAAGATTTAATTAATAACCAAATAATAATCACTAAGAATTATAATGAATTCTCATAGTATTAATTACGATACATCTGGATTAAAATTTATTTTAGCTCTTGTGGTTTTGGTCATACATCACTTTAAGTTTTTATGGTTTATTTGTGTCTAAAATAATTCTTATATTTTTAATACATAGCATAAGTATGAATTAATAAACGTTAAAGTCTGCTTATGTGGCATGTTAATTCATAATAAATCATTAATATATGATATGTATAATTTAAGTTTTAAAAAGGGCTACGATCCATTTTAACCCCTATGGTTTTGATCATGGACCACTTAAGCTCTTTATTTATTCATATCTAAAATAACTCTTATATTTTTAAAAACATAACATATGAGCCTCTTTTGTCACGGATGATAAGTTTACTTATGGGCATGTTGACTCAAAATAAATAATTAATATAATGACACATGTAACTTAAGTTTGAAAAAAAAAAGACCACCATCAATGGTGGGAGGAGGCATTGTTGTGAAAGTGACCACTAGTAGTAGCATCAAGTTCCTATTGCCTAGCAGGGCGTTGTATGCATGTAGCCTCTTTTGTGTTGACGATGAGTTCAAGAGCTTTCGTCTTGACTTAGGTGAATGTGCATCGACCAGCTCGATACTAGGCACGCAATGGTCTCTTGATCCCTCTTTCTTCTCCTAGGTGTCTTCGTCCCCATCGCCTCCTACTTTGTCCTCTCCTATGCCCCCACCCACCGTACCTATGATGTGGTAGTTTAACTCTCCCTCACCTCCGCCTCCGACCTCTCCTCCCTCTACCTCTTCGCCTTTGTCCGTCAATTTCTTTTCCTTGACAAGATATATTTTAATCCTTTTTTAAACTTAAATTATATATGTCATTATATTAATAATTTATTACGAGTCAGCATGCTACGTAAGCAGATTCTAATGTCTATTAACTCAAACTTGACGAGAGAAGCTTATATGCTATGTTTTTAAAAATGTATGGGTTATTTTGGATATAAATAAATCATAATAATTTAAGTGGTCCATGACCAAAATCACAAGGGTTAAAATGAACCTTAATTATTTTTTAAACTTAAATTACATGTGTCATTATATTAATTATTTATTATGAGTCAACATGCCACATAAGTAAACTCTAACGTTTGTTAATTCAGACTGAACAAGAGAAGCTTATATGTTACGTTTTTGAAAATGTATGGATTACTTTAAATACGAGTAAATCATATGAGCTTAAATGGTCTATTGACCAAACCATAGGCTAAAATGAATCTTAACCCTAGGCCTCTAGCACAAAATAAGAAAATGGGAGAATCTAGTTGAACTTAATCATCAAACATCTTTGAGTTCGATGATAAAAGAAGAACTCGACTATAAAGCATCGATTGTATTATTATATGATTGAACTTAACCATAAAATATCTTGATGACAACATGATTGAACTCAGCTATAAAGCATACTACACAACATGAATGTTGCCAAACTTGACAATCAAATATGTCCCTCGATAATGATGTAATCGAACTCCATCATCAAATAATCAAACATGTCTCTTGACAATAACGTCATCAGACTTAGCAATAAAATATTTTTGAGTGATCGAATTAGGCCATAAAGTATTTTCAGGTAACGACGTAATCAAACTCAATCATAAAACATTCCTCAATGAATACATTATCTAATTTGACCATGATGACTTAGTTAAATCCAATCATAAAGAATTCCTTGACGATAGTGTGATCGAATCCGACTACAAAATATTCCGTGATGATGACATAATCGAATCCAACCAATGCATCCAACTATTAAGTAACCCGATGATAATCTAACTACAGAATGTCTTCAGATCACAATGCAAACAAATTTGGCCATGACGACAATGACTTACTTGAAGTCACCTTAAAGTAACTACCAAGCGAAGTCAGCGCATCCAGACGCACAATAGATTGTGTGATTAAATAGCCCACCAAACGAGGCATCGTGTCTCAAACCAATCTATGTCAAAATATGATGGGGGCAGATGATATGGGAGCTTCGGCTTGTAGGTAATTTGATATCATACCGTACCAATCCGTATACCTGACTTCATCAGCATGATGCCCAAATAATGATCCTATAGGGATGATGACTCATCGTTTACGACGACACCGATAGAATGGTTTATTTGATTAAAATGGTTGCTAATTGTCCCTTACATTACATTAGCGTGACATATGACTCACTGGCTCAACAATGGTCGGATACCCTGTGTAATTGATGATGAAGTTAATCCTCACTTTCATCTTGGTACATAAGGAATATACTAGCTATAACCAGAATCCTTTGAGATTATCCACTAACATACGCGGATCTTTGTCAAACATGCTCTAGATGGATGTAGTTTTTATAGGAGCTTGTCTTCCAAACACCCAACCTATGGAAGTCAAACCCAAATTAGACTCAAACGAATAATTATAATTTGATTTATCAACGCATCAACAGACCCATGTATACTAAACTCTTTGATACGTACAAAACTCACTTATCTTTAAGTTTACCAAAGAAGAGTTGATGTCCACTGCGACTTAATTTGTCAAGATATAAATAAATATATATGTATATATATATATATATCTTGATTAATCGAATGCTTGGAGTTTATTATTTTATTTGATTGAAGAAACTTAAAGAAAAAAAGAAACCAAAAAAAAGAAACCAGAGTTTTCATATTAAACTAAACATATATAAATTGGCAACTATATATCAATGGTAAAGTGTTTATATTTACAAATATGTAAATAAATATAAATCAATTATTTGCATAATCTAGAGGACGAGTCAAAATTAAGTATGGCGTGAATGGAAGAAAGACATATATACTGCCAACAAAATGCCAGAATCTTTTGTTGCGACCCAAAATTTCTTGGAGACACGAAAACATTAAAGCTGAAGAACATATCTTGGCAAATTATGGGTATAAAATTCGTAATAAATCATTCTCAAAATGCTTCGTTGAAAATTTCGCTTTGCAATGATATGCAAATCAAGCTGCAGTACATCCGACTATAGAATGGGATGCATTTGGTGCATCAAAGGTTCCACCAAAGGCTACAATGGTGGCAACTGCATCATGGAAAACAACTGAGACAAAAAGTGAACAAGAGCAGTTTCCCAGTACTCACCAGCAATGTTAGAACTGCAGCCTCCTGATTTCAACATGGAGTAGTCTTGCGGTACCATCGCCTTCATTTTAAGCAGGAAGGATTGTAGATTAAGAAATGCCTCATGGATCTTGATGAAGGCACAACAATCTACTCCTGCTTTATCTGGTTTCCATGGTGAAAGGGAAACCAATCTCAGAAAAACAAAAAACAAAAAAAAAGAAGAAGAAGAAGAATATACAACTGGAGTCGAGTTATATTAGACTCGGGCGGTCAGCTCGCCATCAGAATAATCTGGGAAGGTGACACACTTGAAGACTTTGCATTTTGAGCACAAAACATAACCAACCTGCAAGACGGCAAAAGGTCATAGGTCCTCTGTTTACTCGTGTATTCAATTGAACTTTCTGATATATTCAAGTATCATGATGTTTAATTCACAATTATCAAGATACTACTTAAACAAATACTTTCAAGAACTTACAGCTTTGCATGTTGGGCAACGGCGGTAGATTCGATTGTTTTCAGCCTTCACATTGTTCTTCTTGCCCTTACAGAAGTCACAAAGCAGCCATCCGCTGCCGTTGCACGGTTCACACAGAATTCCGAATTCCTAAGTCATAGTTTAATAGCTAGTGTTATATGATGATCAAGATGATACACTTGTGAGATGAAAATTTAGGTTACGGAGATGTTTGTGGTCATACTGAACAACCATAGAAAAAACAAAAGGATAAGGGACAGAAACTCAAAGAAAAGAAAGGACATGAAAAAAAAAACAAATGCACGATGACATTATAGCCTTCTCTCTGAAGCATGATGTACGTAAGCATCATTGATTTGCTAATCCAAAATGCTATTCTCTATGATGAAGATATATCTTGAACAAAGGCAATAAAAAGGATTCCCAAGAACGTTTTTTCCTATACACAATCTTTCACCACATTAACCAAATTGTTCTGATCCACGTAGAAGGTTCACATTGATACAAGGCAAGATTTATGTATTTGCATGAAAAGAATGTTACTCCATAAGCAGTGTACTATGTGCTTAACCTTTTTAACTCAAATGTGTTCCTTTTAACTTTGTGAGCCTTTAAACGTAGCCTGTCTATGTATCATGAAGCTTCCTGCTTCTCTCATGGTTCAGCTTTGTTAATTGACTTTGTATTTTTGCCTCCAAACATATGTAAGATTAGGTTTACGTTAGGCATTGCTTTGTTCTTCCATTCCTTTCTACTGTGCCTAGGTTTAGTTCTTCTATAAATCTGGTGTTTTTGCAGATTTTAAAAGTCAAGCGAACCTATCATTTGGGTCAGTTTTGAGTTGTAATAGTTATCTAGGAAACAGGGAACAATTTAACAGAACTAGAACCCAACTAGCAGTTGTAACTGCAGAATAAATAATGGTCAAGGACTACCTATACCATCTCAATCCATCAGGATTAACTTCCAGAGAGTAACAATCTCCATGGACTAAATATAAACCTAAAGGAAGAACTTTGGAAAAAGTTATGGATTGTTTTCATCCAAAGAGCTCACAGATGATTAAGACTGGTTTGGGTTGCTTGTAGCAATTCAAAATCAGTGGTCAAAGAAGAGATAGAGAAAGACCTAAGGATAACTTTATAATGAAAAATATTTGATGGCTCTTAATTTGACTACTAGTCCTCAACAAAACTCAACTCCAACAATAATATGCAACAATATATATCTAACCAACATTGTGGCAAGTTCCTGGTATGCTACAAGAACCAAAACTCAACTCCAACAACATCTTGTCATCATGCTTTCAGCTACAAGCCAATCTTGTGAAGTTGTCAAATGAATATAGATATTTGACACAAGATGCATACCTAAAGAACTGCTATAGGAAATAGGAAGAAGGAGAAGAATAACAAAGAAACAAGAACAATAACAAAATGGCAGGAACATAAATGTATGGTATGTAATTGCCAAATGAATTTGTTGCACTCTTTTCCAATTTATAATCCATAGACAGAACATATATTGCATTCCATAATCCTATTTTTCTCAATAACAAAGTTAAAAACCATCAGTTTGATCAATTAGAAACAGCCACTGCCAACCTGTGCACAAATGCATTGAGAAAATTAACTGACCTCTTCCTCCTCCTCTGTCGCATGTTCTTGTTCGGTTTTGGGGTTTTGCTCTAAGGGGGTGCAATTCATGGGGAGTAAGCATAGCTTCTTCATCTTCCCCTTCCATGCAACAGCTACTGCTACAGCTGCCGACGCTGAACCGACCGAAGAGGAACACTTGTGCAACCAACGGTGGAGAGTTATTGACCTGCTCGATATACAAACTGCCATTGCTTCCTCTCTCTTTCTTCCCGTGGCTGATGTTGTGGAGAGGAGAGGAGAGGAGAGGCCTGGAAACCGGAGAAGGAATAAGAGATCAGATGGGCCCCCAGCAACAGCAGCGATTCATCCACTAGAATCCTTGATCCTCAAGTCAATCTGGAGCGGTCCATCGAACGGTCCAGATCGACGAACTCAGCCGATGGGAAGCTCCCGTGCGATCGTCCCGTGAGCGGTAAATCCAGATTCCCCACGGCCATCGCCGCCTTCCGCCACCACGATGCCGAGGGAGCCCCCCTTTTCTTCCTTTTGGTCTCGCCGCTGCATTTCTCCGACGCGCTTCCTATCTCGCGCCGTCATCCTCGTCGACGACTTCCCGGTGGACCCGCGAAGCCTGGTATTCGCTTCGCCTTCGCCGTCTGGCAATTCCGAGGGGGCGCCACGCTGGGGTCTCACGGCCTGGTCCTGGAGCGGCGACGCTGCACCTACGCCGTGTAACCGGACCGCCACACGCCATGTAACCGGACAGCTACGCCAGGGAGAGCACCGTTAACCCGGTGATGGCGGGCGGGCGAAGGCTCAATTCCGGTGACAAGGGCAACCCGGATTGTGGTGGGGATCGAACGGGTGCGACCGAGCCAAAAGGCCACCGGAAGAATGGAGGGGATCGCAACACGCTCGGCGAAATGCCGCTGAGACATTGTGGATGGAAACGGTTATGCGGGAAGGGTAGGAAGTCGGTGGCCTCTTCAAAATCATGTCATTGATGAATCTAATAATCTTAAATGGATATTTTCCTTATTCCCCTTCTTCTTGTGATTGTTGGAATTGGTTAATGAAATCAAAGCGTTTGGCAATCTTGATGACCGGAACTGCAAATTAGTGAGAGGAAGAGATGCAGTTTATTTGAATTCTCTGCAAAAATTAAATACCTCGAAATACTACTATTAATTATATCATGTATGGCCACGACTCTGCGGGAATAAAAAGTTAAAGTTCGACCATGTGGCCACAACTCCACCAATCAAATACCTTGAAATAGTACTGTTATATCATATATATGGGGGAGTTCTGGCAATCAAAAAATCATTTCATTTTCAAAAATTAGGAGTTCTTTACGAAAATAAATGAGAGAGAGAGAGAGCTCTGTTTGATGTGAAATTGAAAACTAGAAACTTTGTTTTCGATAATTTACTTATATATATAATTGAATTTTCAAAAAAAAAATTCTTTTTGGATTTTTCTTGATAAGTGCCTCCCATTTTCAGAATTTCTAAATAATATCTTTTTATCTAATACCTTAAATAATGCAACCATTTACTTTATTTTTCCTCTTTTTTTTTATGAACTGATCCAAATGATGAAATAGTCTAAATATTCTTATATTACATTATGATATTTTTAACAATGTAAACAAAACACTATACCAAACAAAAGAATTATTATAATATTTTTATACAGTATTATAACATTTTTTTGATATTATTATAAATAAAAAACTATATTATAATGTTAATATACTGCATTATAATATTTTTTTCCCAATGTTATTGAAAACACTACACAATGTAAAAATACTAGAACCGTTATACAGCATAAAAATATTATAACAGAATCGATTGGATCGATGCAATAAAAAAAAATAATTCTAAATATTATGTTGGAAAAAGAAGATGTTTGGTAATCTGAAAATGGGAGATCTCTTCCAATGATTCACCCTCTATATGTGACATACAAGTGGCCAGGGCCCATGCTGCCCCCAGATGATTATATCCATCAAGCCATCACTTGTGACATGATACAGCAGGATGAAGCCAGGATCATCCGGGACAGCACTCTCCAAGACCATTTCCTTCGAGTCAGCCGCCACCTCTCACAAGAGGAACAAGAAGAGAAGCAGCCATTAATTATATATACAACAAAGGCAAGAATCACTTACTGTCACACTTAGCAGAAGACTTGTAAAACCAAATTCAAAACACTCAGCTGCTGCAGCATCGACGAGGTCCAAGCCATGACATCGTGGTTTGTTCTTCCATATCTTTTTGCCATTAAAAATAAAGAGATATCATTAAGCATGTATAAGCTTTTCTTCTTTTGCAAAGGACAGTGGGACCCATCATATCAATATTACAAGAGAGAATTGGCTACAGCAATGAGAACTAAGTCTCAACCAGAAATTCCTTACATTGTCACCCCATTAAAATCATGAATTTTATACTGAAGACGTTCACTTAAGGAACGGATTGACACTAAGTATATGTAGTTACGTACCATAAACATGACACCTAACTTCCGGGATTCTGCATTTTGCTTGCAGCAGCTGCGGCCAAAGCATCATCCGAATCCAATTGTACCTGTCCACCAAAGCGGGGCAGGATGCATCAGATTTCAGATGGAGAAACGAAGTCAAGCCTAAGCTCCAGGTTGTCCTACCTGTTTTAGGTGTTTCATCAGAGCTTCCTGCAGCAATTTTTTTAGTTTATCACAGTGATCGACCATATGGCCCGAACTCCGCATCTCCTCTAGCTGACACCACAACCGTTCGATTGCTGTGTATGGGAACCATGTCGCCGACATCTTTTTCCGATTGATTATATCAGCCGGTCTCTGAAAACATCAATTGAAATTACAGTACATGTGCACAATTCAAGTAAACCACACAGATCACATTGACAAGGTGGACTGACAATTCTAGGTAAAAAAATTGTACAAATTTCAAGGTATTGACAACAATGCAAAGTTACCAGAGATGAGAAAGAGTCTAGGTTTTCGAGTAACAAATTTGTAGCTTCAGAATGCCGGCCATAGTCCACATAGAGTCTGAACAAGGTGGCAGAGTCCGGTTCCTGGCCTGTCATGCCCCATGATACCTTTCGTCCACCCTGATACATTCAGATAAGTTTGTCATAACAAGTGTATCCTAACTTCAAGACAGCTTGCATGACAGAGAAGTGGAAAGAGCAACCAAGTGGCAAACATAAGTATTACCTTGAACATGTGAACCAACCAAAGAGGCAGCTCAATTTGAGGATCAGTATATAACAATGTTTCAGCAATGGTAACTGGCAATCTTGGGTCCAATTTTCTGTACTTTTCCTGTTATTGCATATTGAATCAATAAATTATAAGAAACTCATAAAATGTATACATTTTACTACATACATCCATATATTTGCATGCGAACATATATTTATCATTCTTGTTTCTTAGCTGGTTATATGGATCATTTCTTGCCATTTAGGTATAGAAAACAATTTTGAAATAAATAAGCTTTGACACCTGCACAAGCTGAAATTGACTTATCATCCTTACTGATGCACACAGTGGTCATCAAACCCATATCCAAACACTATATAGTCTTTCAAATTTTCCCCAAATTTTGTTATCTTTAACTGAGCCAAATATGTTTTAGCTTCTCTTTTATCTCTTAGAATCATCCATGTAAACAAGCAGCTCTCATCATCTTATTGCAGGTGGTCCAGACAATGTTCTGTATAGGTTGTCTTGCTGGCCATGACCTGATAAAATTCTAGATCATAACATCATGTAACACATGTAAAGGTAAAAGTCAGATGAGGCAAAAAGTTTAGCCATGGAATACTAGATTTCATTAAGTCCAAATAAACAATCTTACACTCAAATACTATCTAATACTGAAGTTGGTATAGAAAACAATTAAATCCTATGATTAGAGAGGACATGCTTATAACAGCAAGACGAATGAATTAATTATGATATGAGAGTGCATGTAATGCATAGAACCTTCTGTATACTAACATCATTTCTTCAGCTTTGGTTAGGACCAAGGTCTGCAATTTCGTACTGTACCAGAGTTTCGATAATTTTCTAATATGGTATGGTACAATATACCTTGGTTAGGACTTCATTTTAGTTCGAACTTCATTTGTTCCAATATTCATTGTTAACTATAAAAAGGTTCAAGAAAGATAGTCCCTGGTGCATTTTAGTCACATACAAGATAGAGTTCAAGTGTTTCCCACTGGTCATTTCCCTTGAGCTTAGAAAAAACCGGGCTAGCAGTTTTCTTGCCGTCAGCAGAAGTTTCTTCCTCAGAATACGTCAATAGAAGATTGTTTGTTTTCACATTGCTCCTGCAATAAACAAGTACAAGACTTTAGAAATGTCTGTTCCCACTTGTCATCGCAAAGAAACAGCACTTCTATTCACATACTAAGATAACAGAGAAAGGAGTGAGGTGCCCACTTTATTTGGACAGCACTTCTATTCACATACTATTAACATACCCCATGAATGCAGAACCAACTCTATTTGGACAGCATTTCTGTGAGAGAGCAACAAAAGCTTGCTCTAATTCCCTGTTACACATTTAGCTTTAGTTCAACAATTCTCAGAGAACTACAACTAGTTGGTAATAAAGACAAGAGACGAAACTATACCGTTTAAGTCCTGAACCCTTCCAGAAGTTGACAATTATGGTAAATGCCATGTCATATAAATTTTCTTCAATCAAAACATCCACAACATTTGAAAGCTTCTGTATTCCTGTAAGAGAAAAAATAAGTCATAAATATTGTCAGGTATGACAGAAGTTGGATTGTCCGCCAAGTCTATTACTGAAATGTAAAACTTGCTGGTGAAGTTGAACTACAACTGATATACTGAAAAGTTTGCCAACAAATAGCAGTATCTGCTACCTGAAAACTTCATTTTATTATTCACAAGAGAGAGCATATGATGTGCTGAAGTTATAATGTACTCCTTCTCCAGCATATCAATGTCAATTGAATAGTTTATTGCTGAAGACTCAGGGGCAAGACCAGCAGCAACTGAAAGAAAAGAAGCTTCACATCATCCTTCATGTCATTTGCAAAGTGATGTGGACAATGAAATTGAACTGATATAATAGAACAGAAGTTACAGTTTTCTGCTGACACATTTCGAGGCTTTTTATTTGGTGAACCTTGATAATTGCTTAAGTCATTCCCATACTGAGATTCAATCCAAGCATAAGCATGATCAACCTGTTGCAGAGCATTAATTGCAGCGGACAAGGCATGTAACCTCTCTTGCAATACTGAAGAATCTTGGTGGTTTCCATTCAAGTTTGCTTCTTTCTTCAGCCTCACAGAATATCGAAACATATAACTAGCTGCCTTTCTCCAATTATTTCGATTAGCTTCAAAAGCATATAGTAGTTTGTAGGGATTTGGCTTTGCAAAAATATCTGAGCGCTCAGCCTGCAAAGTTTAATATATACTTCCAGGTCATTTGTGTGTAGTGAGTGAAAAAAATAGACATAAGTAAGCCCTGACAAAGACAAGGTCCAACCTTCCATACAAGCTCCTGTTCGACTTTTTCTATTAATCCCACAAACGGTAGTCCACCATCACATAGAACCTGTAAAAAAATGGAAAACATACAATTTTAAAACAGAGAAAAAGAATACCAAGTAACAGATATTTTAAGAGAATAAAGACTTGTGCAGAATACAGAAACATAAAGGCATCAGATTGATATTATGGCTAGCTAACTTCAATCACAACAACGTGACCATATTCATTCAACACAGCTTAATGATTAAGCATAATATCAGAAGGAACACATTAAACACAACAATTTTAGTAAAGGAGTTTCAAGATGGTAGATTCAACATGGCTGATGTCTTATGAAAAGGGAAAGTTATCACTACCCAAAGAAGTTTAGTACCAAGCAAAACATGAATTTAGATTTTAGAAAAACATGAATTTCATTGAGCAAATGAGAAGAAATGAAATCCCAAACATCTGGTATGCCCACAACCATACTCGGCCCATAAGACAATTGTAAAAAGAATCCTAAAAAAGGAATTTGATTTAATTACCTAGTGTGCTTTGTCGATTCAATAGTACAAACCAGCAGAAATAAATTGACTAGTAGTAAATATTAAAACTTGGAGATCATTGAGAAGAAGATAATCAGAAAGTAAAGGTAACATCAATGTTCTAAAACGTCTATATAACTGCATCATGCAGGCAGTGCGATCTCAAAACATAGTCTGATTGCATATGCGGCCACAAGGTCTGCATACATGTTTATGTCGCCATATATACAACCACATACTGCGATGTGGCAGCACATGTACTTCAGCGTAAGCATGCACCATCATATGTGGTTTATTCTTCCTTTTCAGTAGTGTTATTTCTATTATCATGTTATTTTAGTAGTATAACCATCAATACAATACCTTAAACACAAGAAACTTTCTATTTATCTTATAAGTTATCACTAAAAATCATTCCCCATGTTACGACTTATACTTGATTGTATATTTAATATTTCAATATCTACATATAAGCTGTGTGGCACCTTGGCTGCTTGGATGCAACAACCACTATTAACATAGCAAAGAGATGTTCTTTCATCTGCATGTATAACTTTTCACAATTCTTACAATTGATTTCTTTTCTCTGGAGGTCAAACAGTTGATAAAGAGATCCAAGGTAATTTCTAGACAATTCTGAGCAGAGTTTTTGAAAATATTTATGATTTTTTACATGGATCAGAAGGATTTGGCTATCAAACTCTCAAAGGAGGAACAACTAGATCAAACCTTCCACATTCACAGATTACCATTTTGGTAGAATCATTAAATGTCTAATAGGCCCTAGCTACAGTTGCATTATTAATCCTATAGGCAAGCTAATATACAAGTTACCTTAAATCATATACAAGTCACTGATTAATCAACTAGTGGACAATTATTTTACAAGAAAAGATATTTCATCAAATAAATAAGTTCTCATAATTATAAATTGGACTAAGGATGGTAAAAGTAAAATATTAGCAGTCAGAAAAAGAACACAAAGTTAGCATAAGAACATAAAGAGCTGAAAGAACCTTTGCTGCACGATTTTCGCAAAGAACTATAACAAAACGCCGTAAACATATGTATTTGCTTTCCTCATCTGGATTTGAAATTATTGCACAATAGGCATCGTGGTAATGCTTCAGGTCTAAAGTGAATTTGAAGACATTTGCCCATAATCGGCCCCGAATTGTGGTTTCATTTTCAGTAAGGTCATTATCACTACTATTCAGGACTTCATCAACTTGTTCAAGAGCAGCTAGAGCAAACTGGCAAGCACCTTCACTCACACCATATTGCTCAAAAATTTGCATTGCCCACT
Organism: Musa beccarii; assembly: GCA_024322285.1. Taxonomy (NCBI): domain Eukaryota; kingdom Viridiplantae; phylum Streptophyta; class Magnoliopsida; order Zingiberales; family Musaceae; genus Musa; species Musa beccarii. Next base: position 5,694,400 of record CM044401.1, on the reverse strand, counting down.
GATAGTAATGAAGTCTCCATATTGCTGCTGATGCACATTCCTCTGCAAAAGAAAGAAGTATTTTAAACTAAATGAATTACAAAAATTATGTATCAACATACTTATAAAATATAAGTTTACCAGGATGTTGGAAGCCAGTCTCAAACCAGAGATTTTGCAGATATTTTGGTGCTTCCCGCCCAGATGCAGCTCTATGCCATGATACAAACAATCAATTTTATATTCATGGAACTAAGAAATCACATTATAAAGCATTTTAGCTTAAATCAAGATTTGACATGCATGAAATGAGATACCATGGCAGCGGTGTGCAAGAAAAGCATGGCTATAATGAAAGAGGAATTCAAATTGCTATGAGGATACATGAAGCGCTAAAAGTTACAACCAACAAAAAGAATCAATAACTTGAAACATCTATTATACTTTAACAAAACAATATGGCAAAAAAAAAAAACTCTAAAGGAACCTCAACAGGACACCATAACTTCACTCAGCACACATTTATCTAATGCACTACTGCATAATATAATTCTGTGTAAATTAAAGAAAATATTAGACACCTCAGAGATTGTGAAAGCACTCCATTAAAAAAATGTTATGCAATACCTCCACATGCTTGCCCTCCCTTATGCTCTACTTGTGTCTTTTTCCTTAGATGCATAGTTTGACAGTGAAGTAAAGCGAGAAAGGTTGTAAAAATCCACAAATTAAAAAAAAGACCGGAATAGAAGAGATGATCAAATTGTCATCTCACCTCACCGTACACCCAAGAATGGAACAAGAATAAAAGAAATAGAGGAAACAAACATGAGCATGAAAAGACAATTTAAGAAACAGGGGAATGAAAGTTTGTTGAGCAAACCAAAGCTCAAACTATGAGACTCGTGTCAGTGACTAGCAACACATATTGACCAAGTTTGACATGTTAGCATGTTACCTGGACAAATCTTTTTTTTTTTGGATATTTACAATATTACATGTTACCAACCACTATGAACTCGTGATCATACACCTCTCACAAGATTTCCGTACTTGCTAGAGAGGTTTGGTGAACCCATCTGACACTTCAAAAGCCTGTCTTTAGTAGGCCTGATATACAGTGATATAGCAAGTCTTTCGAGGAAACATGTGTTTGCAATTGATCTCAGAGATCCCCTGACCGATCAAAAGGGGCATGGAGAGTCCAGTCTGGTCTAGTTTGAAAGTCTTTACAAAGCATTCCTTAAAATATGGTTTGAGAGTTTCTCAAATTGGACCAAACTGGTTGCATTATGGAAACCGAACAAAACCATAATGGTTGGGTCAAAGAAACCTAGTTCATTGGAATTAAATTGCTATATCTAATTTACTAGTTTTTGTAAGTTTAAAAGATGAAGAAGCCATAATGTCCCAAAAAATTTTAAGATGAGTATTTATAACATATTATCTATTTATCCATAGACAAGAATTTTCTGTTTGTTTTTAAATTCAAGAAAAACTAAACAAGAAAATAGATCAATTTTCGTATACTAGAACTAAAAACTTAAAAGGCCCCCCATCGCCTAATAGAGTTATGGCTTGGTATTTGGAGATCTAAAATGTAAGATATGATGGCCAACAACTCTACTACAGGCACTAGATAGAATGGATTAAATGCTTCAGCTGCAAGCATTCATATATTCATGCATGTTTAGTTGCAACAAGTGAAATGATTTTGTTCATCTCCAAGAATTTGATGATGGACCACAAAGTTTGCAACATAACTCTTCCACAAACAGATTTTCAGGAAATTGCAGCTCTTCATGTGTATTTCTATGAGTTTTTCAAACTATCTATTACAGGATTAACCTTCAATCATCTTGCAGTTTTAAAATATATTAATTGTTATCCCATCCTTTAACAAAACTAAATTAGGAATCTGACCCTCACTGTCCATGTCATTGAACATATATCTCAGCTATTGCTTTCAATAAATGTGTAGCTTCAATCTTCTTGCTGTCAACGGTAGGAAAGACCGATCTACATTTTTTTCTTTTTGGATCTCTTACCATACTCTTAGAAGAAAAAAATGCTTGCATCAACTTTTACTTCTAGCAGATCATCAACTATAAACTTTGAGATCCAAATCTTTAGGTGCAGCATTTTCTGTTTGTTTATTTGTTGGGTACATGTATCATCACCTTGAATCATCCTCCATTGGTATACCACAGTAGATTATCTATGAAGCAAGACATGAACATAAGATGGACATGCTTACATGGCTAACATTAGAAAATATATTAGACTGTGATGCGTGCGTGGGCGAGTGACTCCGAACAGAAAACTTCAGGGCTGCGCGATTTGGGGAAAAGGGGCAGTTCACCACCAAGGGTTAAAGGAAATTCCACCGGCCAAGGATAAAGAACTGTTTGATTCACCACCAACGATGTTGGATAAAGAATCGAGATAAAATTCAACTCAAAAGAGGAATTGTCATTCATTCAACCTCCTTACAAATGAGAATATGTCTCATTATATAGACATTAGACTCAGAAAACAATATGGGAACTACCCAAACAAATAAAACTGAAATAGCGGAACTACCCAAACAAACAAGATTGAACAGAATTCGTTCACCAATAATAACCAGCAAATCTCCACTTCCAAAGAGCATTAAATCACTTTGGATCTTATCCTGAATAACTCCTCTTTGATATAGCATCAATCAGCAACGAATTTTGATATTGGTATATCATTCCTTATCCCATCGAAGTTGTAACTTAGTTATTGGTATCATCATTCCTTATCCCATCAAAATCCAGGAATAAGTCCCGATAGTGTAATCAGCCCAGGACTTAGTTGATTAGTAGTCTCGGATGCTCCCGCATCAAGTAATAAAAATAATTATTATAGAGCTTAAATGGCTATATATATACCAGTAGCAGTACCTGTACCTGTACTGAGTTCTTGGGCCAACACAAACCAAGTAGTGCAGCTAGTATATCTCGGTACACAGAAAATATCATATACTTAGTATCGTCAGTGCACTGTACATACCAGCATGGTATAGTCGATACACCATAGCTTATATACATTGTCAACATATGTAGATGTGCACATATTTTAATATGCTTTTAAAATATTGGGATGTGTGCGCTGTCACTATCCAATATTTCATACTGAGTGTGCATACTTCACAGCAAATGATTAAAAGCCCATCAAGTGTTATGGAGAAATGATTAAAACACTCAATCTCTGTCTTTCAGCCACCACTCTAAAACTTGACACTTGGAGACTATGGATTTAATAAGCCTTGATACCAAAGCTCCGATATAGCAACCATATCCAAGGTTATAGCAATCCATGAAACCGAGCTTAACAAGATTCCCACAAACTACAGCTCCTTAGGTATGAAATATTTATCCTGCTTGAAATAATGTATATGGGATTAGTGGATATCGCAAATGAGTGAGGTCATGGAAAACCAAAAGAGAGAAATGAAGATAGGAGTGAATGGGTACTGAGTTGTTGCCGAAGTGGCCAGGACCGTCCTAAGTTTTGATGATCGAATCTAAAAATCTAACATGAACCATCTCTTGATAACTTGTATGGCCCTCAGCCTCTCTAAACTTAGTGAAACATATAACTACTTTTCTCTTATTTCAGTCACCACAACAGTTGCCAAATAGACTTGGCAATCCAAGGCAATGAACCAAATATATAGCCTATGCAGTAGACAATGTAACAAACTTCACAAAATGTCCATCATATTTGGGATAAACATATATTGTGATAGTTGCAACTTGTTTTTGAGAAGCCAAGATTTAGATATACCTTGACATTTAACAAGTAACATTAAAATATTCAAGAATATACATGAACAATTTAAGATATTACATGTCAGAAAGGCAATTAAACTAAAAAAATTATAGCATACAAATATATACATATGAAAATTATCTCAATAAAACCATCTTAGAAAATGTTCTGCACATGTTAATATATTTGCATATAAACATGTATCGTGCATATCGATAGATATGACTGTATAAGCCTACATGAAATGGTCTAGGGAACATAGCCTAGACTTCCTAAGCCTTTTTTTGGATAGCCCAAGAGCTAGCCTAGGCACCTGGGCACAGATGACAACAACGGATAACTTCAATGGCTACCATTACATTCATCCATTTTGGATACTGCAGATTACAGAAGGCAATGATCACTGCTAGAAAACTAATGTTTAAATAATTAGTACATGGTATGTAAAAGTTTTCATTTGAAAGTCCATTGCAGTGAAACTCCCATCCCTATTTAAATATACCTCAGACATAACAGCGACAAATCCAATTCATATGTAAATTGTCGACTAATTTCTTGCTATATAAGTATTTGGAACCTTTCCATATACATGTGCTGTTTGGTAGAGAGAAAACAAATCCTATAAGCAATCGAATGAAAGATAAATTAAAAACTACCTTATGCCTATTTCTTGTTCATATTATGGTATGGACTGACCTCATCATGATTTATTATTTGCATATATGGCCATCTTGAGATGTCCTTGACCCCTTACTATTTGCAACTTACTATTTGCATGTATGTCTTTGATTTGTTGATATAATCATGAAGACAATTTTTTCCCAAGGTCTTAAGACTCATGGTATATCACCCATACCATCAGAATAAAGTAGAGATAAACTCTACACTGAAGCAATTAAGATGAACTTCAAAAAACAAAGTTTTGATTAAGTAGACAAGTATAAATCCAGAAGTCCAGTTTTAGCCATATAAATAGAAGTGCCAAAGTATGGTTGAAGTAGGTGGAACATCAGATATGATATTGCTCTTAGATTTCTTTTTTTATCCTCTTGAGATGGGGAGAGAGATCAGAACTGAAAGCAATTACCTCTAAATTTTAAGAGACTAATAAATAGTACTGTCAGATTCTATGGATCAGGATCTTGGGTCTTAAAGAAGAAAATTAACATAAGGAATAAAGCAAGACGAAAGTTCCATTAGGCAAATAACAGTGACAGAAAACAAAAGGATATGATTCATATGTAAAATTTTAGGTGACAACACTTGAAAATAAATGAGAGAATCGGATGTGATCAAAAGAAAATATAAACTAATGCATCAGTATGGCAAAGTGAATTAGTTTACATTAGAGATTCCAAGAAAGATGAAGGAAGACCAAAAAGCAAAAGAAAAGGTGTAAAGCACTTTAGTTATCTAATGACAATGCCCATGATAAAGTCAATTAGGGGGTTCGAGGGGTATCTGTGTCCTGAAACCAAAAAAATTGGGAACAAGAAATAACAAATCTGGGGTTTCCTAATATGAACCTAAAGCCAAATCCAGCCAGACCCCTCGCCACAACAAAGGCTCCTTAATAAAAGAACTGTAGTAGCAGTAAGAAGCTGCACCTCCATGAGATGCGCACTCAACTACAGGCTCCTGAACAGGGTTTGCCGTGCCGACCTATACCGCCCGATGTGGGTGGTAAGTACCGGTCCGACAGGATACAGGTATGCAAACTGTCCTCTACTGGGTGGTATCATCATATGACCCCTTATCGAGTGATACGGGGTCTGAATCGAGCAGAAACGATCAAAACCTGACCGTTACCGACCCAATCAGTAACAATCAGATTTCATCCGTTACCGATCAAGGGTTAAGATTGCCCTATTTCAAACGATCAAATTGACTGTTTGAGGCTTAGAAAAAGGTTTTTAAACCCTTTCCTCCCCCTTCTTTCAACTCATTTCACTCTCTCAATCTCTTCAACTCTCTTAAACTCTTTTTACTCACATCTCTTTTTCATTCTCACTTTTTCACTCTTAAACTCAACAAAGCCACGATTTATGGATTGGATCAAATTTAGGACGCTAATTTAGAAGGATTAAGAGGAAAAATACTCTGATCAAGAGGTATGTATTCTCTTCTAGATTTTTATTGATTTAAAGGATGATCCGAAACATACCACAAAGCTATTCTTCAAAGCGCGAAAAAGATATGTATCACTATTCTTTCCTAATTTATATTATTTTTGCTAAAATTATACTAAATTTATATTTATTTCCAACTTTAAAACGTCGCTCGCTGATTGACACCTCGTCTAATCTAACTTTTTTTATAATTATATTTTTCAAGTATTTTTGAGACATGTTTCGATGATTTTGGGTTGATGTATCACTATCGAATATATTATTTTTGCTAAAATTATACTAAATTTATATTTATTTCCAACTTTAAAAGTCTAATCTAACTTTTTTTCTATTTTTCAAGTATTTTTTGAGACATTTTCGATGATTTTGGGTTTACCATCGATATGCCCTTGATACCTGGTGCGATTATCATACTGATACGAACGATACGGAAATTGTAAACATTGCTCCTGAATGAATTTCATCATATGAAGAAAGTTATCCATAACTGTCTTTATTTAGAACATAGAAAAGCAGGACAAGGAAAACCTACTTCCATGCTGCTAATTTACTGACTAACATGTTAACATAAATCATTCTTCTTAGTTTTATTGGCACATGAAGGAAGCCAAACCACCTTCCCATCAACCTATTTTCAGCTTTATGAATCTCCTATTTAATAATTCTTATCTAGGTATCTCAATGGAAACTATTTCACTAATGTAAGACAAGGCTAATTAAACAATAGAAGCATATATTAGCTGAGAACCTGAAGAAACAGCGCACAGCTTCATGTAATTTTTGCTCCTTCAGAACTCCTTGTAGTTCACTTTGTGCACGGACAAGAAGACAAAAACCTAGAAGATGAAGATGTGCACACCATTCGCCATCTGTAGTTTGAGCACTTATTGATACCTTTTTACTTCTTGAATAACCATCAACAATAACAAATAGGTTCTAGAGGAAGGTAAGCAAAGGAAAGAAGAGAGATTAGTAAATGAAGAACTTCATAACAGATAACTAATTAGAAAACCTCATAACTGCAGTTTAAAATAGTAATAGATAAGCAAGGAAATACCTCAGCAGCCTCATATTGCCCATGATGGAGAAGAAGTGATGCTAGCTCAATTGTGGGGCTGAAGGACAAATTAGACTCTGCAACAGTGAGGCTGCATGCAATTAAACTACAGTACTTATGCACCAAATGATTTAATTTGCTTGGGTTAGGCAAAGATGTTGAGCAAAGAAACTCCAAGCCTTCAAATATGGTAGGGAACTCAAACAGACAAGCCAATGTAAAATCAGATGAGCCCAACTTTCCATCCCAAGAATTTCTACCGGTTCTGCTCCCTATGCCAATGACATATAAAGTGATAGTTATTGGGAAGTAATCATACAAAATTAAATCAAAAACAAAATCATTAACGCTATAGACTTTGAAAATAAATAGCACAGAAGCATATTTAGGGATGCTTACAAAGCCAGATGGTAACAAATTAGAACTTCAGAAGCAGAACATATGATGTCACTATCTTCAGCGAGTATAACAGAACATCTTATCAAAAATTACCCTTTCCCGGCATGCCAATTGTTCTTCAACCAACAAATAGCATGCAATATGCAGGAATACCTTACTGGATGTGCCCTCTCATGCTGGTCGGTATCCAGCAATAATATAAATTTTATAATAATTGTACCATATTGTATCTCTATGATTCCACTGACGAACATGAAACACAGAGCCTCAGTTCAGAATTAATAAAATGAACCTAAAACCTCATTCAAACTTGCTTGTTCATTGTTTGGATCTGTCCATTTTATGGACTGCTTCAGTAATTCTTTATTAAAGATGTGTCTGGGGCACTTTTAACTAGCAATGTGAAAGTGAGCAGGTCAAACAGAGAAGCCAAACCAACAAATTGAGTTTGGCATTTTCTATGTTAACTCAATATATTGATTCAGCTTAATTGGAAAAACTAAACTCAAATATTGTCGGTTTCATTTTATTTGGCATGTCCAAAACCTGTGAGAATCAAACCTAACTTTAAGCCTGTAATGTTATAGATCTTGACAGTAACCATACCAACTTTGACCATTGCATGTTTTACTATAAAAATATTACTGTACAGATCTCAAGGTTCCAAGTTACACCTAGACTGGTATGTACCAGATGGTATTTACTGGTCGGAGTGTGAACTGAGACATGGACTGCCCCTTTTCAGGCAATCCGGTCTGGTTCATGGCAACCCCTCTCTCTCCACTGACACAACAACTGCCGCCACCAGCCTGACCCTCTTCTTCTCTTGCTCCCCCTTTTTGGCATCATGTTACACACCAACATACTGTGTTAGAATGTAAATACATACTAGACCTATATCAGTTTTACCAGGACCGATATGGGTCCAGTGTCCCAGATTTAGAACCATGACATCTCACACATATCCCTACAAAAAAAAAGTTCAGTATACTATAACTTGACCAGCAAACTAGCCAATTCCATATTCCCATTGTCCTAAAACAAATTCCCATCTCCCTCGAGCCAATGCCACTGACATCCCAGCAGTCCCCATCTTATCATAGTTGGCCATGTAATCATTGTCGTCAATGTTGTCGTTGTCCAAATCCTCATTATCAAAACCCCATGAGGCTCATCCCATGCTATTGAGAAATACTTTACTACTGCATGCCCTCTTGTCATCAGTGTCAATGAGATTGGTCATCCTCCACTAAGTGCTGACAGAAAAAACATAGTAGACTTTCCTCTCCATGTACTCAACCTTGCTGAATATTGTTTTTCTTCTAAATAATGTTGTTGAGATGTTCTGTTGTTCTGTGAGGTCAAATTTATTAAAAATTCAAATGAATAGGTTATGTTCCGTTCAGTGTGGTCCAGATATAATGATAACAAAACCAATCATGTTTAACTCAGTTTTGGTTTGACTAGTCCAATTGAACCAAACTAAAACTGAACCACTGTGCCTCTACTTCATCATTGAAATCTAATTGCTGTTACCGGAGCCCAAAATATTTGGATCTTATCTGCATCCATCAATCCAATGGGGATAGCCATCATGGTTGGTGGCAACAATGTCATGCAGGAATAGCACATCTGGATCCCACATCACCTGCATGATATCCTGGTAATCCATGAACTCGTGTGACATGTGTATTGGCCTAACCTTATTCATTCAAGTGGGGAAGAATGATACTCACTACTCAGTATTTTATTAGGTAATGGGCTAAGATTAAAGATAAGATATGTCTATATGAGTTACTATTCACTCCAAAGGGCACACTACTTTCAAGAGGCTTGACCCACATGGTTTTTGTGATACACTAAAGAACCAACCAGAAAACACACTAACTCGTGGTTAAATTGCAACTAGCCTCGATAGTGCACTAAATAAAAGGAGATGAAGTGGCAGATACGTATAGACAAGTCAGACAGGGAGGATCTGGCACAAAGATGGCCCTTTGTCTCTTGTAATTCTTTGTGATGGCACTTGAAAGGCTCCAAAAGGAGAGGATGCCACTGGACGTGAGAAGAGGAGACAACATAGTCATCTTGGAATCTGTTCATTTTCTTTTTTTCTTGCAAACTCTCCTTTCTTTTTCTTTTTTTATGACAATCCAGCACCAAAATGCGAGCATATTCCCTTTTGGTGCCAGAGAAACCCGTTGAGCATATGGAACATACTACCAGGGATTGTTGTACCATCCGAAATGGTATGGTTTTGGCAGTACATACCAATCCGGGCGATATGCAGGCCACCCCGTTTCGGGTGGTCTGCATTAAAATAATAAAACAAATCAAAAAGTGGTAAGCCCCAATCCATTTCAGCATTAAAAAACACATATTAGGGCTCTTCTCACGTACAAAGCCTTGGCACTGTCTGCATCGCAGCGGTGCTACCTCTTCGCCGCTTCGCTGCTGCAACGACGCTACCTCTTCGCCGCTTCGCCGCTGCAGCGATGCTACCTCTTTGTTGATTTGCCACTGCAATGCTGCAGCGGTGCTACCTCTTCATTGCTTTGCGGCTGCGATGCTGTAGTGGCATTACCTATTAGCGCTGCGATGCTGCAGTGGCACTGCCTCTTCGCCGCTTCACCATTGCGATGCTACAGCAGTACCGACTCTTCGCCGCTGTGATGCTACTGCTTCCCTTCAATGCTGCTACTTCCTGGGTATCGGTGCACTTCTCCTTTTCTTTCTTCTTCTTCCTTCTTTTTTTCTCCTTCCTCTTCTATTCCTCCGTCGGGCCTTCCTCTTCAACTTCTTTTTCTTCCTCATCAAAACATTGGTACACATTAGCGTCATATGTTCGTACACTGGTACGGAGCAGCACAGCCGGTCAGCACACCGACTCGAACTGATAAGTCAAACCTTGCATACTGCCTTTGTTTAGGATGCACAAGCCCATCCACATTATGCAGACCCATACTAATGGTAACAACCAAGACAAATGATGCCCACCCTTGCATAAACGACAGTCTTTTCATCGCTTATTTCTTTCTCCAGTTTTCATGAGTGGCAATCCACAGAAGAATTACACGATACACCCACTTCCAAAGTGTCTGGTGCTTTTTTGGGGTAGGCCAACAGCCACCAAAGTGTCAAGATGGGAGACTAGATCATTCAGGCAATGAAGGTTTAATATTCTTATTAATTAATCACTTAAGAAGATATATCTTAAACAATTAAAAGATCAGGATAATCTTGAATCATTCTACTTGACAAGGATCGCCATTTTGTCCGAACAGGTACAAAAAAACAAACAAATTTGGCATGAATCGCATGCGGACCACCCTCGTTTTAGGCGGCCTGCTCCCATCCATTTAACATTGAAGGCTCGCCATCGTATCAACTGATATATCACTGGTACCAAGTTAGTTTTTTGTGTACCATCTGAAATGAGTTGGTCCACATACCAATCAACTGACAAACCGATACATACCACCCCATATGGTCCCATTTCGAGCGGTACATCGAACATTGGCAAGGATCATCATTTTGGGTACTAGACCCACTTTGATGATCTGGTCGAACCGATACTTACCAAAAAGTATCAGTGTACCAATACATGGTACAACAGTACATACCGATGTTTCAAAGAGGAAGAAAAAGGAGAAGCGGAAGGAGCAATTGAGGGAAGAGGAGGACGAAGAAGAGGAAAAGGAATAAAACGAATGGGAAGGAGGAAGAGAAAGGACGAAGAGGGAAGGAGGAAGAGGAAGAAGGGGAGGTGGTGGAGGAAGAGGAGAGAAGAGAAGAGGATGAGGAAACGAGTTTCGATCATATCAACCGATATGCCACCGATACCAAGCCAGTCTCGAACCGATACACACCCATAACGAGTCAAATTGGCTGTTGAGGCCTCTTTTAGGGATTTAGATCCCCTCTCTACCCCCTCTTTGACTCACTTTCACCCTCGCTCTCTTTCTCATTCTTTCTAACACTCTCACGTATGATTAAAGTTAATAATCAACGATAGCAATCAAGCTTGAGATTAGTGACTTAAGTTCCTAATAAAAAAGATAAATTCAATTTTGCCTCCTTATAACCTAGATTTTCTATTCACTTATGGCTTAGATAGTTAGATACACTTTATCATTATCTAGATATAATTTATATACCAATAAATTAGGAGATAAATCCTAAAAAAGGTTTTTTTTTCAAATTCTTGATCATTTTTTGGTTATTTTTTAAAAAATTGATATGTACTGATACACCGACACATGGTACACCGACGCCGATCAGTAATTCGATACATAGTGGCCCACCCAATGAAAGATATGCCAGACACGATATAGTGTTCCTTGATATAACCCTATGCCAATTTTTAAAAATGAACTTTGAGATAGCAAGATACCATGAATTATAGGTGTGCATCAATTAGGAAAAGCAGGTGCATGATGATTTTCTTCTTCAAAATAAGCAAGTAGGTTTCACAAAATACACCACCAATTAATAAGAATTACCTCTAATTATCCAGGATACTTTTAGTTCTTTTGGTTGATTTGTCAAGCAGATTTTGATAATTTACTTGCGCATTCACATACCAAATTTCACATCAAAGGATTACTAGAAGCATGCACCTTGAGTTATAGAATCTAGTTGGGGAATCATCTAAATCATTATGTGCATAAGGAGTGCAAAATTACCTATATGAAGTAAAGAAAGGCGAGAACTAAAATCCTCCATGGTTGGCCGAGTAGTTGGTGTAGTTCCCATAAAATGGATAATAAGCCACTTTGTAATTACTTCATAGATTGTCGGAATTAATTTGACCTTTATGCGAACTATGTCCGTCTGCAACAGATTTACCTGCACAAAAAAGATTAGCGAATATCATTAACGTAACTAATTTAAAATATACTTCTGTGAGTTTCCACCATCCAAGTCATGTGAAAAACTCACTTCATTGTGCATCTCTTTATAGAATACCATCCAAAGAAGCACAACATAGCCACGTTGAACAACAGAGCCATTGTTAACCAATAAAGTGTGAGTTTTATAGCTCAAAACAATGAAGAATGTTACACGATACATGCATGATTCCTTATGATGGAAGGCAATTCACCCATGAAACTATAATGGATGTGAAAGTATAGTAGTCTACCAAACTACCAGTATCTAATTATATAGGTTGGACATGTATGTACTACTCAGACCAACATAACAGCATCAATATGTATAGCTTGATACAAGTATAAGACTATTCATTTTAAACCCTTTTTTATTATTATAATTTATATCAATGGGACTCAGCAGTATAGGTAGATATATTGTCCTGTATACTGGTACCACTCTAGTAAGTTGCCAACCGATATCAGGCTGATATTTAAATCCTTGTCATCCATCAATGTTAAAGACTTTCCAAGTCTTATGGAGATTCACAGATACTGAGCTTTTGGGAATATAGAACAAATCCTTGTTGCTTTGGCCTAAGCTTCTACAGTCTTGCCTAATATCATGCTAGAGATTAAAAATGAAGTCAACAACCCTTTGCACTGTTTAAGACGGGCATCATCAAAGTCAATAGCAAGCGAGGAAGCATGAACATAATAGTATATTTTCATAGTCAACATGCCGCATATAATGATGACATAACAACAAATTTCAACTTTTAATTAATTAATAAAATAATTCAGAATGAACAATTATACCTGCCCACTGATGTTCACCAGATAGCCAAGCAGTAGCAGCAAATCAAAAGCTGCCTCAAACATCATTCTTGCAACTTGTGAAGTGGCCTGGACCAATAAGATAGAGTTGATATTGCACGTGCATTTGGAATCAATTTCTTGGACACTTCTATGTGGGACACTTCTATGTGGGTTCAGATATGTCAGGAATTTCTCTATGGTGTCTAAAACTACTAACCAATTAGTAGCTTTAGAGCACAATGAATTAAGAGACACCAATATATCAACAGAGAACTTCCTCTGACTTTTGTGAGCTGTTTGTTTCTTCTCCCAGGCAGCATCAACTCCAATTTGTTGTATAAGAGATGTCAATGAAGGACAGTATCCAGCTTCCAGTATCTTTAATAACTGAGACATAATATCTTCTGATGAGATAATAGGATTAATGAGAGATTCATAATATAACGCACTAGCAGCTGGGCCCAACTGGTGGCTTATATGACTCATGCATCTAAGCACTTCAAATAGCACTTCAGGATCAATACCGTTATCTTGCAAACTCATCCCAGAGCTTTTCATGTAATTAAATTCATCAGAAAATCCTGAAAGATGAAAGCCAAACAAAATAAGTCATAGCAGAATTTCTAACAAATCCAATAAACAGAAGCTACCAAATGCATTATAACCAACCATAAATAAGTTGTTCAATCCCTTCCAAAGAACGAAATAAAGAAACTGAGTTTTTCCTGATTAAACCAACTACATTCTGTGAAGAATCAACAAAGAACCCATATGGTGTACTGTTCTGACACCAGTGGCGTAGGAAGTGAGTGCAGAAAGACCTCCAGTAATAAACAGTTGTTGTTGAATTTGTGGCAGCCCCCTGAGGCAAAAAGGTAGGGGAGAGTAATTGATTAGAAAAAAAGTATTGCACTATGAATAACTTATCTTGGAAAAGTATTACAGCATCACCTCGCCTTCTATTATTGCAAATATCTCCTTTTTCAACCCATCCATTGTAAGAGATCGAAACTCATAATCAGATATGTATTTCTTGTGCTCCAATAAAGTGGCACGCAGAGCGGTAGTTAGATAAACACCAGGTTGGAGCAATCTCCGCAAATACAAGGATGAGACCAAATAGGCAGCTTGATCCTGGAGAATGAAAGTAAAGCTCTCAAGATTGCAGAAGAGTAAATCTCTAAAATAAATATGAAAATAGACACGAAAAAATCATGTATGAAGAAAATAAAATGAAGGTAATAATCCAAGAGAAGTACTAAAAAAACAAGAACCATAAAGAACCATATCAGGAGTAAGAAGCAACTCTTTATGTGAAATGACTTATGAATTTACAATATGTAACCAACAAAGCAATTTCAATGCCATCATCATCATATTCAAACAGTGATTTAAAAAGCGTTAGGCGCCAAAAGGCGCCAAGGTCTAAAATAAGAGGCGCTAAGAAAAATATAATTATTTAAATAAAAATATATTATTAAATTAAGAAAATTAGTAGTATTAAAATTAAAATAATATATTATTAATTTAATAAATAAAAAATTTTGTTATTAGTATAATACCGACCAGTACCGCCCGGTACTGGTGGAATTTTTTAAATAAAAAACTAATTTTTAAATAAAAAACTAATTTTTTAAATAAAAAATTAATTTTTAAATAAAAATTAATTTTAAAATAAAAACTTATTTTTTAGTTTTTTAAAACTCGGCGACGTCCCAGGCTCGCGCGCCGTCCCGAGGCTCGGGCGGCGTTGCAGAAGCCTCGCGCGACGTCCCAAGCGCCATCGGTCGCCTGTTGACATCTCGGGCGTTTTAGCGAAGAGCGCGGCGGCAACGGCGGCGGCGAGCGATAGCGGCGATGAAATGCGGCGATAAGCGCGGCAGCGATGAGCGGCGGCGATTGGCAAATGGCGCAAAGCGACAGTGGAAGAGAGGCGGCGGCGAGCAGGCGGCAGCGCGCTAAGCGAAGCGGCGACGGAGCGACAGCGGCGAGAAGCCAATCGGTCGCCGATTTAACAACGCTTGGCTCGGCGGCGCCAGCGGCGCCTCTTTGAAAAGCGCGCCTGAAGTGAAGCGAGCGCTTCGGGCCTCGCCGCTCGCCTCGCCAGCGCTTAAGGCGAGCGCCTTGAGCGCCTATTTTAATCATGTATTCAAATAGACACAAAAGAAGATTGAAAAAAGGTGATACAATGATTCACCGTGTATAAGATGATACAATGATTCAGAGGCTTATTTGTAAAGAGAAAAAGGTGAGAGAAATTGGTCCATTGTTAAAACTGGTTTTAAATTCCTAGAAGTATCTGTAAGGCCAGTGTCATGTCCTCCAGATATCGCTTTTGCACTACTATATAGTTGTATACCACTCAGTACCAAGCTCCACAGGCTTCAACACAAGCTCTGGCTATCTTGACAATTACACCCTTTTCCAGCCATCACTGGATTATCAAAAGGCATATGCTTACCAATCTCCCCAAAGGATGTAACATGAAGAAATATAAAATAGATGCCATTACTAAGGAAACAAAAAAAAGCACATGTATTGTTACACTAGTGATAAATCTTTAAATTTAGTTACTATGTGCTAGCAATATGCATTATGCAATATTCAAATAAGATTATTAAGTGGAGGGTGACACTTTTGTTAATTAAAGAGTGATTTGAGTAATAACACAACTCAATTTCTAAGCAATTAATGCTATAATGATAACAGCCAAGTACTAGCTTGTATTCCGCTATTATTTGCCAAAAGAAAAATTGCCAAACTCATTAGGCCATCAAGGATAAATATAAAAAGTTACAAATTACAAAATCCCAGAACGATTGGGCTTTCATCAGTGTTTCAAAATGAGGCAGGAAAAGACATCTTCACGCTTCTATGACAAGCAATTTCAGCACCTATAAGTACACATGGTATACAGTTGGAGATCAGTAAAATTACAAAAACTAATAAATGGGCAAGACTCAGAGCATCTAAAGGTTACTTTTGTGTTAAGTGGGGTATTATGTTAACTACATCTACATTGTATTTGATAAACATACGAGCAATAAGCGAAAAAAAAATCAGTGGAAAAGAAAAAGATGAAAGACTTTTTTGGGAAGTTACAACTGACTTCCTAAGAATCTGAAAATTAACTATTTTTTGGTCAACCTCCACATTGTATTAAGAAGTTCAGATAACTGTTCGAATAAATGGGCAGTCATAGAGTCCCATTAAATCTTTAATCAACCTAGTTGTATTTAGTGCTGCAATCTATTACTCTTCCATCTAAATTTCTGTTGGCCATGAGCTTGGTGCCAACTTTAAGAGGATTGGTGTCAAGCTATCGCTTCTCATAAAAGTACAAGTAGTCTTCCATGGAACTTACTTGAATTACAAGTTCTTTTTAGCTGAATCAAATTACAGAGAAAAGGCTTAGACGATGATAATAAAAATTCAAATTAACATACAGAATTGAGCTACTCATATTAATAATGAAAGGAAAGTGCCATCAATCAGGAGTAAGTTGAACATAGAAGAATTGAATACCTTCACTGAAGAAAATATGGAATGGTCAGTCCAAATCAAATCATCTAAAGCATGTTCAGAACTTTGAAATAGCTGGTCAGCTACAAAGTCCTCTTGCAAACCATATGCAACTGTATGTTCCCTGAAGCCAAACGAGTTTCAATGAAAATGCTCAATAAAATTTTGTATGCCAATGATAAATGGTAGTACTATTAAGCATGGTTCGCTTTATTGGTCCGTACCAATATACCGACCAGCTGTCGGTACAATACGTATCAAACTGTACTGAGTTATACCGAGCATACCAACACATGATACATAGGGACAGACCAATGTACCATCTGTATCAGTCCCCTGGCAAACCAATACTTATCGCCCATACCAAGCGGTACACTATAGTACGACGAACCTTGCAATTAAGTTATAAATCAAAAAAACCTGAAAGGACCAAGCAAGGATATAGAAATAGTAAGCAACAATCGCAAAAAAAAACATATCCCAAATAACTACCTCAGTGAGAACTGATGGTGACTGACAAGATGACAATTGTACAACCCCACACATGATACTCTATTACAAGTCTCAAATGCCCCCTCTAAGAGAAAAGGGTTTCACAGGCTAGAAGTTACCCTATCTAGTGTGGTGCCTAAGAGAGTTTCATCAATATCTTTTATGTTACTTCATTTGGTGCCTGCAGATGCTTCATGTGGGTCCCAGTGCTCATGAATGTTGTCATTGTTGATGTTCAACAATTAGAGAAAAGTTTATAGACTGTCATTTTTTTCAGAGTGTTATTCCAGTTTTTTAGGGTTCATAAAAGAATCATGATGATGATGACATTAGAGACTTATCATCAAAGGGTGAAGTTATGCACTCAATTTAAATACTGCATCATCCCAAAAGGCAGGGACTTCAAAGCATGCCTATGACAATAGTGAATATATGCATATCTAGACAAATCCAAAAATGAATAGGATAAACATATAGCCAGAGAAAAAACCTATATCATGACATTGCAATCTAGGGGAAACATTCAGTTTGTTCCATCGCATGCCAGGCAGCACAATTGAATTTAACAAAAGCAAAATGCAAGCATAGGAGTAATTATATGAAACCATTGTTAAGACTTTTTTTTGTCTAATATCCAAATGATGATTTCTTTTCGCTATTTAAGAAAAAGAATTAAGAAATATGGAAATGATGAAGATACCGGTGGTTTATAATCAGCAAACTTTATAGCCAAATAAAGCATTTTTACATAACAAAATATGGAAAAAATTTCTGTTCATGGTGACAAAGCATCCTATTTCGAATCATTTGCTAATTGGCACCATGCCTAGGGGTCCCAATCTCACACTAGGCTTGTCTCATGCATGGACAATATATTACAACACCACCAAAAGGAAAAGATGTGAAAGACATTTTTTTACTCACAGAGTCAATCCTTAATTATAATTCTTCCCCTCTTTCTACAGATGTCAAAGTACAAAAAAAGAAAATTAAAAAGACATTTTAATTTCTTAAATTAATAACTAATCAAACAATCTTCCAGCCACAATTTTGTGGACTTATGAGATTTTCAGAAAAGAAAATTCTTATCCCGCAAGCCCTCTTCGTCATAAGTTCCAAACTTGTTGCTCCCTCCTCGGTATATGAGTTGGTCAAATTCATTTTATTGCATTTATAAAACATTAATTTAGTAATCCTACATGATTGGAGGAACTAGTCTCCCTCAAATAAGATGAACTCTTATTACTATAGCCAAATCCTCACAAGAGAACTTTTCCCACCATTACAAGGCATTGAAATTAGTTAGGTTAACTTTAAAATTGATTTTTCTCAATTTTTTATAAATTTGTATATAACCCTTCAACAAAAAAGACCACTCTTTTTGACATATGCTTCACCATGAACTTCTTTGACAATGGCTCACAAGAACTCATAATATCAAAAATAAATATCAAGGTTTGACGTACCGAAGCGTATCACTTGGTACAGCCAGTACGTGCCAGTCCGATAGAGGACTGGTGTGGGCGGTATATCGATACACCCCAATATACCATGTGTCAGTATGTTCAGTATGGTTCGGTACATACCATACCGACAGCTGATTAGTACATCGGTACAGACCAATAATGCAAATCATGATAAATATACAAAATAAATATAACTAATTTGGTTTATATCAAATCTAATACTTAATATACATAAGAAAGATTTGTTTCGTAGAGTATTTTCTTCTCATCATCCACTAAATGGCATTAAGAGACAAGATTGACGTAATTGATGCAGTCAAATATCATGACATAATCCTAATTAATTAATTAGACATCTTGATTTTGGAGATCCTTAGGTCCTATTCATGAAGTATATACCAACAGTCCACATAGCAAAGGATGCTGTTTGGTATCGCATGCATGAAGCATAACAGAGGTAGAATGTTTTGTAATTTGCTTGTTATGACAGTTATGTACAAGGCTACACATAAATGGGCACTTTGAAATCATCTGCAAGATTAAACAATGTACAGGACATGCAGCAATGTACAGTACAAAGTATTCACCTGCACAACAAGCAATGTGCTATAGCCTTGCCATTCATGAGCGAAAACCTTACGTTTAGGTTTACTCTTTACTCAGTTGATTAATCATACAATGAATCAAGGATTAAAATCTCAATCTCATATCAATATCAGTTAGTGGCCAAACCAAAACAATACCTGAACAGTACAATGTAGAGACAGTTGATAAACCAATACAAGTGAAAAGAGGACACAGAGGTGGAGACGGAGGCAGACGTGGAGGCAAAGAAAGACAGCAGCAACAGAGGAGCAGTACTCTATGGTGAAGGAGAGCAGAGGCACGGACGTGCAGCAGAGGAGTGGCAACAGTGGGTAGGAGGCTGCAGTGCATTGAAGAGATATGGAGGAGAAGCAATAGCAGCCAGAGAAGAAGAGGAAGAAATTATTTTAAAAGGAAGGTACATAATTGCTCGGAACAGCTTGGTACTGGTCAGCTTACCATGTGGTAAGTCAGCTTACCTGGTTGTAAGATCAATTCGAGATTGTACAGGACAAAATTGCCCAGTTTGCATAACAATCAGCCATTAGACCAGTAAAAAACAATTTGTACCTACCAGTATGGTCAATTTATTAAAAAAAGAAACTAGCACAGACTGTAACAACACAGAGAGTAACCATGATACATCACTATTTATGCAAACAAGAAGCAATTAAGTGTCAAAAGTCAAAGAGATAGTTCATACATTCAATAAGAGTCACAATGATAAATGGAAAGTACAGAAAGGAACAGAAACAGAATTATACTTACATCTTAAAATCAGTCTGAGACAGATCAAATAGCATCGACCCATCTCCTTTCAATATCCAAAGTTTGTCAGATTCGAATTTCAAATCAATGAGCTTTCCCTGAGAAGTATGCAGCAACATCCTCATTGTATTGACAATAAAAAAAGGAATGGAATCTAAAATATTTATATCAAAAGATTAAAAGAAATATCCCTAAACACAAATTTTACAGATTAGAAGCATCTGCCCTGAATGAAATGACCAAACAAAAGTGTGAGTCATCATAATTTAACCCAACAAGAAGAAATTATTTGTGATCTTGTGCCAGTTGATAGGAGATTTGATGCTCAAAGCAAACAAAACAAAGGTAACATTAACGCTGTTCTAGCAGGAACGTCAAAAGAACACAAGGAACTGAACTTCAGATGTGAGAAACTGTAGCAAAAGGCAACAGGAAGATCATCTATTTAAAGCAACTTCAAGTTTTTTGAGCATTGGCCCATCTAAATCTTGTTTTGACACCACATGGGCTACTTACTTTACTTCAGAAGAGACATCAAACACTCATGTATGGAAGACATGCTTGTGTTATCCAGAGTGCTGAAATAAGTTTGAACTGTAAAAGAGAACTTTCAAACAAGAAGACAACAGATAAAAAACAACCAGTCTTGATAGTTACGTCTATAGATTGCCAAATACATTTAAATAAGTGCCAAGAATCAACTTCAAATTTTCATAAAGGTAAAAGAAACTACCAGAATCAATCATGAAAGAAACTATGTAATACTCCCATTTTCAAACCTGACTTTATTGCATATACAACAATTAGATAATAAAATTGTTTTTCAATTTAATCCATAATAATGGAGACCACTTCTATTGAGATTAGGGATGAAAACAGGTAACTTCACTGTCACTTCTGAATAAGCAAGGAAAAGTTTCTATAAATCATAGATGCAGCATTAATAACATCCATTAAGCTGACATCAGATGCAACATTGTAGACCATAAATAGAATCAACTTGCATACAGGAAACCTTGCGAAACATGCATATATACCTCATCTAAATGGATGCTCTGTGATGAGGGTTGTGGTGATAAAAGAATCTTGTCTCCAGGACCAAGACCAAAATGGTACACAGCAACCATCTCAATATCTGATAACTTCACAATGTACAAGACATCAGTAATTATATGCAGTAGATTTGTTATAAACTTGTATCAAGAAGACATGAATATGAAATGCATATTCCAACATGGTGGCAGCATATGGGCATGCCAAAATAATGCCGGGCTGGATATAACACCCACACCAGCTGCATGTACCTTGTGCTAACCAAAATGCACCATGCAAGATAATCTTGTCAGCAACATGAAGTTTTATTAATTATGGTGCTAAGAAACTCATATAGGAGTACATAATGTCAAGTTGTTAATATAGTAAAAACTCCACAAAGCAAAAGAAACAAATGCTCCACAAGAAACCATAATGATAGGGCAAAACAAAAGGAAACTATTTTACATCTTTCTTTAATAACTGTTTTTTCACAGTACTAAATAAAGCTCAGTCAAGTATATTCAAATACCTCTAAGAGAAAGTATGTATTTTGATGTCTGTGGATTAAATCCACACGACTCAGATGTAGATCAACAAATCTCTATTACTATACATATCAATTTTAACAAACTGCTTTGTCAATATAAAAAGGCATAATCTGATTATTTTTGCTTCTCAGGTTCACTTCAATTTTTTTAATGATAGCATGCATATTATCTATTGGCTTTGTAACGTTGCTTTATCTTTGTCATCAAAATAAAGGTAATAAATGTTTTGTACTTATCCATTAGGTCTCAATAGGCATTAGCAACTTCACCGGTAAAATAATGATCCAATTCGGTTTATTTTTATATTTTAGAACAATAACCATATCCCTTAAACTATGAAAGGCATGAAATGTTAAATAATAAAGAATGGCAAGTTTCTTTTTGGATTTCATATCTGGTCTAATTTTCTAAATGATGTCATGCATAGCATGTGCTAAGTGCAAAATACTAGTAAAAACAAAATCAAAAGAAGCCACAACAATCAATTGGTATGAGACACGAGAAGCAAGACCATTTATTGAAAAAAAACCATATATTTTTATCTGCATTTACATAAGGATGACAAGGACAGGTGAAAAAATGAATATATTGCTCAAGGACATACCGGAACACCATCATGCAGAATTGCCAAAGAAATTAGATTTGCATCATAGTTAGCTTCGCTGACCCACAACCTGGATGGTTTAGTTCCTGATTATGACAAAATAAGGACTTGTAGTAATCATGTCTAAAGATTGACTGATCAAGTTGACAACTCAGACAAGTAAAAAACCCCTTTTTGGTAAATTAGTCAGAAAATAAGGAAAATATCTTAAGAATAAAAAAAAGGAAGTGAAATAATCAATGTTATAACTTATAAAAGACAACAATGAGTCTTTCATTATTATAGTCAGACTAACCAAAGAATGCAAGGAAATAGCAGGCATAAATTATATATGAAGCATAACCATAACCCTGACATTATTATAATATTTACCCAAGCAAGCAACAACACTCATTGAGGTCAAGACTCGAGTTACTGAGTGATCAAATTTGCAAAAGTAAATATAGCTGCATAAGGTAGCTAACAAGCTGAGTCAACCAGTACTATAGTAAGTGAAAGATAGTCAACAGAGATGACAAACATTGCTATTTCAAGAAGATAAGAAAAGAAGTCCATACTCCATAGAATCAACTGTGATCCAAATACAAGTATTAAGCATGGGTGAAGCCATGAATGGGAGTTAAAAAAAGACTCACATGGAGATTCGGACCAAACAAAAAATGTAATATAAGCAAATTTCAAGTGACATCCAGTATGTGACATTTCACGACTTAATATGAAAGTATAATTTGATATCTATTCCATCTTGAAAAATTGCAAGACAAGCATATCAGAAAATGCTTTCTAATAAAAATTTGTGGTAGCAGTTAACTTCATGGATTTTAACGTAAGGCATGACAATTGACATCAAGAAACTAATTCTAAACAAATTAGAATTGAAAGTCAACTTCTTGTTAGTTATGAATATACTATAAAACATCAACATAAAATAAACAAGATTCTTTTAATTACCAATTAAAAACAAAGATCCAACTTCATCTATCAGTTGGTATCACATCTTAAAGAGGAAATGATATCCAACTAAAGGCAATAGACGCAATACAATGATAAACAATTGCACTACCAATTTTGTAATCAGCTGATTCTACCAAAAACTTTAATCAGCTCTAAATATCTTCAAGATCATATTTATATTGTCCCATAGATTTTTTACAATAGTTGAGAATCAGGTGCCCGGACAAAGATGATCCTTACAAACTCCATTATGCATGTATAAGTTGTTATTCTAACTTTCACGCAAACATCCCTAATTAACCCTTACTCAACAAGGCATCTAATTACCAACTGCACCTTCTTATTCCTTTTTTTGGGCCCATAAATCCTTGCATAAAACTTCATGTGATGGGATCCGAAGTAAATCAATAAATCACAACAGAATCTTGTACCACTAGCGATCAACAATAAGCGTTTTTTCTAACTTGGACCTAATCAGTAATATATTGTTGACCTCTATAGGCCATTAGAATTGCTAAATGAGTATTTAAATCCTTCGTTGTCTATATAAATTATTAATAGCTACTAAAATCACTAAATCAGGATGAAATCCTCTCTCACTAAATCAATGAGTTATGTGCATCTGATCAATCCTTCTTAGACTTAAATGCTACCTAAACATAGTCTTTGTTCACCTGTTCCGACATCTAGCATTCAGCCAGCACAGCAACTTGCGTCATTTATCCAAAGTATATATATTCTCCACCTTTTGCACTCCAATATCAGATTTTTTTGGATTAGAGGTGTACAAAAAATAACTTGGTGCATTTTCTAACTTCCATTCATATACAGATAAACAAAGTTTTAATTTATTGGCCCCTCTAGACTTTCCTTTACAACTGGAACAGAAAAGGATGCTCTAATCTGACAAACCATAACCCTGTTTCTTCAATTTCAAGAGATGGTGAACCTAGGTGAGCTGATCACACTTCTGCCCCTTATCCACCCCTCATCGCTAAACACAAAGCTTTACACCTGATGACCCTCCAATAAAAAAAGTACTTATGGTATTAGGTCTTTCAATTTCACAGGGGAAGAATATGACCAGAATTAACCACAAAAAAATTAGAATAAGATAAAACTTGAAGTGTAACAGAACAGTAAAATCTCAATAAAGGACATGACAACAGACAAAGTATATCATGAGTATCTCTAATTCAATAAAAGTGACAGCCTAATCATACTGTTTATAGATAATATCTTACAAACATCTGAACATCATAATTCATATGGCCCCAAATCTCATCGTTGTTTGATTGTCTCAAAGTACCACATTAGAGCACCACTTTGCATTAGTCGCAGAGGCCTAACTTTGATCCTCCAAAATAATGAAATCTTTTATATTGTATAAGCATTAAAAGAATCTACTTTGCAAACTATTTTATTTTTACTGGATAATTTTAGAAAACAAGACCATTGCTTCACACCTAATAACTTTAAGCGATGATTTAAACACCATACCGGGCGGTACAAACCAGTCCACCAGCAAACCAACACACGGACCACCCGGTAACGAGCGGTATCAGGTACTTGGTCCCGTATCAAGCAGTAACGATTGAAATTTCGACCATTATCAACCTATACCAAGCGGTAACGATCGAAACCAATTGTTACCGAATTGTAACAATGTTCCAATGGTAAATTTGACCGTTGGAAGCCTCCTCAAGGGTTTTTAAACGCTTTCCTCCCCCTATTTCAATTCATTTCACTCTTACACTCTTTTAAACTCTCTCAAACTCATTTTTTCTAACATTCTCTTTCTTATTCTCACATTTTCACTCTCCTAAACTCAACAAAGTAATGAATTGTGGATTGAATCAAATTTAGTAGGCTAATTTCAGAGGATTAAGAGGAAGAACTTTTGGTGGTAGAATCAAATATATCTACATATGTTATCGCTTAATTTATTTGAATCTTAAATTTAAGTTATATACAAAAATAATCTAATAATTCAAATAATCTTTCTGTAGATAATTCAATATTAACGAAAGGATGATCCAAAACGGACCGAAATTGCAAACCTTGCACAAGGCTACTCCTCAAAGCCCGAAAAAGATATATGACACTGTTCTTACCATGATTTGCAATACCGTACCATACCACTCAGTACGGGAGATACATCAATACATCTTAGTGTACCATGTGTCGGTATATCGATACGATACGATATTCAGAACCTTGATTCTAACCTAATTTACATTAGTTTTGCTAAAACTATACTAAATGTATATTTATTTCTAACTTAAAAACTCTATCCTAACTTTTTTCTATTTATCAGATATTTTCGGAGGGTTTTATGCCTATTTTAGGCGGACTACTCGTTATGCGCTGGCGTACCACTCAGTACATCATACCATATCATACCAAAATTATCGATACGCTACGATATGATATTTAGAACCTTGACTTTAAGGACCTACAAAAAATAGAACAAATATTACAGATGACATGGAACTATAGAAATTACCTTCAAGCTCATTTGAGCTAGTATTGTAACTGACAACCCTGTTGCGACTAACAAGATCCCAAACACGCAAGAGACCATCGGCATGAATTACAAATAAACACTTTCTTTTGCAAACATCAGATATCACCATGTCTTGCACAGCCCCAATAGCCTTTTGCCTATAAAATGTTGTGGAATTTCAACATCAATCTCTTCCATAAAAGAGACAAAGAATTTTAAGTCTGTACTTAAGAACCAAATCAGTATAACTAAAAACATCATAAAACAACATTCAGATAATACTACTAACTCAACATTCAAGACAGGTAATTTTTGTCCTAAACCAATTATATAAAAAGGACAAACAATCAACCAATATTGTCATCAGATATAGTACAGAAGTTATTGCATAGTAAAAAATCCCAAAAATTATATGGTAATTTAATAGCATATGTTCAAGAAAAAAGGACATATTTATTTATTTATACTAATTAAAATAGTAAACATGATAAGTCAAGTCAAATATCTGAATCTTCATAAAATGAACCCAAAAAAGAAACAGCAAAAACAATTATTAGAAATACTTAATTGATAACTTCCTTCCAGAAGACAAAATATTGCCATAGCACTGGGAAAGAAGTGTAATCCTGAATCGTGATCAGCTTTATGTCATCCAAGCATAGTTCTTAATTTCGTCCTGACTACTACTTATGGGCCACTTATTGGTTTGGGCATTAACCAGGACACGGACCATGGATTTCAATTTCATCTAGTTCGGTTCATATCAACTATTTAACACGAACCGAGATGCAGACCGCCTCATTTCAGGCAGTTCGGTCTGGTTTTTGTTTTTCGTTTCATTTCTGTAGATGTGAGGTCTGGATTTTTTTTTTCTTTGAAAAGGATTGAACTGTCCAGTTTTCTTTTAAAAGAACCAGACCATGAAACTTATTCCCACATAATATGCCATTATATGGGCTCTGCCAGCAGCTCAATATAAAATTTCTGAATCATAAACACAAAGATGACTCTTTTCGCTTCGTGGAACTGCAAAAATCCAGAAAATATAATTGACTGTGTTGCCAGAGTTTAGCCGTAAGAATCCTGCCTAAGTGCCTATTTAATGATAGTTATTTTAAAGAAAAACCACAAAATCCTTGTTTACCAATGTGGTTGGAGATTCCATAATTTCTTTCAACTTGAGGTTAACTTCAAATGCCTATAAATAATTGTGGTGACACCTTAAGATTTGTAAGACAATCATAATTCTGAGGGGACCAAAAGAAATTTGTTTAGCAGCAAAAGCGACTCTCTTACTCTTATCTCACTGTGTTTATTAAAAGTAACAGTCATGTACATCATCCAGAATTACAAGCAAATGAACCATCACCCTGTCACCAAGCCCATAGATCAGATGAAACCAAATGAAAAGTATTTATTTGATATGTTTACAAAAAATCATGTTTATTGAGAAATACCTTGACATGAGATTCCACAATCGACCAATTCCAACATCATCACGAAGCTCAGTGGCAAAACCTGTTATCATGGACAATCTAAAAGTTCTATGGATATGCAAAGATCCAACAAAAAATTATATTCAAAATCACAAGCATACAAGTAGCAAAAGACAAGAAAGAACAAAAAGAGATACGAGCTTAGCCAGTGGTTAGTAAACGTTTCTAATGCAACCGAAAGCGGATGCGTTTATGTACAATATATTTATAATTATAAATATTATATATATATATAAATAGAGATATATTTTTTTCTTTTCGAACGTCGCGCCGAAGCGGCGTCGCCGAAAAGTAAAAAAATATAATTTTTTTAAATTTGGAGCCTCGGGGCGTCGCCAGAGGCCGAGGACGCGCCGAGGCTTGGCGACGTCGCCGACCCTCGGGGCGTCGCCGAGGCCGGCAACGTCGCGAGCCTCGGTGGCGTCGCCGAGCATTAAAAATTATTTTTATTAATAAAAAATAAAAAAATACCGACCGATACAAGGCGGTCCGCATACCGGTATCCTGTCAGACCGGTATGTACCGCCCGGTACGGACGGTACAAATCGGTATTGCATACCATGAGCTTAGCAAAGCTAATCAAAGCATGTACAACAATCGGATAAATAACAAAAATTTGAACTGAACCTGGTGAACTAGGATCCAGTATTCCAAATTGGAAACAGCTAACTACACCATCCTGTCGTCCAGTTACTAAGCATCCTGCTGCTGCTGTCACTGCTGTGATTTGAGTAGGAGGTTCAACATTGAATTCCACATACTCCCTTTGAGGAAAGGATGAACCAGAAATATAAGAAAATGGGCTTCTCAAACTGAGAAGATAAGCAACCCCAGATACAGTCAATACATAGAGCAAGTATGCATTCCCTGAACCACTATTAATCTGCAAAGTCATCATAAGCCACATCATGAAACATGAGATAAAAACTAGTCATGTTGCATGCTTTCACAACTATAAATAAACTAACCACATTCTTGCACAGAAATGCAGATGGACAGAGTGCATCCTGGAATACCAGATGCAATCCAGTTTGAGGAAATTCCTTGGAGGCAATGACTTCAACAACCTCAAGAATATTGGGAGAATCCTTGTGAAGCCTCCTGGAATAAAGGTCGAAGGCAGTTGTTAAATCTAAAACACAATGAAGAACATTCTTGGAAATGTTTGTATATGATTTGAAGATAAGATGAGTATGGAAACCAGGTATTGTCATTAAATAAAGACATTTGCTTAATTTTACAGTTAACATTAAAGACGAGAATGAGAAATAAAGGATAGAGGAGAACTGTATGAAGGCAATTAATAATATCCTGATTCGTCATAGATATTTATCATAAGATCCTTATGGAACCAAATAAATAAAATTCTGCTAAATTTAAAGCTAAAACACAAAGTAATAGATGGGAAAGGTACTGGCATAGATTTTCAAGTTTCAGATGCTTGTCAAGAAAGAACCTTCTCATCACCTGTCACCAACAGTGTGAGTTAAAAAATTTAGAATACATAACAAGCAAAACGCATAAAGCGATAATTAAGACACTGGCAATCTAAGACAACTGGACAAGCATTAACATGACAAGTAGATCATAATTGTATAAAAGCTAGCACTACTTGGCCAGGAAGGAAGCAAAAATGTGAAGAACATTTACATATTCACAAATATATACTCAATTGAAGAACAAAGATCTTATAGAATTAACTGCAAGTTGATTAACGTCTAAGAATGTAATGAGACCAAGTAGGACATGTTTAAGATAAGACATGCAATCTGAACATACAGCTGGAACGTAATACAAGGAAATAATTTTGAAATTTTGGGTTATCATAGTGAGGGACAATTAATATATACTTTTTGAAGAATCGACTTGTTATTGTGTGTCATGCTCTTCAAATGGGACAGATTGACAAGTTCATACAGTGTTTGAAAATGTTTTACGGAAATAATACAAGGAACATCAAATGGTAAAAACTTGTAACAGGAGAAGACTTATATGGCAGCATATGAAAAGAAAATAGATCTGTGTGTTTACATGGAAACCACAATAGAGCAAGAAACAAAATAAAATATATTATTATAATTTATAAATATTATTATATCTTCTTATCTCACAATTGCTAACACATATTCTAAAAGAAATAAGAACACCCAATCACCTAGAATAGTGGACAAATTTGTAACTGAATTTAGCAATATCATAGACAGACTCCATGGAAAGATTGCAAAGTTGAGTGGAAGAAGGCATGACTTACCAACATAGATGGGGTGTGGGATATGTGGGTAACCATACAGACTGAAGATATGAAAAGTAGGCAGCAACATTAGAACTAAATAGTGGAACCATATGGCATCAATACCAACGGGAGTTTAGTAAAGGAGAGTTTGGGGAAGTTCAAGAGTAGTGGCAGGAGGAAGTCTCATAGTGGCTTGAGGAACCCCAAAAGGCAATTACTTAAAAGAGAGATGTTATGAACTTATTAAAAAAAGTCAATATCAATATGAGATAAATTAGGCTAACAAAAAAAACCTAAAAGGAAAATCTTGATGCAAAACATATTGCATATGATAGTTTCTGGAACAAGCTTGAACAAGGTAAGAGATATATACAAGATAGAGAAACACACACAAGCTTGAAAGAATGAAAATGTAAATTAAAAGATAAAGATCAAATGACTTTTATAAAAGGCAGTGGGATAATGAAAAATAAAAAAATCTTTTCTACAAGTTATTTATTTTGTATTGTTAGCAACCCTAATTCTGAAGCCACAAAATAATGAGACAAAGAAGAAAATTTAGATAAGACAATGAGGTCTAATATTATCCCTATTGATGTACAAATGTGTTTAAGAGATTCAAAGTTAACTAACCAATTTACTTAACAAATTCTTAGCAACAAAGAACATGTAGGATAAATACAGAGAAAATGCATTTTTAGTAACAGCATAAAATAACAAAGGAGATAGTTATTTAAATTATCATAAAATCAAGCATAAGTCACAATTTAAAACTTTGATGGACATAAAACAAAAAATAATGGAAGTTGCTTCACTTTTGTGCAAAGAAGAACCACTAAGAAGAACTTTTTTCAATGGTAAAATACATAGAAAAGAAGAAATAATATCACATTTTTCACTGAACTGAAGGAAAAAAAAAAAGCCTATTATTAGGTTCTTAAGAATAAAATGTGATGAATTTAAAAAAGGAAATTGACTTCATTTGATATACTGGTAAGAGTACAGATACATTTGAAAGAGTAGTTACTAGCTTCTGAACACTAAGATTAAACATGTGAATTTGCTGTTAGTGTAAGGTTAAACAAAAGTCAAATAAGAAATTATTGTATTCAAAACAAACTAAGAATAGAAATCAGAAGAAATGTTTAAGATGATCTTATGATCTTACTTTAACAGACCAATGGTACAGAAGAGCCAAAATAGGTTAAAAGTACAAAAAGAAGTAGAAGAAGAATGCAAAAGACTAGGTTCAAAATGATAAAGAGATACTAATAACCGATTATAATCCAATATCATGCAATCAACAGATATCAGTTAAACTAAAGATACATGTAGAAGACCCCAAAAACTAAGGTGGTTGATTATTAGCTTTGCAAATATGAACTACAAAATAACAACCATATGTCCTTATCTACTTGAGGTGGCTACAAAGAAGACTTGTCATTAGCTCTTTGAAGTAAACATGGTCTACTAATTTGAGGATCATTTTGTCATTCTCAATGCATCCCACATTATTCATTTTTGGTCATCATTCCCACAGAAGTTCTAAATAAACTGAATCATCCTTCCCCAGTGATGCAATCCTCTATTCTGGATATCACAAAAAGTTAAACCATATTAAATAGTTTGCCATTCAGTTCCAAATTGTTGCTATATGTGATATTCAATAAACACAACCGTTTATTATAGTTACCAGCATCTTTATCATCTACCTCAATATTTTTGCCTTAAGCATACTCATTCTCTGAGCAGTCAATTAATTGTTTAATGACACTCGATATTTCAATTTTATAAAGCAGAATTTGTCTGATATTGACTTATTCAATTTATCTTTACAAGAAGATCACATTATGACAAAACACAATAAGAACAATGCCATTTTAACAACCACCTTCTTTTTTACCAGTAATATCATCTTTAGTAAACCTTTGATGCAATATGGAGTGATGGCTTAATATGAGTTCAAGCTAAGAAATATGCAAGATAGCAACTCCAGAGAACAAATATATAATTATCAAACTCAACATGAATAAGAGATTCCAACGGAAAAGTGATGGCGATATGATACAAGACCAAACGAAATAACGCAAAGGAAGTCGATGGCTTTCTTTGACCTCTTTTTTTTTCACTTCTAAAAGTTTTCCTATGTTATTCTTAGTTCACTTGTAAACAGTAATTGTACCATTCATGCATGTAAATTAATGCTAATTATATATATTCAATCTGCTGTTCATGCCACGGTAAAGAAGGACAAGTTAGTGAAATATGATGATGACTTGTCATTCCATAAGCATTGTGTTTTCTGAATTTAGTCACAACAATCCCCATGTGTGTGATTTGAGAGGAAGAAGATGATGTTCGCCACTAAGCTTCTCGTTACCAATTGAACATCTAAAGGTGGTAAGTTCATTTAGTTTCAGATATTGAACCAGACTTGACGAAGAACAAGTACAACAAGGTTTAAAGAGAACAAACCTACTAATTTGTGTTAATGCAATCGAAGTATACATATCCCTTCAATCCTCCTTGCATTCATTCCTTAAATTTTAGAAGAAAAAAAATACATGCCAAGTACGATGTCCAAAAGGTAATGACTAAAAATAAATGGAGTAGGCAGAAGAGGAAGTCGAGAGAAGGAAATGGGAAGAAGGGTTACCAGATGAGATAAGACTTGGTATCAACACCTTCTATGACGTGACATCCGGCTGCGTCCCTGGGGGCGAACGCGGCGCCACCGTTGGCCAGAGGAGACGGCTGGGGAGTGGAGGCGGCCGCGGATGAGAACGACGACGAGGGGACGGTGACCTCGATCCATTCCACCTTATCGCTCCCAAGGATGGGAACTTCCACGCCGGCGAGGGATCGAGCGACGGCCGCCATGGCTGAGCGCAAGGAGACTAGAGGGAGAGAAGGGTTTTGAGGGGGCTTTCCGGGGCAGGGAAGGGAATGTCGTTGGGGGAGAGAGTGGTCGCAGCGTCGTTGATTCGACTTTTAAAGTTGGACCGATTTGGGCTCGAACCGGGTTCGATGGTTCCTCCGCGCTGACCCAAACAAATTATTGTAGCCGTTAAGCTGCTTTTAAACATAAGCAAACTTATACGCTTCTCCTGAAATAAATATATATGTATACAAGAAAAATACATGGATTCTGAATTATATATATATATATATATATATTATTCATAAAGTAAAATTTTATCTATATTGTTCATTAAATATCTACTCCTCACATCACTCCAATGAAAAATTATCTTACAATGAGAGAAAATATTATTGACATCTTCAACAACCTAATATGGTCCGGACCTATATACATTGGGTTATCCGTGGAAACATCAAGGTTTCGATGTATCACCTACATGAAGATCAAGGTCGATAAAGATTTTTCAACCTAGTTCATCCAATGTTTAAATTAGTAATGCAAAGTCTTCAATTACATGAGTGATATAAATAAATAAAGTCACCTCATGATCATGTTAAGAATATATTTTTATACTTATTAATAAAAAAACATAATATTACGTAAAATATTATGTGGGGATGAGAGTAATCTATTTTGGACTTGTCCGTGTGGACAAACAAGTGAAAGGTGATCTGTCTCTATACGATGATTATATGTCGGATAAGGATTAGCAGATAGTATTCTCTATCACCTTATATACAATCAATATATCTTTTGGGATCCATTCAAAAGTTTCATGATAAAATAATGTAAGATTGATCCATCGCGACAATGATAACTTATTATGGTCTAAAGATAAATGATAATAATTTCTCACATTACAATGAAAAAAAATCATGAAACTTGAGTCTCACATTTTGGTTATCATAAATGACTTGGTAACATAATTTATTCCTATCATTGAAGAACACTCGTAATTTACTGTCAAATAAGTGAAATTAAAATCAACAAATAATTTTGAGACTATAATTAAAAACAGCCGAATCAAATCAAGCAAAAAAATAAAAAAAATCCACAAAACCATGCCAATTTTAGGATGGCCCAAAATTCTTGTCAGCAACCACCGCCACCATTTGCGATTGAGCGATTTGAGTAATTATTTATCATATACTTTAGTCCATCATCAAATACTTACCATTTTTTTCACGGGATAGTAGTGGAAAACATGATTATCTTACTATTAGTGTTGATTAAGGGAGGGAAGAATGGTCTAATTCAGTTCAAACCTAACAATGGACAATGTGCATCGTCATAAAAATTTAAAAAGAGATTAATCATTAAAGTCTAGATGTTAGTCGATCTCTCGGCATGTCACCCATAATGCTATAAAAGAAAGAAGTCAATCATCGTCCAACTCGATTGATCTGATATTTTAAGTCAATAGTATTTAAAAATTAATGAATATTAATGAAATTTTTTATTTATTTAACAATCTATATTATAACTAAAAAAATAAATAATAGCAAAACCTTGTGTTGTTGAGACTTAAATGGCATAATAAATTTATCTCTCAATAAATATAAGCAATAATAGGTTTCTGCATCGAATCCCGTGAGTTAATTCTCATTTTTGCAACATAACTTGTCATTGTCAACTCATATTGTGAAAAATATACAATGACGAAACATATTACTTTCTATAAAAAATATATATACATTGCACGTGTCTTTGATATAAAAAGTTGAAGTATTTTGCATTGATTATTTAACGTGATAAGGATATTATTCGATCTGAATGCTAAAAAATTGATATGATCATACAGTACTTTTACATTAACAAATATATTTTTTTATAAAATAGTTGACGGATCATCCATTCATCATCAACGATGAGATAGAATTGATTATATGTACACTAGCACATGTTCTAGTTAGAAACATGAGGTAGTTAATATTACTCATATGAGGAGAGAAGAAATAGAGTGAGATGTTAAAAAAAAAAAACTATTAGTTTAACTAAATATATTATTTTTAGAGTTTAATTACCACAGAAGATTTATGGAGCTGACCTTTAAAGATATTAGGAGTTATTGTTGTGGCAAAAGACACAAATAGATTCGACATATGCCACAATATACTTCAATCACTAATAAAACTATTTTATGCATTATATAATAGAGATGAAACGATCTGATCATGTCGAAAGACACATCACAGATCGGACGGTGGCGGATGAAATCAAATCCGTACATACCCACACTCTTCTCTCACCCGATTATTTGTCGCTGTTTAAAGCGCGGAGGGCATGCCAGGTGGGGGACCCACAATTTTGCCCGTCCGTGTCACCAATCACGAGACGGGCGGAAGGTACGTACGAGATGCGTCGTTCTTTCAGCCAGGTTTCTACTGTCGGGATCCAAACAATGCTGCGTGGGAGCGAACACGAAACATCCGGAAGAATAACAAAGGATCGAGTTGTCCCCGGAACCCGAAGCCTCCGACCCGCTCCGCGACCCCTTTGCCTCCCCTCCTCGGACCGCGAGCGAGATCGGGACGCGGAGATAGATCGCTGCCTTCATCCTCTCACCTCGAATAACATCCTCCAATCCCTGGGTCACCTGGATCTCAGCCCGGTTCCTCAGCTCCCTTTCTCCATAGATTCATCCGCCGCCGCTCGCTGATTCGAAATCGGCGCCGGTGATTGCTTCCAAGGGACATCAGCTGAGGTGCCTTTGCAATTTACGGTTTCGTGCTGATTCTTGCATTCTAAAGATGGACTTTTTATGCAAGATCAGCAGATATGGCTCCGGTTAGTTTCCTTTTTGGAAGCAACCCCCATTTTTTGGAATGTTCCTGCTGGATCTAACTGGGAGCTGAAAGCTTATCTAAATCGTATGGTTTGTTATTTCAATTTTTTGTCCTTTCTAGCTGAAGCTGACGCTTCCTTAACATATATGAAAGCTAGAAGTGGGTATTTTGTACCGAAATTTTTTTTGTTATGTGCTATGCTCAGCGGTTTGCTGCAAATAATTTTTGCCTGTTTTTGTGGAACTCATAACATTTCCTTAGTCGTCTATTAGTTTTCTAAGGGTTGGTAATATCTCTGAGAAACCTGAAAATGATGCTTGGAGTATATTTATATAGTTGTGACTTTGGTGTGAATTCTGCCAGTTCATGCTATTCCTATTACAAGATATCAAGAGATCAAGTCAGTATCATGGGATAGGAGGATAATTAGAGATATTCTGTTCTTCGACATCCACCAGAACTTATGGTGTTCTAATTTGTCAGACGCAGTCAAACTATTGTTGACATTGCCAAAAGCTCAGTGGTCAATTCGTGTCCTAGTTTTTGAGTTGAAAAAAAAGGTGATAATGTTTCTTCCTCATTGAGCATTTTGTAAGGATTGACGTAGGCTCCAGTTACAATAGAACCATGTAGACGAAATTCCACAGCTCTGCTAATAGACTGACCGAGATTCTATATGATATTTGCCAAGGTTTCTGTTCTACCTAAGACTCTTGGTTGACTTGGAAGATAATAATTTATCAACCAGTGTTTATTTGATTAATTAGAAAATGTTATAGTAGCAGGCCTTTTGTCTGTGGAGCCTCTGGATATGCAGCTCGGTTTTCTTAGATGTAGTGGATTGCTTTTGTGGGTGATTAGCTAAGGTTTCTAAATTATATGTATAAATACTTGAAGATTCTTATATCTAAAGCTGGATTTTTGTTATGAATAGCAAGATTTGATGTTTGCTGTATTTGATTTCTAATTTAAAAAAAACACTAAATTTGTGGAGTACTTTTGCTGGATCTAATTGGACTTAGTTAAGATTTGAATTGATATGGAAGTTGTACCTATTTTATCAATCAATTTTTTTTTATTTCTTCTGATTTTTGCCTTTGTCAGATATAACTGATTCTTTCTTAACATATAGGGAAGCACAATCCTTACTGCAGTAATTTTTAAGTGTTATAGTTTTCTTTGAATAAGTTTAACTTGTTTTACATGAATTTCTGACATAGCTTTTATTTTTTCATTGAAGTTCTGTGAGGATTGTTGATGTGTCTAGTAAACCTGGAATGATGCTTCATAAAGTACTCATGGTAGCGGAGACTTTGATATGAATTCAGTGAGCCCATGCCATTCTTACCACAAAAGATCAACAAATCATCTGGATATTATGAAATAAAGGATAACTAGAAATCTTCTGCATTTTTTACATGCACCAGAATTAATGGTATCCTAATCTGTTGGACAAGCTCAACGTAGTGTTGACATTGGCAAGAGTTTAACAATCAGTGTGGTATGGATCTTGAGTAAAAGAAATAATTATTTTTCTTCTTCGTGAGGTTATGTAAGACTTGAAGTAGGCTTTAATTATTAAAATATTTTATAACATGTAATTCAAGCATGCTGCCAAAAGACTGCTGAGATTGTTCTGGTGTGGAATGGATGCTAGGGCCCAATGTGGAATGGAATGGATCAGAGAACTTCCTAGCACTTTTTGTGGAGTAGCATCTTGGCTTTCCTGTTGCAACTGGAAACAAGTTCCCATTATAAAAAAGAATGATATTATTACTGTAATATTGAGTTTCAGAGAACTACTTGTCTGTAACTGGAAACAAGCTCTGTAAGAAAAAAGCATCCTTGAACTCAAACTCCCATAACCTTTAGTTGTCTTTGACCAGTCCACTTTGTTGATCTTCTTTCTCTTGTTGTGATATCCTACAGCTTAGATTTTTCTGATTTTTGTTCTTTCCAGCTCCTTGCACTAAGGTTTTTAATGTTGCTTCGGATAGCCTCGTAGCTTCTATATAGGGATCAAGCTGGGTGGTGGTTTCTCCCTCTACTTATGTATTTTAATAAGTATGCTAGTGAGCTTAATTTTACTTGGAAAGGAAGGTTTTAGATCAATTCATAAGTCTCTGGCATGAAGTTTTGCTGCCATGTTTCTGATTATTTTATGTGATTTGTGGCAGTGAACTATAATTCTTTATAAATGAAGTGGAACATATTCATATTTTAGATTAGTGTTAGTGTCATCCTATACAAATATTTTACTGTCCTAAGGGAATAGCATAAACAGGAAATTAGTGGACTTGTTTACAGGGTAACTAGGTTCACATCTTGTGGCTTTCTCAGATGAAGAACAAGAAATGAGTAGTCCAATATTGTCATTGGAGCTTTATTATCATACAAAGAATTCCATTTTTTAGCTCTAGAAATATTACTTCATTCATGTTGATTTCTTTTGAATCTCCATGCATCAGCCATCAACTCATAATTTTCTCAAAGAGAGAACAATTGAGGATGCTGTGGAGAAGAAAAAAATATCAATGAATGGTAAAAACCTCAGTATAACTCATGGTGGTTGAGTGAAATGAAGAAAGTTAATGGTTCAAGAACAAGGCTGGGAATCATACGCGGTCATACTCTTATATTAATGAAAATGTTAATAAATAAATGTAGAATGTTTCAGTATCTTCTTGCAGAAGTGTTGTTCCAAGTTCCGACAATGTCTCAATTAATTTGTTGACACCACACAAGGCATAATACATTTAGTTTGACATATTCGTATACCTTAATTATTCTTTATACTATTCTATGCAATGTCTGTGTTGAAAGCATGTGTTTTTGGGAAATTATTAAATTATATAAAGTTTGTGCTTCCTTATATTTTCCAGAACCATTCTCCATCGAGCAATTGCCAAAGTAGGCTTACACCAAATTCTGGACCTCGCGAGTCATAGGAGCCATAATCTTGCAAAATTCTCATTTTTAGACCAAGTGTTGGTATGCTTCCAATCTTCCATAGGCTTATTAATTATGTCGCACTGATCTTTAAGTAAGATTTATTTGCAGCAGGTTATTGAGTCAAATGCAGACATATCTGGAAGATGCTCCTGTTGGTCATGGGTCCCCAAAGACTTCAAAAAATAATCGTAAAAGGTCATTTGATGTTGCTGATGGTAATGCAAATGACGTGAACAATCATTCTACTGCAAGTCCTTCAAATCATTTGGTGCTTTACGACCCTGGTACAAGTGGTACCAGTCAGGATGCTCATGCAGTTATTGATCTCATGGATAATCATACTTCAACATCTAGAAACTTCTTAGCACCAACTTCTTCTGGCCGTACTTTTCCATCCATTGGGACATTTACAGTCCAATGTGATTTATGTTTCAAATGGAGGATCATTCCAACAAAAGAGAAATATGAACAAATACGTGAACACATATTAGAAGAGCCTTTTATATGTGAACATGCTCGTGAGTGGCGTCCTGATATTTCATGTGAAGATCCTGAAGACATATCACAGGATGGCAGTAGACTCTGGGCAATTGATAAACCTAACATCGCTAAACCACCTCCTGGCTGGGAAAGATTGCTTAGGATCAGAGGCGAAGGAGGCACAAAATTTGCAGATGTGTATGTCTTTGATTTCTCTGGTTGTCCCTTCTTTTATTCTCCGCAAGTAGACTGCTCAGGATGGAAATTTTGACTATTTATTTTATACAACCACATTTGTGGCTTTGTGGAACACTATGACGTATGTTCTGAATAGATAGCCAAATGATAGAGATATAAAATAATGTCAAGACCAGGACTGGTTGATTTGAATAATTAAGGAAAATGAGGTAGTAAGGAGTGGTTCCATTTTAAGATGCATCCGGTCCAGAATGCTTGTCTGATTAGGGATCTTGATGTTTAGTTTATAAGGAGCAGATTCCTTTGTCAGTGACTTCATCTTGCCTAGGGCTAGCTTAACATGCCTTAATCCCTTTTGGAAGTCACAAAAGGATTATCACAAAAGGAATTCTCTCTCAATACTTGACTGATCATGTCCATCTTGTTTTCTAATTCATCTTTTGGAAATAACTAAGCAACTAGAAATTCAATTTTGGACAATATATCAATTTAGATGGAATTATGTTGAAAAAAGTTTGATAAGGAAGTCATCACATGAAGTTTTGCTTTTTTTCCTAAGGTAGCGTTTGATATGGGAGTTAAAAGTCATCTTTGACTGACTCGGTAAAAATATTATCAATACTCCTTTTAACTTGGTAAAAGTGGTTGTAACCATTTCTCTACTTTGTGGCTAGGGGCTATTCAGTGCCGTTTATATTAGTGGGTCACATGTGATTTCTCTTTCCTTCCTTGGTGTGTATACACTATAAATAGAGATGAGCTCTCTCAAGAAGTATGTGTATAGTAGTGGTAGAAGTTGCTGAGAGTTTGAGAGGTTGGTAACAAGTAAGTGTTTTCTACACACTTGTAATTTTCTCCCTATAGTGAAGATATGCAGCAGATCCATGGACGTAGCCCAAATTGGGTGAACCACGTAAATCTTTCGGTGTCTTCATTTGTGTTTTATTCCTTTTTTTGCTTTTTTGAATCTGGTACTAGGAGATTTGTTTACTCCTAACATAGAGGATCAAACTAGGTAGAGGTTTAACCCACCAAGCAAGATCAAGTTGTGATGGTTTAAAACATAAAATAAACAAAATGAACAGTTAACTTTTGGGCGAACAAAATAAATTTAGAGTTAAAATAAAGAAAATGAATTTTATGCTGTTTATTCTTTATATGATCAACAAGATCTAGAAAAACCATGTTGACTTATCAAGGAAGTTCCGAAGTAACATGATGGACTGCAATGCATGGTATGCAATTTTGAATCGTACCGTCCGTACTGGGCGGTTTGTACCGGTCTGACAGGATACCAGTACGTGGACCGCCCGTTATCGCTTGGTATCATGTTTTTTATTTTTTAATAGAAAAAATTATTTTTTTTGTTTTTGTAATGGGCGACATCGTCGAGGCTTGGACGACGTCGCCCGAGAAGGGAGTCGACAACTCCCGAGGCAACGTCGCACGAGCGACGTCGTTTTTTTTTTTTTTCCTTCTTTTTTACATGCGATGTCTCCTCGCGGCGTCGCCTTAGAAAGGAGGCGACGTCGCCGCGCGATGTTGTTTTTCTTTTTCTTTTTTACATGCGGCGTTTCGTTTTTCTTTTTTATATGCGACGTCGACGTCACCGAATGGTATCCGGCGCACGCTTCAATATACCGTACCAGAATTATTGAAACGGGTAGTGCGATTCGCATACCTTGCTACAATGAACCTCTGTGTTTGATTTGAAACTTTGTAACAATGAACGTCGCCCGAGAAGGGAGGCGACGTCGCACAGGCGATGTTGTTTTTTCTTTTTTTTCTTTTTACATGCGACGTCAACGTCGCCCAAGAAGGGAGGCGACGTCTCTCGAGGCGACGTCGCCCGGGCGACATCGTTTTTTTTTTTTTATATGCGACGTCGACGTCACCCGAACGGTATACCGAAACGTACCGTTCAATATACCGTATCAGAGAATTATTGAAACTGTGGTACGATTCGAAATTGCATACCTTGCTACAATGAACCTCTGTGTTTGATTTGAAACTTTGTAACAGTATTTATTGAGTGATATATGAACTTGAATATTGAGTTAAATGTTGCACCATTCAGACCCTTTTAGCATGTCTAAACTTTTAATCATAAATTGAGACCAGAAAAGCATTTACTTGAATTATTTTGGAAAAAATCTCATAATTTTTTAGCAAGAATTTCATAATCAGATTGGCTCATGGCATCAAATCTTCCCAAGTATAGTTAATATTTAGAAAGAAGTCTTCAACCTAATTTTGGTGTTAACTTCTTAGATCTCTTTCTTATAACCTTTTCTTTGGTATTTTCATGGTTTCCTTTTTGTTTTTTATTTATATCTGACATTTTAAAACCAAATTGGCTCACACATTCTTCATTTTCTGCTTCGCAGTGGCATCCATTCATGCATTTTGAGAGCTTTAAAGTGCTCCCAGCATTGATGCCAAACTTTCTTTTTTCAGGTATTATGCCGCACCATCTGGGAAAAGACTGCGGTCAATGGTCGAGATTCAAAAGTATGGTCCATGTTCTTCTTCACAAAATACATGATTATTTTGAAAGACTTGCATTTACCACTTAGTATGGTGGTTTATAATTATTGTTATGCTATCTGATAAAAGAAGTGCAACATGTTGGTTATTTTAGTCATATTTTGTTGTTTTGTCGAGGAACCTTGCAGGTATTTGCTTGAACACCCAGAGCATGGACAAGGGGTAACTCTCTCTCAGTTTTCATTTCAGTCCCCTAGGCCTCTACAAGAGAACTATGTCAGAAAACGTCCTGCACGTTTGACAAATTCTTGTAATGACCCTGATACAGTACTGCCAAGGCCAACTGAACCTGAAGAGGGTGAGTGAAAATAGCAAAAGTAAATTCCAGAATTTCTTTGGAAGTTACCTGCTGTGATAACTGAATATGTAAATTCTCTATGCTGGCATTTTCATATTAGTTAGTTGACTAGTTCTTGAGTTGCTCCAAGAGAAGCCATGAGATCTGCTGGAAGAGAGAATTGCCTTTGACCAGCTCAATGTGACACTGATTTGCTTCAAGTTGCATATATAAAGCAGACGATAGATTCTACATATGCAGAACATGGAGGTTCCGTATGACTTAATCAGTCTCTTCTGACTTTTTTAGTGTATCAACTCAAAAAAAAAAAAAAAAAAAAAAAAAAAAAAAAGAATACCATTGATTTTGGGCCTCAAGTTTGATTTTTTTTTTTATTTTTTACTTTTACTTTTCACTGATGGCTGAAAAAATATGGATGTAGAAATCATATCAATGGCATTATAGGAAATTGATATACTTGTACAAAGGTGTTTTAGCAAAACCAAAACTGAACTACTCATGCGGTGTGACTAGCAGTGTGCATATCTTAATGAAATGAAAGAAATGTTTGTTATAGTTTTTAGCTAATTTCATGATGTCTACATTTCTTGTTTTTCGTATTAAGATATTCACTAAGCTTTTCGTACGACTAATTTGTCCCCAGTCTTTTAGTCATTGGGTTGTACTATAACATGTCTGATAATTTTCCAAATGATTAAAAACAGGAGCTGGTTATTTCTTGTGTTCTTTGCAAAATCTTACTGGCTTGAGTTTTGTTTTTTCACTTATTTTCTGAGTTCTTGAGGTTGCTGTAACCAATATTCGATGGTAGGTTGTCATCATGCTTCACATTATCTGGTCCATGCTGCAGTGAATCCCTTATCTTGGGCAGCTCCTCCTACGCATAAAGAGCTTGTAACCGGTGGACCAGCTTCATCAAGTCCTCGACAAAACGAAGACCGAACACCGATGGCAGCTACAACTTCATCAGAACAAATGTGTGGTGGTTCTCTTAATGATCAACCCAAGATGAAGCTAGAAGATGCTGACCATTCCAGGAATCCTTTTGAGGTGTGATGCTTTATTCTGATGTTGTTGCTATTTTGGTTTCTTTTTAACTTCAATGTCATGGAGAATGAAGGATTGTACAATACACAGACAATGTTTAACAGGGAGGTGTATTTTCTTAAACTTTAATGTGGGAAGCACAAAATTGATGGAACAGGAACACCAACATCAACATGTATGAAGATATTATGATTAAGTCAATCACCTTTTCTTTTTAATTCTGTCTGCATCATGTCAGTCTCTGAAGATTATCTTGGTGAGAAATGGTTACAGAATATATGAATTCCATGGACTCTTCCAAATATGTAGGTGAGGAGATGGTGTCATGGCTCTCTTTCACCATAAGTTCCATGGAACCACTTTGTGCACCCATGGCACAAACTTTTCATGTAATGTGAATAAACTGGGCCAAAAATTGTAATTGTAATTTCTCCCACTTGCAGCTCCCACTAAAATAGATTCACCACAAGCAACTCAGAAATGTTGGCTGTGGTGCTAAAGTGGCCACCTTATATTGGTGTCATATCTTGAGAAGTTTCTTTTCCTCACCGCTCAAAGCTACAATGAGAAGTCTGTGGAATGAAGCCACATGTGTGGCTTCAGCCCAAGGCCAAATCTTTACTAGATTCTAATCCATTGAAATGATAGCAAAGAAGAAGAGAATGGAAGCTCTTTTTGTTGCCATCATCCACCAGCACACCCACTTTTCAGCTCCAGTTTCTTGAATTCAGATGATATCCACCATATCTCCAATCATGATGCATCGCATGTCTTCCTACTGATGTTTACCTAATCTGAGTCATCCCACACCATTAGCTACCACTAGAAACAGTCAGGCATCATGCATCTTATCCAAGGTGCAATGTGTTCACTTGGATTCATATTCTTTTGTCATACCTCAAGTTATCTTTGATCACAAGTGAGAGAAATGTTCTACTATCAAAGACAAGGGTTGCTGATAGTGAGAGACTCTTTTATGTTCTAAATAAAGTGACACCATTTGAGAATAATAGAGTGAACTCCACAATTCAGAATTGCTTTGCTAATTTTATATATAAAAAAAACTATTTAAAAAAATTTCTGCAATACTCGTTGATCGTTACGTAAAAACTTACAGAGGAGAGCGAAAGAAAGATTTAGAGAATCATTCGGTCGATATAAGAAAGAAACTCCTGAATTGTTTAACAGTTTGAAAAATGTTCTTGGTAGTTTGGTTGCCTTCCTCTACTCATTTACCAGAAAGCTTGTTCTAATAAGATGGGTGGCAAAGCATGTTGTACATTAGAAACTGGATGATGAATGAATGTCATGCTTGCTTGCTTGCTAAAATTCTCCCACACACTCAACAAATGAGAAAGAAAAAAAAAAAAAAATTCCATGATGCAGTTGTCCACAGGGCTGTTCAAGATCTTT
Source organism: Musa beccarii (assembly GCA_024322285.1). Lineage (NCBI taxonomy): Eukaryota > Viridiplantae > Streptophyta > Magnoliopsida > Zingiberales > Musaceae > Musa > Musa beccarii. The sequence goes on along the minus strand of CM044401.1, from coordinate 5,650,495 downwards.
ATTTTTGTTTTTTTCTTTCTTTTTTCCTGCTAATATAATCTTAGCGATGAGATATATTTCGGCAAGTGCATCCGTCACAACGAACCACATGATCCAAAATGCCTAATTTCAAGTTAATGATAGTCTATCAAATCTCACACTAAATGGTTTTATATTCTCATCAAAAACCAACATAATTTAAAATAGATCATGATGTATCTTGAGCCTCATTAACATATAATCCATTCCTGCTCAGCTCTCTCACAATATTCACTACTAGATCTACTCTTATATCATTCATCTTGATGAATGATTAACCCATGAATAATTAATATAAAACTAAGTTAATCAAATACCAACATAATTCAATATATGTTGTGATGTTCACAACTCTTTCTTACTTTGCCCCTTCACATGTACCTCCTTCCTCTTTTGCTCATACCTCTCATAGTAGTCAATATTACTTGATTGAGTAATCCACCTATTAATAATAGATCTAAAATCAAATTAAATGGCTGTAGGCATATCAAACTTTTATAAACCAATTCAAGTCTTAAAATGGGGTGTTGAGCCATCATCAGACACAATAAATTTCTATGATTCAAATAATAATGACTCAAATCACCAAGAAAGATACCAGAGAAAAAAATTGTTTCCTAATCAATATAATTCAGTTGGTCCCCTTGGTGCAGTGGTCACTGGAGATGGGGATCAATCAATCAATCAATCAGTCAGTCAGGTGGGACAGATCTTGCTCTATCTTCTTGCTGCTTAAGGGCCTGTTCATGCATGAAATGTCCTCTTCGTCGAGCATGGAGGAGATGGACTTCTGAGCAAACCTTGAGGTGATGTGGTGTTAATGTGGTCTGAGTCAGATGAGCTGGATCTCTTAGAGCAGGGGGTGGGGAATGCATGAGAGCCGGTCATGCTTAGACCTCTGGATTTAATGCGTTTTGGATTCGTCTGTGTGCATGTCATTTCAGATCCTCGAATTAAATCGAGAGCACAGGCCAATTTTTTCTAGCTACTCGTACGAGACAGAGGATTACATGGGGGATGTGCAAGCAAAATCAATTCTGTCCATGTGTTCTGGTTCTTGATCGAACTCAAACATCAGTGCAGTGTCTGCATTTGCAGAAGCAAAAGCTTGTTTTCCTAAAAGAAAAGAATGAGCACGGCTTGTAAGAAGGAAGAAGTGTTTCTTGAGCTTTTTAGAGTACAGATTATAAGAAGACGAAAGAAGTAGAATCACCAAGAAAACTACATTTACTGGTTCATCCGAGAAGAAGAAGATCCCAATTGATTGGATTCTTTATTAATTTTCTGACATTTATTGAATGCATTTATGCTGGTTATGGGAGCTCTGTTACTTCTCAAGAGCAAGCTATACACAAGGAGATTTATTGAGCATGGGAGTATTTGTCTGAATCTGGAGGCAGGAGGCCTCAACGATTCCTTCAGTAAGGCATGAGTTCGATGGACTCCCATCTTTCCTCTGAGTTCAGATGCATTTGCGGGGTAATCATTTATTGTCTTCTCCATGCTATGTCAAGAATCACCGAAGGTTGATGCATTTGAGCTCCGAGTTAAAACAGTAAGTTTAAACTTCTCTTGCAGATGCACCATGAACTCCTCCGGCTCCAATCATCCTGCAGAACCTTCAAGCAATCATGAAAGCTTGATCCTTGCATTGGCAATGAATGTTATGATGAGGCTCACCACAACCAGCTCAATCATGTTCGATTTTAACACCCACCAACTGCAGAAAAATCAAATCATCAATTTGCACAGGTCCAGAGGTCCACACAGAAGAAGACCTTCATCATGTAGATCTGTCTTCCATCAAACAAGAATGATAGAGAAGGAAGGTTGGGCAGCAATTAGGGACTGTTTGGACTCGAAAACACAATTGGTTTGGTCTCCTTCAATGTGTAGAAGGTTACTTTTAACTCCACAATGGACTCCTTCAGAACTTTATGAGACCATAGCACAGGGTGGTCCAAGGATGATGATCATGAAAGGGAATTTTTCTCGCATTTCCTAAGATCTAAGATCATGTAGGCCACTCAAATGAGCCCCACTGATCTCATTGCTTGTGCTCTTTGATCCTTCGGTCTCTGAGTTTGTAACTCAAGTCATGCATGCTCAAGTCATGTTAACTAAGCTCAAGAGTTTACCACCAAATAATAAACCTAAAAGCTCACACCTTTTGATGCCCAAGAACAGACCACAGGTGCCAGAGGGAAGGTCCAAAAGGACCGACCGACCGAGACATCACTGTGAGACACCATGCATCACATCTCTGACCAGCTTTGGTACATAATCTGAAGAGGAGGTGTCCCAACATTTCCTCTCTGATTTCACTAGACAAGGTCTAGAGTTCATCCTCTCTGCAGTGGTCAACTTCTTCCCCGTTCAAGCGTTTGCTGTACCACCTGAAAACTTGGTAACAATTAGGTCTCATTTCAGGAGACCTGCTACATTGAAGTGTCCCCCCTGAGGGGCACCCAAAGGATAAAAGACCTGCCTCCAGAAGAGAAACTGCAATCATAGAGAAATTATATATATCTATCTATATATATATATATATATATATATATATATCTATCTATATGTGTGTGTTAGAAAGAGAGAGAATGCTGCTGTTTAACAACATATATATTTAAAGAAAAGAAACCAACATTGTATATGTTGTTGGAATTCATGTTTTTTCTCCTCCTTGTAGTTGCCAACAACCAACTGTAATTGTGTCTCCTTTTAGTATTTTCTCCTATTAAGCACTCATATCAAGTAGCCCTTCGAACTGAAGGTTTGTGTTATCATCAGTACTTTTTTGGTTCCATGCATTATTGATGTGTAGATGAATAAGTGTATAAAAGTATTTTCTTATTTAAAAGCATCTGATCTAATTGATTCAAAACTAAACTTTATATTAGCATTTGTCTTCTGCCATATATAGTGGACCCAACATTTAAGTCAAGTTCAGTAGATCAGCCTAAAATGGGCAGAAAACCCTATTTTATCTCTCTAGTTTTAGCAAATTGCCTGAGACCAAGGAATTAGGTGAGGCCACTAGTTACACCAGATTGCTCAATGTATAAACATCTATCAGCAGATAAACAAATATTGAACTTCTTTTTCTTTTTCATGTTAAACATTACAACTATGACAAGAATCCTGATCACTTTAAGTCATAAATTTTCAACAATGATATATACAGATGTATGATCTTTCTATGCTCTAATTATTGTTAGAAAAATGAAGACTGAGTATTTCCTAAAAAGTGAAAAAATTATTGATCAAAATATTACTTAGTTGAAAAAGCCCAAAGATTTGATACAAGTGATTAGGCTTCATAGGTTTGCAGAAAATAAAGTTCATACTATAGGATGATTTAAAAAGCTGTGATGTTTTTACATTACATATACACACATGTATGCACAAACATGTTGACTAGTTAAACAAAAAAATATTGGTGTATATATTCTGAACATGAGAGAATGGTAGGGAATGATTCACTTATGGCTGCAGATGGCTGTGGCTGTTGAACCACAACAAGGCTCTTATTGCAACACTTACAAATAAGAGCATTGAATCGAATAGGATAAGGATGGACTGAAACTATGCCTTGTGGTATGTTTTTAGCCACTCAAACCTCATCAAATTCCCAAATCTTAAAAGCTAAAGTTGATTCTACATTACTTTTATCTCTTGAAATTTTCAGAACATGTATAAAAAAACTACATGATAATCTCATTTACTTTTAAGTTATTTCATTATGTTTGAAAAGCTGAAAGGAAAAGTCTTCTATTTCTACTTCTTTTCTAATTGCATCCAAATTTATGTTCCTTTTTTCCCCACAACTTGTAGCTAAAATTGAGATGAATTTTCATTCAACTTGTTAAAGAGTTTAGAAGAGAGGGACAGTAAGACTCATCTTCCAAGAGTAATCTCACTTCTTGTCCTTCAACTTGCTGTCTACTGAAAGCTAGACCAGGCTGACCAGCTGCCAAAAGATGTCTGCCCTTTGAGCCTTTTGAAGGTGGCCAGTTCAATCACCATCCAATCCATCATTTCTTCCTTCCCACCCTACCCTCTCTGTTTATACACTAAAAAGTTGCAGGATTCTGTGAACCACCAATGCAGCAGCAGGTGATGGTCATGGTGGCCCAGAGGCAAGCATTGTCAAGGGTCAAACTCATATGGGATCTGCTTGTGGTGTTGCAGCTGTACAAAGAGTAAGTCATAATTTTCTAGCATCTAATGTTGGTTGTGACTTCCTTTCTTCTGCACCAAAACCATGTTCTTGACAGAATGGACCCCTTAAAATATCAGAATGAATTATTTAAGTGGCACATAAAAAAAGCCCAATGGAAATGTGGGAGGCTTGTGGAGTAGAATCAAACTACAGATCTGATGGGCAAATGGAGTAGCTTGACTGCAGAAACAGAGTATATGTGGTAGCTGGGGCAGGCTGGTGCAGAAGAAGAAGCCAGTGATTGGTCTAATAAGTATCCAACCATGTAGATTGACTCACTGCAGCCACCTATCTTATGACTGCAATTGATCATTGAGCTCCATGTGACATGTTCTGTCCTTGTGTACTTGCAAAGACACTTCAATTTTGTGGCTGTAAATCCATTCAGATCCATTGTATTAGCTAAAGCATCCCATCAAATAAGCATCAGTTGAAAGATAGCCACTGGCAGTGGACATTAGATGTTAGCAAAGTCATGTTCAGAGGATGTGAAGCATTTATCTAGCAACCATTGTGCTTGCTTGGGATTAGCAGTTGTGTTAGAGGTATTTGTGTGAGGTGAAAATGAAATTAAAATATGTTGTGTTTGGGATGAACATGAATCTATAATCTATCAAGTGTTGTGGTTGAGAGGTGGTTCACATTGTTCCAGCATCAAACTAGCTGTACACTCTCTATGATTAAGATTCCTTAAAGATCCTGAAAGGGGATATGACCTCCCTATACAAATCATCAACCATCATGCACAAGAATCAATAACTTCGAATGTTAATGCTTTAGAGAGGGTGCTCATGTGGAAGCTTCCTAATTAAGATATCTGTACTTTTCTATTCAAAATTGTATATAAAAATTGTCATATATGGACCTAATCAGGAATCAAAATTTTGCAGCTTAGCTCTGTTAATGACATCTCATTTCGATTTTTAGGCTGATCATGCCCATTATTTTTTTTGCTTTTGCATGTTTCTAGAAGGAAGGATACACAAAATTCCATACACCTAATGATGTTATGCTCACTTTCAATTTAAAGATCACAGTGGATCCATAAGTTTCAAGTGATGTCAACTGCAAATTTATTGATGATATGATCATTAATCAATCGAAGAGGTCTTCTCTCATCTCTGTTTAATGCATCTACTCTTCGTTCTCCACTCACTGTATAAGAAACAGTCATATGCCCTTCAGTAAATGTTATTATTAAAACCATACTGCGCATCACGTTTCTTTCAAAGACTAGAGTTTTATTGATAGAGAAATTAAGATGATGCTAAAGCGAAGAATCTACGTTCATTCTCATTGAGATAATACACTAAGAAGAATATATATAGCTCCGATCAATTCCAATCAGTGTTAAAATCATAGATTGTACGAGAAAAAACCATATTAGAATGACATCGTCTGCCGCTTGAAAGTTAATGCCAAGACCACCACCATCACCATCAGAGAAGAAGCTGCAATCAATGTGGAAGCATCCATCTCCCCGTACTTCTGCTTCTGCAAACTCGGTTCTTCATCCTGCACAACATCAGGATCACAAACACACAGTGCCTGGTCGTCGTAGCTCATCCTAGCTTGTCTTCACCTTCCTAATCACTGGCACATAACGTCTGATGCACGGCGGGCAGGACACACTCATCTTTGTTCGCTCACTGTGCTTCCTCTCCATGCCTGGGATGAGGCACAGACAACCTCTGTTCGCTGGAGACGTTCATGAACCCCACGGCCATGGCGACGACCACGGCCGTGCTCGCAGTCAAGGGAACACTTCACGCGGCGCTTCTCGCATCCGCCGCGGCGCAGAGCAGCACAAAGCCAAAACGAGAGCAGGGCCTCTTTTGGCTTCTCCCCGCTGGGACGTCGAACCCGGTCCAGTCAACCACACCCAGGCAAGCCAGAAGAACCGGGTCCACGGAAGGACCGACCGAGGTGGGTCCCGACCGGGCCCATGACGTACCATCCCGGGAAACGAGACGGCGCCGGCCCACCGTAGCGCGCCCCGCCAGATTAAACCGAGTAATTAATGATTAAACTATTATTAATCTTTCTCTTTTCCTTCCGAATAAAAAGAAGTTAAACATAAAAAAAGAAATAGTTTTCTGTTCGCGGGTCGGATACCCGATCGGTGTCCCTCCAGTACTCCTGCCAGCATCGGTGGGTCCCGCCTAAATATATCTCCAATCACTTTCTGGGTAGATCGTCGAATAAAAAGAATTTTTTTCATATTGGGCAGGCGACACGAGGAAAGCAGGCGTCGAACTGTGCGCGCCACGTCACCGAGGGGACCTAAATGATTAATCCCGCAGAGCTAATGGGCTAAATCGAGGACTTAACCCCTTAAACCACAGCGTGGGCGTGGATTGTTGCACGCGGCACGTGACGTCGGCGCGGGGAGGGTTCGATTCATTCCTCGCGCAGGATCGCCCTCGTCCTTCGACGTATTTACGCTCTCGCCACCAGGAGGCGTCGCCTTCCGCGACTCGGGAAAGCTGACGCGAAGGCAATCATGAGCTACGATTTAGGCAAAGAGTCGAAGTGTTGTAGGCACTTGTTATGGGCTAATATGTTGCGTGCGACGTATGTTTACATGCCATAAGAGGAGATGCCATATTAAGGCCTCAATGATTTGGATTATTAGCGGAGGCGTTCGAGCTTAGCAAGTAAACTCGCCTGCTACGACACCGTTGTTACTAATGTTACAAACCATGGTGTAGTAGTAGTAATAACTGGAGCTCACAAGCTTTCCCTCAATTAAAAGCCCACTCAGCGCTCGACACGTGTCAACCGTGCACGAATCCCCGGCCGATGGACGTTGATCGCAGACGAGGGATCGCTTCCCCACCCGTTCGTTCGGCCTCCGTCTTACCTTTGTCGTGATTGGACGATTTTGCGGGTCCCTTACGACGAGCGGTTTTTTTGTCGATAAGCCCTTCTCACAAGACAAAATTAGGCTGCGGGACCTCCGGCTCCATCGCCGTTAACTTTTCGCGCGATGTGACCGCAGCCGACCGCGGTTGGAACTGTTATCCGGGGGGTTAAAGCGGAACCGAGGACGAATGCGGGGGCTAAACTGCTTATTATCCGCTGGTAGAAGAAGAAATGGTAGAGCGGACGAGTGGTCCGAGAACTAGTATTAGTTTATTTCGCTTACTCTCTCCTACGCTGCCGCCGCTGCTGCTTCTTCTTCTTCTTCTTTTTCTTCTTCTTCTTCTTTTGGTCCCTCGTTTGTCGGGAGACGAACCTCCTCAAAGGGCCGAAACCCTCGTCGGTCGGCACCCGCGCAGGGGACACCGCTACCCGGTTGCCTCACCACCGGACAGATTCGTCGGACTCCGCGGCCCCTGCCTTCGAACCGGCGGAGCTCCGGTGCGGCCGGGCTCGCCCCCGATCTGGTGCCCATGGAGGTGGCCTGCGGTTGAGTTTCGTAGACGGCGGTGGCGGTGCTCGAGGGAATTAGGAAGATGAAGGCGGATGCCAGTGGAGCTGCGGCTCCGAGCCCTTGCGAAGGTGAGTTTGGCTTCGAGCTCATTTGCTAGATGCTTTGTCCGTGGCCGCAGGCCGAGGTGGGGGTTGACGCTTGCGGTTTTGGTGGTGGTGGTGTCAGGGGAGAGGAAAACGATAAACCCGGAGCTGTGGTACGCCTGCGCGGGGCCGCTCGTGACGGTGCCGCCGGTGGGGAGCCTCGTCGTCTACTTCCCCCAAGGGCACAGCGAGCAGGTAAAGATGTGACTGTGGCCTTTCCTAGCGTGTGCTCTGCGGGAGTGTTGCTATTGCTTCCTCCTCGGTTCCTATGTAGCCCCGGTCATGCGGGTTTGGAAAGAACCTCTTCTTTTAATGGCCGGAAGCTTTCATAAAGCGTGTTAGCGAAACCATCTTTTTTGCCCTTTTTCTTCTTTCTGGCCTGTAAATTATGCTGTGACTTCTTTTGGTTCTTTTTCCTGAACGATATATGGTGGCATACCATTCTTCACCTTACGAACGGATTTGGCGAGTTTCTTAATATTGTATGGGCTTAATGGCTTCTATATGTAGTGTACAGGGTTTCGTTATTCTCAAAATTTGGGAGATCTGCAGATACCAGGAATTTTGATTTTGGTACTTGATTAAGAAATTTGAGAAAAAAGCAATTGATTAAATGAACACGGTTTTCAAATGGGAATGACTTCAATTGATTCTTATTAGTTTACGTTTTCTTGATTAGTAAAAGTTATTTTTTTTTATAATAAATTTCCTTCATTTGCTGTTATTTTAAGACCCGATCGTTCCACTTTTGCTTTCGGTTTACCGAATAATATGCTTGGTAAGAGGTGAAATCAAGTGTGATGGGTTGATATTTGCACTATCTTTTCAATTGCTGCAATAATTGCCATTTCTTTCTTATAGTATTGCATAACCCTTTCCTTTTTTTGCATCATATTTGTAGCTTAAAACATAAGCAATGGCTGAACTTGAGGAAGAGGAAAAGAGATTTGGGGACATCATGCCTTTGGATGGAACATAGTTGAAACAGTTTCTATCTTATAATGATCTCGTTGTCGCTTGCATGTGAAACTAGATTAGAAACAGATCACAATATCATTCTCAGATCAGGGACAAGTTCGACTATGACGATTGATGACCCTTGTTTCATACATATATACTGTCTCCAATTTGTGAAGGAACTTCTCAGGCCAATATTATTGCGAACACTTTATACTGTACATGTGCCATCTCTGTAAATGTTTTATGGTAGTACAGAACCTGCCAACGAATGTGGTGCCTTCTTGTGAGTTCTATAGGGTGGTGACACGGCAATTTTATATGCTGGAAAACCGTGTACCTGTTGTTGGCCTATGTTAAACCAAAAATATTTTTTCAGTTATTTCAAGCTATAGATTTAATTTTTAAATTCTTGTTCATGGTATTCTCTTCTCTAGTTTTCTCTTCAGTGAGCTACACTCTACATGATCGCTAATGTTTGATTGTATGAACAGATCTTAGAAATCGCAACTTGACTATTTTGCTAGTGAAGTTCCTAAACTGGGCCAGAGATCTGATAGTTCTACTTGCATAGATGGTTGAACTGAATTTTGTTTTGGAAATTTCTTTTATTTTTTTTATTTAATTTTAGGTTGTGATCTTTGTTTAAAAGTCGGTTTCATTTGATGTTGATTGGGTTTGACATTTACAATGAGCACTGGACCCACAGTAATTTCATTTTATCAATATTGGGCTTTTCTGGCTAAAATCTAGGTTATGCTTATAAATGCAATCGGTTAAGCTAAAACAGTATGGATAAATAATAGAAGAGCATGTAGTTCAAATGAAAGAAATCACTGAAGAATATATGAGGGGCTAGATTAAAGGAAGCAAAGAGCTTCACAGCTGGCTTGACGTGACTCAGTCAGCAGATGAGCTACTTAGCATGTATTTCAAGCACTATGATGTGTGCCATCCTCTTATAAACCTTAGTCTGTCAAATTTCTATGATCGGAAAACTGATTTTTATTGTTTGAATTTTGGAACATGATACCTCTTAAACACAAGTACTTTCACTGTGAAACTTTTTGGATGTAGCTGGTTTATCTCCTTTTATACTTTAATTGGTACTAATACTTGATAATTTTGGTTGTGAGGATAATTGAATGTTTGCACTTCATGGCTCAGATTAAAACTTGTATTTGTTCTTTCAGGTTGCAGCTTCTATGCAAAAGGATATCAATGCTCATATTCCAAATTATCCAAATCTTCCCTCAAAGTTGATATGCCTTCTTCACAATGTTGCTCTGCATGTATGCCACCATTCATTAATGTTTATTCCTTTTGTGCATGCAAATTATGATTGCATTTTCAGTTACCTTAAACTTTCAAGGTTGGCTTTGTAATGCTTTAGGCAGATCCAGAGACAGATGAAGTTTATGCTCAAATGACTCTTCAGCCAGTCATCTCGGTGAGTCATCTTGTCTTATTTATCCAGTGGATGCTTCAACCATGCCTTCTACATCTAGCTAAAGGGGGGCAAAAGGATGCGGACACTAAGTTCATATTTTGACTTAGAATTATTGCTCAGCAATTTAGTTATTTCATCTGCTTGGTACTCATCCATCAGCAAATAAACATTGACCAAAACTAGAAAGAACAAAATTGATTGCTTTGCAAAAAAATTATTGCAACCTTTACACTGATTCTAACTCCCCAAAGTAGAGTTTTCTTGCATGAGAGCTTCCTGTCTATTGATATTGACAAAAAGCGTCATGGTGAAGAAATGCCTTAGTCCAGAAATGTGGCCTTTGGTTTTAACCTTTTTGATTGTGTGGATAATGAACTTAATGTATTATGATAGAGAGGACAATTCTTTTTCTTTCGAGGAAGATACTAATAACAGTTGTTGCTGCCTCATACTTTAACATATTAATCCTCACTGTATGCAGTAATTGCCTCTCCCAACTTATTTGAAGCATCTCATGGATATGTACCTCACTTAGTTTCTTCAATGCAGTATGACAAGGAGGCATTGCAGGCATCAGAGCTTGCATTAAAACAAACCAGGCCACAAACGGAATTCTTTTGTAAGACACTTACCGCAAGTGATACAAGCACTCATGGAGGATTCTCTGTGCCCCGTCGTGCTGCAGAGAAAATTTTTCCTCCTCTTGTAAGTAATTTCTGTATGCATGTGTGGCTTTTGTATGTAATACAGACTTATGGTAGTTCTTTGATGATCCATGTTGCAAACCTTGTTATTCTTGTGTAGGATTTTTCGATGCAGCCACCTGCTCAAGAATTACAGGCCAGAGATTTGCATGATAATCTATGGACTTTCCGTCATATTTATCGAGGTTAGGCACAAAAAAACACCTAATTGCTGAACACATGCTCTACAAGCTGTGTTAGAAGTTATTCTTCTTGGTACTCAGAAAAACTAGTTGTAAATGCTAAGATGTAGTGACTTGCCGAACATATGCTCTAAATTTGGATTTCTTGTTGAACTTGGTATTCTTGAAAGGTCATGTTCTTTCTCTGAAATGTAGGCCAACCAAAAAGGCACTTGCTCACAACTGGTTGGAGCTTATTTGTGAGCGGAAAGCGGTTGTTTGCCGGTGATTCCGTGTTATTTATTCGGTAATGACATTCTAATCTCTATACAGTGCACCAATACCGTTATCATGCTTTCTTGTTTCCAGAATGTCGTTTGTCATGACCCTAAAAGGAAAAAGATTGGAATACATTTTTGTTTGTTTAAATTGGAAATTTTTTATTATTTCTTTCATATTTGTCCACAAAATTATACCAAGTGGCCCTTTTTACTTTCTGTTTTTACAAAAGACGGTAGAGGGCTAGCAAATTGATCTAAATCGTCGTCAGCTTATATGTTTCTCCTTCATCGTCCTCATCTGCAGGGATCAAAAACAACAGCTTCTTTTAGGCATTAGGCGTGCTAACAGGCAACCTACTAACCTATCATCATCAGTCCTGTCAACTGATAGTATGCATATAGGCATTCTTGCTGCTGCAGCCCATGCTGCTGCCAACCACAGCCCATTCACGGTGTTTTACAACCCAAGGTATGTTCTTTTCTATTCCTACTTTTGTTCAAGATACATAAGATCTATCTGAAATTTGACCATCTACAATTTTGGAGCAATCAGTCGTTAATTCTCATGTATACCTGTTATATATTACAATAGTAACTTCTTGTTGTTCTGCAGGGCTAGCCCTTCAGAGTTTGTTATCCCTTTTGCAAAATACCAGAAGGCAGTTTATAGCAACCAAATATCCCTGGGTATGCGCTTCCGAATGATGTTCGAAACTGAAGAATTAGGAACAAGACGGTAAGAAACTCAATTTACTGGATTAGCCACATCAAATTAGGATGATCTGATGTAAACCAATGTCTTTCTCTAGCAAGGGTGTTGAAGAGGCCAGACAGTCAGGGTGGGAAAGGTCATTTGCTGACCAAACAATGTTTAGTCATTTAAGTGAATGGCACCAAGGATGCTCAAGAAGCATCATTTAAATCCTTTTAACAATAACAAAATAAAAATCAGACTTGTCTGGTAATCAAGAAATGCTGATGAGGAAGTGACAGACAACGGTATTGTTTGAGAGAAAGAAGATTCAGATGGAAGAAGAGTGTAAAAGAAAAAACAAGTGGAAAGGAAAGAAAAGAGCAAACCAAGACAAATGTATAAATAAGAAAAGATGACCGAAGAAGAGGATCATGAAAATGGAAGAGCACAGGGTTGCTTGTGTACATGGAGATGACTGTGAAATGCCCGAGCCCAATGAGTTCTTGAAGGAGAGTGCTTAATTCGGTGTGTCATACTTAAGCACCTATTCAGTTAGGCAAACACTAATAGCAAAACCATTCTGGTTTTGCATATTCATTGAAGTACTAGACTGAAGCTTCCTGTTTCTTTATCGGCAACCGCCTTCTCAATTAATGTAAACCCTTGAAATTTATAATTCTATCGGAAAGTTCTTATCCAATCAAAAAGGTAAAACTTGTTCTCAATTCTGCAGGTACATGGGCACGATTACAGGTATTAGCGATCTAGATCCTGTAAGATGGAAAAACTCACAATGGCGCAATTTGCAGGTTGGTCTTTCATATCAGTGATCTGCATGCTTTGGTTTTTCGGTCCACAGTCTTAGGCTGAGGCTAGCTAAAGTTTTGGACTGTTTACCCTTTTCTGACAATTTATTTCCTATTAATAGTATTATGCATGCTCGACAGGTCGGGTGGGATGAGTCTGCAGCTGGGGAGAGGCGCAACAGGGTCTCTATATGGGAGATTGAACCTGTGGTAGCTCCTTTCTTCATTTGTCCTCCACCATTTTTTGGAAAGCGATCCAGACAACCAGGAATGCCAGGTACATTTTGATGCATGATATGTGAACAACAAGATCTCTGTATAAGTGGCTTTAGATTATCGTGGCACATTCTTGTCTTAAGCTACTTTTCTAAAAGATCTGAAACAATCTGCTGCATGTCCTTAATAAACTTTTTCAACAAAAAACAATGAAGTGCTTGGCATGGCGAAGAAGAATGGCTAAAACTGTATTATAAGAAACAAACTATCATGATTTGGCAGTGGATGGCACAGAACCAGCTGTCACTGAAGCAGGACCCCAGGGCTCTAGATAGTGGAGAGGACCTTGGTAATAACCATAGATGAATCTTGATCACGGAATTTGGGACTAGGACATTGAGCTAGGTTTCAGTAGCTTTAATTGTGAGATTTTTAGTATGCTGAATTGGCAGTCGATGTTGCAGATGATGAATCATCTGAAATGGAAAATCTTTTCAAGAGAGCGATGCCTTGGCTTGGAGAGGAGATCTGCATAAAGGATTCTCAAACTCAGAGCACAATAATGCCTGGTTTAAGTTTAGTTCAATGGATGAACATGCAACAAAATCCCGCTCTTGGTAACCAAACCCTGCAGACAGAATACTTGCGCTCTCTTGCTGGACCTGTTATGCAAAATCTTGGCCCACCTGATCTTTCTAGGCAGTTGGGTATGCAAGCTCAAATGTTGCAGCAGCATAATGTACAATTCAATGCCAGTAGGCTGCCTCAACAAGGCCAACAGGTAGATGAACTTGCTAAGGTATCGATTCCGCTGAACCAAGTGGGTGCTTTTAGTAGACCCCCACAACAAGTACAAGACTTAGCTATGCAGCAGAAGCAACACTTGGTCAACCAAGCTTTACCATCAAACCAGACACAGAACATCATCATACAGCCTCAAGTTCTGGTCCAGACTCAAGTGCAGCCACAGCTGCAGCAGCAGCCAATTATCCAGAACAATCAGCTATTACAAACTGCTCTCCAACAGAGTCAGCAACAACATCCGCAGCAACTGCTGCAACCACATCAAAATCAACAGCAGCTACAGCAGCAGCAGCAGCACCAGCAACTTCAGCAACAATACCAGCAAGCACAAAGTAGGATGCCAGTTAAACTCCCTGTCCAAGTGACTCAACAGTCATCTGACCAACAGCTTCAGTTGCAGTTGCTACAGAAACTCCAGCAGGAACAACAACAGCAAGCATTATTTTCACAGCCAAGAGTGCAACAGCCTCAAATTCACCAAATTCAGGAATTCCAGAGAACTATCCCAGATGTACAGCAGCAGTTTTCTAACTATAATTCACTAGGTCAGCAACCAGTGATCCCTCAACAATGTGCAAAAACTACTTCACAGGCTGTGAGGCTGCCACAGATCTTGCAGAACCAGTCACAGCAAAAGCCTCAGCAGCAGCAAATTCCATCAAGTGATTTGCCTGAGGCAGTCCTTTCCACCACACCAGCAACTAATCTTATCCCAGCTAATGGCAGCTCTTTGCTAGCTGCTGGGGGGACACAGTCAGGAGTTACAGATGACATCCCATCTTGTTCCACATCGCCTTCAGCAAACAATGGGTCAATTCTTCCTCATTCAATCTTGAATAGGAATGGACACCACTGTCTCATTTCAACAGAAAAGACATCTCAGTCAGTTATTACAATGCTCAACCCAAGCTCCTTTGAAGCTGCCACAGTAAATCCCAATATCTCCAAGGAGCTTCCAAAAGTTGTACATAATGTAAAGCCCTCAATCCCAATTCCCAAGGTGCAAAATCAGGGAATTGTAGCCCCTCAGACATACCTAAGCAACACAGCTCAAATGGATTACTTAGACACAACCTCCTCGGCGACTTCTGTGTGCCTGTCTCAGACTGATGGGTCTTTAAATCAAACCTTACCTCTCCCTTCATTCAATCAGCCATCGATGCTTAGATATGCACCTCCAGAGAGTGATATTCCTGGCACAGATCCAAGAAATAATGTCCTTTTTGGAGTTAACATTGATGGTTCAATGGGAATACCTTTGACTGCTGATGCTTTGCTGGTTAATAACATTGATTCAGGAAAGTTTCAGAATCATATCCCTGGAGATGTAGTAGCCAATTACAGTACCTCAAAGGATGCTCAACAAGAGCTGTCATCATCCATGGTTTCACAATCATTTGGAGTTCCCGATGTGGCATTTAATTCTATGGATTCAACAATTAATGAAAATGGTTTACTAAATAGGAACTCCTGGGCACCAGCACTGCCTCCGACGCTTCAACGCATGCGCACTTACACCAAGGTTTATGGCTTCAATTTTGAAATCTATACATTTGTTTCTTTGAGCATTAACATGTGATCATTTAATTTATCTGCTAAATAATATGGAAATCTTATCTTCTTTCGTAATGGTACAGATGAGTTTAATTTATCTTCTTCTTTCATAATTTAATTTGCAATATTGTTTACAGGTGTACAAACGTGGAGCTGTTGGCAGATCTATGGATATCACACGATATTCAGGTTATGATGAGCTGAAACATGATCTTGCACGAATGTTCAGCATAGAGGGACAGCTGGAAGATCGGCAGAGAATCGGCTGGAAGCTGGTTTATGTAGATCACGAGAATGATGTTCTACTTGTTGGAGATGACCCATGGGAGTAAGTTATAGCAATAATTTAAGCATTATATTCAGTCTTTGTTCAGTCTTTTTTTCTTGGGTAGAAGAAAATTCCATTATTCTCTAGCATGATTTAGATGCCACTTTGACAGAACTCAATGTCAAGCATATCAGGCTGTATACTGGTCTGTACCATCTGCTTTCATTGAGAAAAAAAAAAAAGATCTAACCAGACCATATGGTCGGTCTGCCACCAGTCATTGGTTGGATCAATAAGTAGCAGTTGGTAGTGGCACCTATCGATCTGACCATTGGTTGAAACAACTCTTTAGGTTTGTTAAAGATTACAGAAATGACATTAATGCACCAGTATCTGGCACTTCCGTTGTCCTTTTTGGTGGAAGCACTTTCCAAGTATAATATTTGTGTTCCCCCTTTTTTCTCCTATGCATACATAGTGATGGCACCACCCATGTAGGTTATACCATGGTATTACGCTTGGATATGAACATCGGTCAGTATAGTGTATATTGATGGATATATACCAATCCAACCACAGACCAGTATCTGGCCATATCGTCCAGTATTGGTTGGCATTATTTTATTATTATTATTTTGGATGGTATTGGACACCATAGGTCAATAATGCCGCTCATATACTATACCGATCCAGTAGATTGTAAAAACTGATATCCAATCAAGGTTTAAACACTCATATTTTCATATCTCCCAAGGAAGAAATGATAATATTATCTAGGACTTCAGGATATTTGAAGTAAATATACATACCTGTGAGAATTTATAATCATCTAGAAAATATCCAATACTTCCTGGAATAATTGGATATCTGTGCTTTTCCCCAACTTTAATGTAATGATAATCAAATTATATAGTGCTTTCAAATGGACAAAAGTCCTCTTAGTGATCCAAGTGTTCAACCAAAAAGAATATCTAATTATTTATGAAAAAGGCACTGAATTTAGGTTTAAGAGTAAAGTGATGCATAAGAAAAATTAAATAATCATGTGCACTGTAATCCTTAAATGTAAGCAGAAAGAACAGCAAAAACATTATGCTTATATTCTTATGCAATTTTCTTTATATCTTTGGCTGTGATGCTGTTGATTAGTTACTAAATAATCATAGGTTCCAACTCAGTTCTAACAAAGCATGACTACTACAAACGTACAGGGAGTTTGTAAGCTGTGTTCGGTGCATCAAGATATTGTCCCCGCAAGAAGTCCAACAGATGAGCTTGGATGTTGACTTGGGAAATAACAGCCTCCCGAACCAGGCTTGCAGCAGTTCTGATGGTGGAAACCCCTGGAGGGGCCAGTGTGACCAGAACTCAGGCAACCCCTCTGCGGGATCATATGATCATTTTGAATGACAGAGCAGCAAAACTGATTTGGTCACTCTCGTTAGACAAGGTCAATTCCTTTTACTTGCCAGCCTTTTTACCTAATCTTGTTCAAAGAATGATGTGAAATTTAGAATTCAACTGACCATGAAAGTCCAATGTGTAAAAGCAAGAGTAGCTGCACCGGGATGGAAAAGCCACCCCCATCTTGTCTCTAATGGAGATGAGGGATTGTGGTAGTGAATTATCCAAATCAAGGGAATTGGCAGTCTCCATTCAGGAGCTGCAGTCTCTTATTGCTGTAGGTTTTCTACTTCCGATGAATGTTCCACACTTTCTGATAGTGAAAAGCTTTTCATATTTTTCTACCACGGACATGTGTAGCAAGTAGCATCACAACAGACGACTGGAGAAACCAAGTGATTTACTTGGGTATGAAAAATTAAATAGAGCATTTTGCATGTGCATTGCTGCATCTGTTCTCTGTTTGTTAGCCTGAACGGAGATCGGTGATTCAAAGAGAAGAAACTGATCGAATCCCAATGTTGCTGACTTGGTGCAATATTGAGATTTAATTCAGAAGCTTAAGAGTGATTCTTTCGACAGGCTCAGTTGTAGTCTTTGTATTAGATTGGGCTACCACTAAACTTGTGCTCAAGTAGTTTAGATTATTGTTAAGTCTATCAAAGAGTTAATTATCCCATTTGGGTCGATTCTGGTCAATGATATCAGCACAGGGTGATTCTATGCCGTATTGGACTTTTAAGGTGTCAAGACTTAAAGGATGCGACACCCCTATGGGAGGTCAATTGAAGGTCCAAAGTGACTAAGATCATAGCATTGGGTCTGATGGTTTGTGATTCAGACCATCATGATCGGTCAGACAGGTTCAAAAGTCATGCTTGATAAAAATCCAACGTAACAACAAATGATGCTAAATCCAAGTCCCAAGTGCAAGTTCCACAATGCAAACAATTTCATAGGTTATATGATCTGAATAAGATTTAGTATTGGACGTAATTATCCGAACAGATTGATGCATCTTATAATCTCACAACCAAGGAAACCCTCCAAAAATGTCTGCCATGTCATGCCAAACCTAGTTGAAAACTGCTTCAATAAGAGAGTCTAAGCATATGCAGAATAAACAAATAGTAACTTTTTAATTATTTGAACATATATCACTAGATATAGATTGCTAACCAACAAGTTTCTTATTTCTTTTGGAACAATGAATATAATCCTCAGGCACTTTGACCTTGATGGAAGTAGGATTCATATGTAGCCACCCTGGTCTTCGAATCAGGCTGCTCCGAATCGTCCATAAACCCCAGTGTCATCGCAACAAAATCTTTCTTGTGCAAACGCTTCCATTCCTGCACAACACATGAACGTTCCAAAGTATGAATATTAATTGACCGATCGCTACGCAAACGCTTCATGAGTTGTTTGGAAAGGTTGCAAGAAAGAAAATCTTTTGACTTTATTGTTCTAGTTTTTAGATACGATCATGAAAAGGCAAATGGAGGTTCATTGGCCAGAGATATCAAGATACACATATACAAGTCTCATGTCAAGCTGACGGTTTATTTTTGATGAGCCGCTTCAGGCTTAACATCTTCAACAACAATAACAACAATGGAGTCATAATATTCAATCACATCTTCTGTCATTATTGACTATGTAAAAAATCATATTATTAGTTAAATTAAAAGTATTTAGATCTTACTTATAAAATTTTAATAATTTTTTTAGACTCCCTTTATCTCTTATTAATTATTTTATATATTCTAACTATTGCTCAATTGACATCAACTTTTTTTTTTTGACAAAGCATGGATATGGTCAGCACAAAAAAAAATTCAAGGATTTGACTATTCATCACACGTGCAATCTATTGATCTATCTTTTGAAATCAGTTTGAGTCTTCCAGCCAACATGCCAAGGTGGCCTATCGGCAAAACCAGATAGGAGCGGAAGCTGCTGGATTTTTGTTGCAGCATCCTGCTGTAGACATACATCTCACCAAACTACAAGAATGCTTCAGCTACTATAACAATATATCAATTTTGTTGATCATAAATATAACCAGGCAATGTTTTTGAGCAGGACATTTTACACGTGAAACAATGTACAAGTTAGGAAGAAGAATCAGTGGTGTAGTCCCAAATTAGATGAAGGCGAACACGAGTGATGAAGAGGCTGTCACATTATGTGTGTGTATTTGTATGTTTGTGTGCAGAAAGACGACGTCAGCACACAATTTTGCATGTTTATTTCCATGAAGTCAATCAGATACTTAAAGTGCAAAGGAGAAGAGTGCTTACCTCAAAATCCCATTCACCGTACAAGTTTGGATCATTCTTGTCGCACCAAACATACGCATTAGCAACTAATTTCTCTGACTTGTCCTGCAACATCAAATTATCATTCTTTTGTCGGGTACAAGAACTATCTCCAGCCAATCAAAATATTTCTTATTAAAACGTGCATTAGTTTGTATCCAAAGTATATTGGACAGGATTTGATACTACGGGGATTAGACAGATATTTCAATGTTTTTGTAGAAAGCAGTATCAATATATAACAATGTCGTACTACCAAGATCACAGGACAATTCTAAGGGCTCAAAAAGCTTGGAGCAATAAATGAGGCTGGCACTTTAAAACGTTATTGGCAAAAGACAAATTATAAAGACAGTATAAGCGCATGTCTATCAGCAATGAATGCTTCATGCATTAACAATATAAACCACTAGAGCCATAAATTGTAGAATCAGAGTAAGCTGCTAACCAGGCCACTCGGGTTAAATTAGCTGAGGTTTACATATAGCAAAGCACAAAATATTTTTCCCCTCCAAGTTGTATAATATATAATGCTTAATTAAAAAATATACGCAACTGTCATTAGATAAACAAATGAACTAGGTTATATTATAATATTCAAATGAACTGGATTAATGTTATGCAAACACACTTACTAGCAGAGAAATTTCAACAGTTCTCCTTTCATATTCCACATCTTCAAATGAATCCAGTCTATCCAACTCCTGATCTGTAATCCCCAAAAGAACCTATATAAAAAGTTCCGTTGCTCAATTATCAGTTATGCAGCAAAGACAACAGAAATATTTAAAATCATTATCGTTTATCACCCATGAAGTGAGTAAAAAAATCTGTAATAAGTGTAAAGATTACAGGGAAATTTCTTAGGAAGAATCTGTTACGGTACATAAGAAGAGGAAACAAGATCCAATGAGGATTCACCTTCCCTCATCTTTTTTCCTTTGACAATATATGGTCCTAATTAGCATGTTTTTCCCCAGGATTTAGGATGCCAAATTGACCAATCAGACCCCTTTTTACAGTCCTCGGATGAAAGACAGATCTGCGAATAACCAATTTCCTACGGAGTTTGAGCTGCCTTCTGATTGTTTCCCTTAACATTTTCAGCCTAATTGGTATCATCTTGTGTATGATGTACCCCGATATTCACAAACAAGATTTTCTAAGAAATAGCAGATCTAAGAAATCACACACAAGATTTTCTAACAACTTACCTGGCAAAAGTATAATCAAACATAAACCCTTTCTGAAAATTGTAGTTTTCACACTGATATCATTGGTAAATCTAAGATACATGATGTTTCATAGTTCATGTTGAAATCTTCAGTAAATCAAAAATATATTAATTTTTTTTTCTTTCAAGTGGATCAAACTGTTACAACATGGTAAAGGCATTTTTGAGGTGCGAACTCAGAAGTATACTTACATTCTCCTTCAAGGTAAACAGTATGTTTAACTCCAAACAAATTACATGCATATGTTAACTACTATCAATTCCAACAAATCGAAGAAAAAAAAAGAATGCTAAACTTCAATGATATTTCCACTAATATGAATCAAAAGAAGCATCTATATCTGATGGGCCTTGTGTTGATGCCCACAGAGCGATTTCAAGAACAAACACTTCTTTATAAGCTATATTGCCTAGCATATGAATCACTCCAAATATTAACCAATTATATGTAATTTATAACTCAAAATTGTGATGAGTTATTTTGACATTTACATGATATATCAAATTGCCAATGGTGCACAAAGAACATTGATAACGAAAAATCCTAAACAAAAAGATGAAGATGATTAAAAATTCAGAGTCAATGACGAGTTGGTTGCTTCAGGGGCAATAGAATCACTATCCCAAGTGTTATGCAAGCAACATCACTAGGAGAATAATATTATAAATTACAAGCATTAGGTAAAGTAGGGTTAAAGAACACACCCTGCCTGTCACCTTTTTACTTTCAACCGGCAGAATTGCTGGGTAAACACGCCCCATGATGCTAAATCTGTGGCTACAAAATCAAATCTCAACTTAGTAGCAATTCACTTGTAACTCGAAATCAAGAACAAGTTATCTGGGTTTGGAATGTGACGCTAGTGACGCTTCAACTGCACTAGAACTACCTATCGGTAGTAATTCTATGAACTTGGTGATTCTTCGAACATGTTACCAACGATATGATTGCAACAACTGCTCGAAAGTGGCGATTTGGATCCGATCGAGGAGCCATATGATACATCGACAACAAGAAAAGAAACGAATCCAATTGATACATGGAGAAACAAAAAGGTTTAGTGTGCTACGCTTTCTCTCACTTGTGCATACAGATCCGAATGAAGAAGCCCGTCATCCAGCCGCAACAGACCCTCCAAACATCGGGAAAGCGATCCATCAGAGCGCAAAGAACATCGAAGAGCGCGATCGAAAGCACAACAGAATCGAATCGATGGAGAGAGAAGGGGGAAGAAGAAGAAGAAGAGATGTTTACTAATCGTTGAGGACGGCGGGAGAGGCGGGGGGCACGCGCTTGAGGATGGTTCGCACCACCTCGTCCGCCATCAGAGTGCCGTAGACGAAGACGTTGTGGAGAGAAGAAGCGTTCACGGGGGCGGCCATTGTGGCTCCTCTCTCTCGCTCTCTCTGATAGAAAGGGAAGAAGAACGGCTCAAGAAATCGAATGGGGTAGTTATTCTATGACCGGATATTTTGAGGACGAATCGTAGAGAGAAAACGTGGCTTGAGTTCATGGAATTTGTTATTTGTCTCTCCCTGTTGGATGGAGGTGTCTTCTCTCTCTTTCTAATATATATATATATATATATATATATATATATATATATATATATATATATATATATATATATATAGAGAGAGAGAGAGAGAGAGAGAGAGAGAGAGAGAGAGAGAGAGAGAGAGAGAGAGGCATGCCAGATGTCAAACGAAGAGAAAGCATTTGATAAAGTCAAGTCAACAAGTGACCGGGGAAAGCTATGGAGTACCCTCTGT
The DNA here is from genome assembly GCA_024322285.1 of Musa beccarii. NCBI lineage: Eukaryota > Viridiplantae > Streptophyta > Magnoliopsida > Zingiberales > Musaceae > Musa > Musa beccarii. The sequence goes on along the minus strand of CM044401.1, from coordinate 5,628,112 downwards.
TCTTTCTTCCCTCACTTGAGAACGGCACAAAAAAGTCATGAATTTGATGCAAGATTGCAAGGATGAATTGATGTATGATCTGTGTGTAACCATGTAAATGTATTATTCTCATCTGTAACTTCATTTCGACCACAGCTTTTAGCAATCACAGGCTGCAGCAAAAGTGTGTAGAGAAAGAAACATAGCAAACCCAAGAACACGATACATAATGGGTCGGACACAGTCCCCCAAGCCTACTGTATCTCTCATGGTGCAATCGGATGGAAGGCAATAGTGGAGTGCTCCGCAATCTGCAGGCTGAACTGGCCTCCTCTCTCGGTCACGTCGATCTTGTCGGTCCCCGGCGGCGGCACCATCTCGAACTCCTTGACCAGTTTCCCGACGACGAGCCCCAGCAACGGCAGCGCCAGTATGATCCCGGGGCAGCTCCGCCGGCCGACGCCGAATGGAAGGAACCTGAAGTCCACCTTGCCGCCCACCAGCGCTTCCACCTCCTTCTCCTCGTCCAAGAACCGCTCCGGCCTGAACTCCTCCGGCTTGTTCCACCACTCGGGGTTGTTCCCCAGCCACCACGCGTTCACTATCACCTTCGTTCGCTTCGGGATGTCGTATCCCCCGAGCTTGGCTTCCTCAAGGTTCATGTGGGGGACGAGCAGGGGGATGGGCGAGTGCAGCCTGAGAGTTTCCTTGACGACCGCTTGCAGGTATGGCAGCCTGTGCAGGTTCGTCTCCGTCACCGGTTCATCGCCGAGCACGTCACGGAGCTCCTTCCTGAGCCTCGTCTGGGCGTTGGGATGGTTCACCAGTTCGGCTATCGCCCATTCCATCGACCACAAGGTGGTCTCGATGGCTGCAACATTTATGTTCTCCACGATGTATATCACGTTATCCGAGCTGATTTCTCCGTTCATCTCTGCTTCTAGTATGTAATCCATGGCGCATCTGAGTCTGTTCCCATCTCTTTCGGCCATCAGTTTTCTGTAGAAAAATAAGACATTGGAATCTCCAGCAATGGGGGGACAAGAAAGCATCATTCTCGATTCAAGGATGGATTGTGTGCGTATTATATACCGTCTTTTCTCCACATAGTTGTTGTTGAAGAAGGCCAGTCTCCTGCTCTGCAAGTCCCTGCACTTGTTCAAGTAGCTTCTAAGGAAGGGCCTGAGGATGGGGATGAAGTCGCCGTAGTTGTACTCGAAGCTCTGCGCCAGTCGGCTCCTCTCCGAGTTGAACCGCGTCGCCTGCTGGAACAGCGGGTCCGACACCGACTCGAACCGGGCGTCGAACATCATCCGGTACATGATGTTGTAGAGCATCAGCTGCAGCCGGCGGCGGACGACGACCCCCTCCGTCTGGGCCGCCCGGTCCCCGCGGAGGTCCCGCAGCACCATGTCCATCTCCTCCTCCCACATCCCCCTGTACTGCTGCACCACCTTGTTCGTGAAGAAGGGCAGCGTCATGATCCGGCGCATCCTGCGCCAGTGGTCGCCGTACTCGGTGAACACCATGTCCTTGCCGCTGTCGGTGAAGATGTCCCACACCACGTTGCGTGGCCGGGAGCCGAACTCCACCCCCTGCGTGTGGAGGACCTCGGTGGCCAGCTTGGGGTCGGAGACGACCACCAGGTTACGCACCCCGAGCCGCAGCAGGAACACGTTACCGTACTTCTTCGCCATGTCCACGAGGTTCCGGTGGTTGAGGTCATTGCCGACCTGTAGCCAGTTTCCAAAGATAGGGAAGGAGACGGGGCCGGGAGGGGCGCCATTGGAGCCGGAGCGGGAGAATACGAAGGGGAGAAAGAAGAGGAGGAGAGGAAGAGAGAGAAGGAAGGGAGATTGATCGGGGAACAGATGCTTGGCAGCGTACGCGCAGGCAACTGCAGCAAGGGTGAGCATGGCCAACTTTCCGGTGGAGGCAGCCATGGCGATGGTCGTTGGCTTCCTTCCTGTTGCCGGTGCTCGTTGGATGCAAAGGAGGGAGAGCGGACGGTGATTTATACGCGAAGGAAGCAGTGGCGGTTCGGTGGGGAATCGATGGGCTGCCGAGGGAAACGAGGTAGGAGAAAGAGTGAAGGTGGACGTTAGGACGTCAGCCGAGTTGGTAGGAGAGAGAGGGTTGGTGGGACTTGTCATTTCTTTGACTTCCCTTTAGCCCTTCGGAATCCTGGAATCCCAAAGTACAAGTAAATGATTCATTCATATCAAGTTATAAAGAGTTCAGCCAGAACTCACCATTCTTTTCATTTCACTGCACAGGCGTTTGCTTGCTTGGCCAATCAAAGTAGAAGTAAATGATTCATTCATACTATACTAACATTGGTCATTATTGAGAACCTTCAAAAGTTAATTACCATAGGTTCTCTGGGGAAAAGAATAAGCTAGCCTTCTTTGACTCCACAAAGAAATAGTAACTGATCACAGGCGAAAAAAGAAGGCGTGAAATAATTTGGCACAAGAAAACAAAAACAAGTGTGTTTGGTCGTCGTGTCTCGCACGGTTCTGTTGGCGTCGATGGTTTTGCTACGTGGGTTTGACGCCTTCGCTGGTTCTATAACGTGATCGATTGCGACGGTTGGGACTTCCATACCCGTCCCGTATGGGATATGGATGGATGGGCGGGTGGGGCACACGTCCGTCCGAATGAGGTTGGTGAGACTCGCAGCACGAGCACGATCTCATTGAATGCACTCGTGTGCATGGATTGCGCACGTTGGTCGATCGCTTGATCCGTCTGCGTCACTAATGACTTCCTGCGCCGTATCGTTCGTTGGAGACTTCTGCGGTGTCCGATGAGTAACGAGCCATTGAGAGCCGCCACATCAGAACCGGGGGTGGGGCCCATTTCAAAAGTTTAAGTTCCTATATATATATATATATTTGTAAGTCTTAATATCCGAATAAGGAATTGATATTGTATAAATATTTTTAATTAAATAGCAATTATGAAAAGTAAATGTGGGAGCTGAGAAGCAATGACTTTTTGTTTTTTTTTTATATGATAGAAAGACGGAATGGAAAAAAATAGATAGAGGATAACAGAAAATTGTTATCCAAGACACTTGTCTATAAATCTTGATTAGAAATGATAATCTTAATTTTTTGTAAAAATAAATTCAATCATTATTCATAATCTAGAATGAAAAATAATTTTAATTTTTTCATCTTAGACCATATTTTAAATATCTATCGATTATTTATTGATTTCGATATTAGGGCATTTGATATTAGTTTCTTTTGAGGAGGAGAACATTGAGGCCAACTCCCCTCAAATGGACATCGAGACTCTCCTAATAGTTGTTTTGAGATCTCCAAATTTAAAAAATTGAGTTACTCGATTCTCAAGCATGAGAAAGAGCCGACCAACTTCAATGCTAATATGAATTAATAATGTAATATCATATTGAGAACTATACAGTATTAAGGAGAATTTTGCAATAGTTGCTACAACCATGTAGCATTATAAGCTACAATAGTTTCCCGTAACTTAATTTTCTTATGTAATTAGATATTTTTTAATATTTTAACATCTATATTTTTAAAAATTATATTAAAATTTTTATATTTATGAAAATAAAATATTTAATATCATTTCTCCTCGTGTGATTAATTCTGTTGATGAAAATACAAAGAAAAAAAGATAATATATTTCACTTTTGTAAATATAATAATCTCAATATAAATTTTAAAGATATAAATATCGGACACTAAAGATAATTAATTAAAAAATATATATAATTATCCTGCTTGACGCTCATGCTTAATCCATATTAATCTGGAAACTATGCTGAAAACAGAAACAGTTCCCGTGCAGCATAATTTCTTGCTTTTTCAGTACATATTTCAAATAGTCATACTACTTCTCCCCATATAGACATGCTGATCATCACATCTCATAACAAGTTTCATTAAATGAACTTAATAAATAGTACCAGATAAATTCAAGTCTCGTCACCGACATGGTGTTAAGGGACACAAACAAGCATTTTATTAGATTATATATATATATATATAGACACATATATGCCTCAATAATTCCCTCCCTTTCATGGTTTTTATTTTTATTTTTATCGTACTAACGATCTGTCATCGGGTATTCACGACTCGGTGTCTCTTTTCTTACACTTCGCGGCGGGGAAAGAGTCGCGAAAGAAGCCAAGAAAGGAGGAGAGAGAGAAGCGAAAGAGATTGGTTTCGTTGCCCTCTCGCCCCTTTGATCCCGTCCGATCCGGCGATTGGCGATATCTCCCCCAGTGTTCTTCGTGCTTCCTCATCCGCCTTCGATCCTCTCCGATCCGCCAACTTTGGTGTTTTTCCCCCTTTTCCGGGTCCGATCTGGTTGGATCGCTCGCTGAAGAAGATGAATCAGAGGTTGAAGCTCCAGCAGCAGCAGCAGCAGGCGCTGATGCAGCAGGCGATGCTCCAGCAGCAGCAGCAGCAGCTCTACCACTCGGGGGTCTTGGCCGCTGCTATGTCTCAGGTGGGAGTCCCTCTGGCTTCCTTCTCTTGATTACTTTTGATCACTTCTGTCTCCTTAATGCTTTTGTAGCGGCGAACTTAATGGCATTTCTTGTTCTTTCTTGCCTAGAGAATCACGCTTGCTAGGTTTGTGCGTGGCTTCTAGATCGGGTTATCCCTGATTGTTTTATGAATTCTAGTCAAAAGAGGCTTCCATCAACATGGGGTCTAGGGAGTGTCAATATGCTCAGCCTTACCCTTACAAGTAAGGAGGTCATCTTTATAACATTAACTCTGGTCATCCAAATTGCGATAGGGCAATCTTGCGTGTGCATTGTAATCTATGTTATTATGAAAAGCGAACAAGGAATAGACGGATAACAGACTGCAACTTTTTCTCATGGGAAAAAGGTTTCTTGTTAGTCTCTGTTCTTCATTCTGTATGGTTCGGTAAAACATGTTTTTAGTTATATATCGTGCTTAAACATGTTTGTTGGACAAGTATCTTAAGAAACATGCTTCCTTAATATTTTAGTTGGTTATTATTCTTTGGGCCGTGCATTCTATATTGTTGCTTGACTATTGATGCCTGCTTAAACTTCCCAAGCCTCTAGTAATTTTTTACTTTGACACTATTGTTTTCTTTCACCAGTTGCCTTCTTTTGCTATACTTTCCGTTATCATTTAAATCACAATAACCAATGACCAGAGTGTTTAGCAAGGATTTCATTATTTGCTTCAAGTGATTTCACATCTTAAATTTAGCCCTTTATTAGGCTTTGATTGGATAAGTGGGTTTGACATTGGATTACCATGTTAGAATGTTATAGGGTTTTCTTTTCTTTCTCAATTTCCTAAACATAGTTTATAGATTCTCTAGGTTTTTTCTTTTTCATGTTCTTTTTGCCTTTAATATTTTGCAGATGGAGCCTGTTCCAAGTGGAAATCTTCCCCCTGGTTTTGATCCATCTACATGCCGCAGTGTGTGAGTGTATAGTTTGTTTGTTTTTTTTCTTTCCCCGTCTTGCACTTCTTTCTTTTCCATTCATTTTCCAGAGCCACTTGCTACAAACATGACAGAGGAATGCCATTATAATAGTAATTGTGCACTGTATAGATTGGAGTTGATGGTCATATCCAGATTACTTGTCCCTTCTGTCATGAGTTCCCATTTCTTCTTAATAGACATTTTTGTGCCACCAGGACTTTATTATTAAATACGTGGATGTTATTCATTCTTAATATTCATAACTGTTGCATGTAGTTGGAACTACTTTAACTTCATTACTGATTTTCTGATTGCAATTATTAGGTATGTGGGAAATATCCATCCAAATGTACCGGAGAGCCTACTGGCTGAAGTTTTTCAAAGTGTTGGTCCACTTGAAGGATGCAAACTCATCAGAAAAGAAAAGGTTCATTTCTGGATCAAAACTCTCAGAGCAGTTATCCCAAAGACAACAAGCCATCATCTGTGCTCTTGCAGATACCACTGAATCTTAATGTTCTGCAAGTCACAAAGTCTTGTTATTTCTGCATCACTTATTTCTGAGTGAAAATTCAAAATCATGCTCATAGTTGTCGGTATGCAATTGTCATGTTGAACAGATAGTTAACTTGTAACCTGCACTATATTATTGTCTACTTTAGTTAATAAGAGATTTAGACCTGTAAAATGATTGGTTCAATCTATGTTTGGATCCAGTGACATATTTGATCACTCTAAACCAGCTTCTTAAAATTATCTCTTTTACTATTTCAGTTCAAACTAGGTTTTTGACCTACTCGAGGGTTGTTTGACCATTTTTGTTGGTCAATGAATTGAGTTAGATTTGGAAATCTTCGAGTAAGAATTGAATCTTATTGATGGATTTACTTATCTTTTAGTAGAATCTCTTTAGCAATTAGGTCTGGATGGAAATCTATAGCTATTACTTTCCTTATTAGCTATCTAAAAAAGTCATAGAAAAGGGCAACATGTTGCATGGTTACATCTCTTTAAATGTCTGGGTTCTGCCGAACAAGATTCACATATTATTTTGGTGCACAGAGAGTAGCTGAATCCCTCCTTGGCCATTTCTTCTCTAATATTTTACTCTGTATTCACTTTTCCCTCCTCTTTCAGTTTCATATGCGTTGCTACTGTTTTACTGTTACTAAATGGAAGACAATAACAAAAAGTCAGATTCATATATATTTTCTAGGTTAATTTTATCTGTAACTGAAGATAGCTTCTTGGTCAGTGAGTTCTATTAGATACTCCTGAAAGTATACATTTGTACTGTGTAAAAATTGTACAGTATTAGTTGGGTGCAACTATTAGTATAGTTATTTGGGGGACTTATTGGTCGCAAAAGGGAGCCCAGAAAAATACTTGTAGCTGTTTCATTTGGAGGTATATGAAAAAATTGCCTCAGGGCACTATGATTCTGGAAGACACTTCAAAAAATAATTCACAAATTGAACCATTTTACTGGAGTAATCTGTAGTATGGATATGATCTGTTTGTAGGTGGCGTCTAATATGTAGAGGAATGGCAGGTTGCTGTGTAGATCTTCATGGGCATTGTAGACATTGTTGTGGAGAAGTTTATGATAGAAGATTGCTTCACTCTAGTACCAATTGATTATATATGACTCTCCTGTAAGACTTTCTCCGATTTGAGGAGAGCAGGCATCCTAGGAAACAAGAAGAAAAAAGGTAATTAACATAACTAAGGAATTTATATTATTGCATAAAAAAAGATTGCCATTCTCATGATGTACAATCTAGGCTTACAATATGCTGTACTTAAGATATGCGAGGAGTTTCCTTTTTTTTTTTTTTGGAAATTTTGGAATCTCACAAAATGTTATCTAAAATCACATCTGTAGCTCTATAACCGAGATCCCTTAGTGTAAGATTTTCCTGACCTTCCCTACGACTAACATAAGAATTAAATGATAAGAATACAACTCAAAATATGACTCTAAACTTGACCTAAAATAGAAAATAAAAACAGAGAGAAAACACATTAAAAAAATAACAATATAAATCCAATTCTAGGGCCGGTTTATAGGTGGTGGTTCATATCATCCTGCTTGTCCAATGACCATAACTCTTTGGTGCTTGCAGGCCCTAGCAGGCGCATTTTACACCATGTTAATGCCAAATATTGAAAGTTTTAATACAGCATGGTGCATAAGCGACATCTTGGCGCAACTTAGCTTATCAACTTGCCTTGGCAGATGATTAGGTGCATGCTGGTATGTATTGGCTGATTGTCAAGAGATATTCTTAGATAGATTAAGAAACGTTGGATTAATTATCATTATCATGGCTCTCATCCTTCTAACAGTTCACTACCCTTTTTGTTCATAAGAATCAAGTAAAATGCTGAGTTATGATGCTATCAATCATTGTGTTCAACCTTGTCTTTTAAGGTGGATACTGGTAAACAGTTAACACCAATATTTTAAAGTTATTATCGCACTTCAGATGTCTACACCTAGTATGCATGATAGTCCTGGAACAAGGGACTCCTCCCTGTTTCGACATTACACCCAGAGACATTATTCATAATGTCATGCGGAAGCTAATTATCCTAGTCCTACTTTATTCAACAGACTGTTAAACTTAATTGACTTTTGGGACTTAGGCTGAAATCAAGGATATGATAAAGAACTCTTCATCCATGATGTTTAAATTGCATATGTTTTATTGACTTCTTGGTCATTTCAAGTGTCAGCTTAGGACTTTTGGTTGTTGAGTCTCATGGTGTTATGCATAAGTATGCAAGTCTTGAGACCTCAGTTGCCTCTGGTTGACCTGAACAATAGAATGTCCTCTAAAGTAGTAGCTTTTTCCTGTTCCTGTTTATTGCTATTTTGATCACATGTAGCAGCTTGCTGATGGTCAAGCATGTGAAGCAAACAAAAAATGTTTGTTAACTAAAAATACTCAGATGTAATTGTCTGTCTTGTAGTCTTCTTTTGGATTTGTTGATTACCATGATCGGAGGTCAGCAGCTCTTGCTATCATGTCACTGCATGGACGACAGTTGTAAGAAATCTTGAATATGCATGAGATCATTTTTCCCTGCTGAATTGATCAGCCACAATTTATGTTTCAAATCTGTACATCTGCAGATATGGTCAGGCAATTAAGGTGAATTGGGCATACGCTAGTGGTCAAAGGGAAGACACATCTGGTGGAAACTCCCATATACCATCTCACTTATTAATTTCCTATTATATGTTCAACAGTACACCCTCTGAAGCATGTTGCCTATAATCTGTTTCACATAGTTTTTTGTCTTGAGCAGGACATTTCCATATTTTTGTTGGAGATCTAAGTTCAGAGGTCACTGATGCAACACTTTATGCTTGTTTCTCAGTATACAGCAGTTGTTCGTAAGTCACTCGCATTATCTAAACTGTTGTAGTATCTTATGATTCATATTGACAAACTGTTTAACTTCATAAAAAAGAAATTAGCATGCCAAGTGTGGCCTGTTGAAGAGAAAGCTTAAGTTTAACAATGATTTCTTCCTTTTTGTTATTTGGAGGTATATTTTCTATTATGGCTTATGTTAACTACGATGTTCAGGGATGCACGGGTAATGTGGGATAACAAAACGGGGCGCTCTAGAGGATTTGGCTTTGTCTCTTTCCGCAATCAGCAGGTATATTGCTTATGAATGTATTTGTTGGCAACTTCCTTACCAAGTTGACTTGCCTTTCTTAGTTTGCTTTTTATGATTTATTTCCAACAAGTTGTGTTGGTTAGCCTAACTGCTTGAGAACATTTTCTTTTCCTAATAGTTGCTTGGGTATTACTGGCCACTAGTGGTTTAGTGACCTGAAGATAAATCACTGATGTTTGCAATAAATTATGAATTATTTGCCAGTTCAGCTATAAGACGGTATCAACAGAAATTTAGAACTAATTGATAGAGTGGTGTTGGGTATTACTTTGTGTTCTAGAGTTGTCTGTTTCTTAGTACTTTCTTGTCTTATACTGATCATTAAAACATAAATGGAAAAGGCAACTTCCTTCCTGATAGTGTTAATTCAGATGTCCTTAGTTGCCATATGTTCTTTTCAGGATGCACAGAATGCCATCAATGATATGACTGGTAAGGTTGGGCTTAGTGCTTCTATCATTTCAGTATTTATGTTTGTCAGATTTACTTTGGTTGACATAGACACCCTATCATCCAGGTAAATGGCTTGGAAGTAGACAAATACGATGCAACTGGGCAACCAAGACTACCGGCGAAGACAAACAGCAGAGTGACAATCAGAATGCTGTTGTATTGACAGAGGGAAGTAGCAATCCAGGTGAACTAGCTAACTACGCATAAGACTTAAAGTTAATAGGTTCTTGTTCGTCGATTTGTTGTCCAATTTCTCCTTAGTAAGAGTTGACTAATCTTCTGAAGCATATTATATGCAAACAGGCATATATACTACACAATTTAAAGAAAGTTAACATTGTATTGTTTGTTTGTAGCAGATGGAGGCCAGGAGAATTCAAATGAAATGGCCCCTGAAAATAATCCTGCATACACAACTGTGTATGTTGGTAACCTGGCCCATGAGGTAACTCCTTAAATTTATAGATTTTGATATCTCTGACAAGTACTTTTGTTGCTCCTCTTTTTCTTTTTAGTTCACACTGTCATACAGTTGTGTTTTAGATTTAGTCCTCAAACCATTCATCTGGCAATGGACATCTCAGGTATCACAAGTTGAGCTTCACCGCCAATTTCATATTTTAGGTGCTGGTGTAATTGAGGAAGTGCGGATACAGAGGGATAAAGGATTTGGATTTGTCAGATATCGTACACATGAAGAAGCTGCTTTGGCCATCCAAATGGCAAATGGAAGGATAATATGTGGGAAATCAATGAAAGTAAACTCCTCAATTCAGAGACTTAGGCACTTGTTTCTCATGTTCTGCTAAATCTGGTTTAGCCTGGGGTTATACCTGTACATTAACATTGTCTCATTCTGGCATCTCTTGTAGTGTTCTTGGGGAACTAAGCCAACTCCCCCAGGGATGGCTTCCAACCCACTACCTCCTCCCGTGCTACCTTTTCAGCTTCTACCATCACCAGGTCTCCAAGGTTTTACGGCTGCCGAGCTCTTGGCTTATCAGCGTCAGCTTGCTTTGAGTCAGGTTGCTGCTGGACCAATGGCTGGTCAACATGGCCTTGCTGCACAGCCTTCTGCAGGGCTCATGTCTGGTGGTGGGTCACAGGCAATGTATGATGGTTATTCCAGTCTTTCATCTGCTCAGCAGTTAATGTACTACAATTAGGGATGTATTCAGCAAGAGCTGCATATCATGGGCCTTTTATTTCTAGCGGACAAGGACATTGCTTCCCTGTTATTCGAGTGTTTTGTCTAAATTTGCTACTACTGTTTGGTTGAGTACATAGGTTTCTTGTCAGTCTTTGATCTTTCGTATTTGAAGAAGAGTTGTGGTTTTGCATCATGGATTATCTTCGATATATAGAATATGAAATATAACCTTGTCATATTGTAGATATCCAAACATTTTGCTGTATGATCGATGTAGAGAACATTGTTCAGGATTTGTTAGTTACCGATATTCTTTCATAATTTTCATAGAATATAGTTCATATTATGGATGCCACACCTTTGGCTTTTCTATAATGTGTATAGAGTTCCATTTGGTAGATTAAATGTTCACTAAATGGATCTTGCATTTTACTGTGATGGAACTGGCATGTACATATCATCGGATTCCTTAGTGCTCACAAAATCCTATCTGAAAAGATACATGAAGTTGAAATTATTCTGAAATTTCTTCAAAAATAGTTTCATGTTCGTTGACCTCAACACACAATGCATTGCGGTTTACAGAAAGTTGGAGTTCCAAGCTGGCTGGTGGATTGTTAATCTAATCTACCTTTGGTGCTTATGTATTATAGCGCTAGAATTATGGATGTACAAATTATTGGTTACCAATACTCGAATGTAGATGACTACTTGAACCTAGAATTGTGTTTGTTTTCATGTAAATGCACTTGCGAAAGATTGTTCTTGCAAATATAGATTGTTCTACATGTAGATAGTAGTCTATTAATTTGAATGTAGTACTTTGTATGTGCAAGATAAAGCTGCATTTATCTTTGAGCCGATGTCATCCAGCTAGCTCTAATTTTTCTATCCAAGACTTGTGCATCCTACATGATCTTGCAGGTTTGCAGCCAATTGGGCTGCGACATGATTACTATGGAGGTGGGAGTAGGAACAGCTGCTGCAAGCTCAACTTGGAACCTCATCATATATCAGCATTGCAGGTAACCATTTCAATTACACTTCCTAATTTTTTGCTGCAAAATATAAATAGTGAATATACCTTTTATTCATCTAACCTCGCAAAAATGTTGCTTGTGAGTTAGACCACGTTTGCCATCTAATAGTACGTAGGTCTCACCGGGATTTGAACCCAGGTCGCCAGATTCAAAGTCTGGAGTGCTAACCACTACACCATGAAACCATTTGCACAGTAGGCTTTTTTAACATATTGATCCCACTCTTTCGGCTAATTGCTGATGAGTCCTCGCTTTATCATATAAAAAAACACCCATTATTTTTAAATCTATTACATATGCCAAAACATATTTAATTGCATTATACAGATCTCGCCAATCACCGCAACTTATTACCGAATGCAACTGCTGGAATGCATGACAGATTCTCACATGAACAGCTACGGTAACCTCTTCTTTCTCTAATCTTTTAAATTATTTGTTGTAATTATTAAAACAAGTTCGGTTGATTTTTCTTTAAAGGAGAATGCAATGGTTGTCAGTTTTTAACCTTTTTTAATAAATTGCAACCATGGAAACACATGTTTGTGAGAACAATATTAGAGAAAAAGTTATTCAAGCATCAGTTGCCACAGTTGTTATCCTTCAATTTGGAAAAAAAAAAAAGCCTCCAAATTGCAAAACTATGTGCTCACGAACTCCAAAGAAAGGGCAAAGAGAAGAAAGCATTGTACCACAGCAGCTCTAAAGTAAACCCCAGTGGCAACGGCGGCAAGGACTCACAAGAGGCTGCCTTCCTCAAAGTAGACCATCTTCTTGGCGAGGCTCGCTCCCATGTGCCAGATCACGCATGTGTAGATCTCTGGCGCCTCCTCATCCTCCCTTCCCGCCAATTCCGCCTCCCTCGGCTTGCCCGCGGCCCTCGCCGAACTCATCGGGATCGGATCGGATCGGACCGGGCCGGCGAACCTCGGGCGGCGGGGACGCTCATCGCTGCCACGATCCCGAGGCCGACGGCGCCGCCGCCGCCGCCGCCGCCGCTCCTCGGTCACCTCGCCGTCGGCGAGCGGGAGATCTCGTCGTCAGCGAGCAGCTCGCACAGCCCGACGAAAAGACCAGCTTTCGCGGTGCGCTTCCGCCCGGAGAACTCGCGCATGGCCGCGTTTCCCACGCGATTCGCCGAGTGGTTTCCCTTTCACCCTCTTTTGCTTTCTATCCACGTCAACTGCGTTTGATGCTTGACCTCACAACTCCATAACACTACTCTATGACGGGGTACAATAATATTAGTAATTGGAAGAAGAAAGGGTAGAACAGGAGGGAAACCTCCATTGGAGATTTTTGGGAATAGGGTCAGGAGAAAATATAAATCACACAAGGAAACTGAATATTGAAGCCTTACAAAGTAGAACAAGTGTTGTTATCTTTATGTCTAAAATGCAGTATTAAATGCTTTAAATGGCACGTTATTCTTATAGCTAGTGTGATAAAGATAAGGCTTAGACACTTTTTTCTGTGCTTGTAGATTCAAAGACGTGTTATCAGCAGCTATCAGTCTTTTTATACTTGTACTAAATTATAGATGTTCCAATCTTTTCTTCAACTATTTTTAATTTCACTTTTAAATTCGGTGTGTTCTATATCACATGGAATTTTACTTAATGCAGGATCGCCTCAGTCGTTGCTTGGTTTGATTGGGAAAAGGGCTTATATAATGACTTAGAATCAATGCTTAGTACATAAGAAGACTAAACAATTGTGGTGGTCTCAAAAGCTGTCTTTGCTTCATATGAACTCTCTTAGTTGTATTAGAAGGAACAGGATGAGCGACATATATTAATATTTGGCAAATGAGTAAAAAAGATTATCAAAAAATGTCAAAGGTGGTTTGTATGGACTTTACGAGGGCCCGTTGTAATATCTTTCTTGGTGTTTTGCCATCTTCTTGAAAAACTTTGCAGAATCAATTTCTCAGTGTTTTGGTTGCTGATGAAATTGCAGCTCTTATGTAAGCCTGTTTTCCTATGAAAACCAGAAGGAGCCTACAATTTTATTGCACTGGCAATGATAATTAGGATGTGGAAATGCCAAGAATGTCTATCTTGACAAAACTGTTGCACATCCAACTCAGGATATTGTAGAGCAAAAGAAAGTGCATGACTTTGAGGCTAAAGGAATAACTAGATGCAAACATAGAAAATACGAATTAGATATGACTTTAATAGGTTCATCTGGTCAGGTATGTGATTAATAGAAAATAAAAATTAGAGTCCCGAAGGATAGAGTAGACGTATTCAAGGCTGCTAACAATTTCTCTGGAGAAACAGCACATGATCATTTTATGGAATCATTGAAGATATGCATTAATGATCTCCTAGAAGATAATAATTGCTTGTAACCAGAACATCTATGATGAGGTGAATTAACTCAGTGCTTGAGGGTGGAAATTCACCAATCACCATGGGCTTCACATACTCATGTGGCAAGTAAATGAGGAGCACACAGCTCAGGTATTTATCATTCTGTATTTTTGCCATTGCAATATGGTTCAAATGAAATGGTGAATTCATTCTTTTTATAGCAGTCAAATTGCTAGTGTTAGTACTGACAATTCTTCTGCCAAATTTGCAAGTCAAAATCATGTGGGACATGTCTAGCAAAACACATAGGAATACTGATGTCTTGTATGTAGTAAGGAAATTTATACTATGAACAACTAAACTGATCATCGTCGGATGTGCATAACATAGAGTTCCTGACTGTGGTGGGATAGTCTAGTTTGTGTACCTTGCATCTGGTTAAAGATAGCATAACATTTTCGTGTCTTTAACTAGGATAATTGTAAATGCCCAACACAATAAGTAGTCATTTCAAGAATCTTGGAATTCTACAAACATTACTATTGAGTGAAAATGAATATCTTGCTCAGAAGAACTCTTTTACATTTAATATTAAGGTAGACATTAATGTTTGCAGAAATATGTTGTCACTAGAGCCGTTGATTTGCTTAGACAGTAGCAGCTGTTGACTGACTGGAGAAGGCTTCGCATAAAAAAAATGTATTCAGCAGAGATTCTATGAACTAAACGTTTCCCTGTAAAACCTGTAAAATATGATACTAGAAAAAAGAAAAAAAGAAAAAATTCCAGTATATGCTTCTACAAACTAATTGGCTTTTGCCACAATGTTGGTTACTAATGGAAACTAACTTTGGCTATATAAGACCAGCTTAGGCAGCTTGGTCACAAACTTACCTGCACAAACCAAAAAGAAAAGTTGATACACTTATCAAAGTAGCAGTTTGCTAATCAGTGTAGTGGGAACTACAGATAAGTCATGTTATCATCCATCTTCTCATGCAACATTTGATCATCGTCCTGTTGCGGAGGATTCGCTTGAACTTTCATAACCAGATTGTGTCATTTGTGAATCACTGACGATATCCTGACAAAAAAGTATTGAGATGATTAGTGCAGGCTTCCTCATTCTGTTGCTTTGCAAGATTTTCTCATTCGAGTTAATTTGTTTATATATTATCATGAAAAATTCACTTATTGGGCCTTTTATCTCATGCTGTTCTGGCTAGAATGATCAGTGTGCTACTCAAAAAGCAAGCTATAAGAAAATGATACTCCAGTTATGGAGTGAAAAACTACACCCACAGAACAAACATAAAAGCCTAAACCTTTTTTTCAAGAGCAAAAAAGGGCGCAAGAAGACAAATCAATCGGGAAAAACCAGACAAAAAAATCACAACAGACAATGCTCTTTATAGTGTTATAGTAAATACTTATTCATGTTTGTTCTAAATCTAATTAGTGACTGGTAGCATCGTTCTCTTTTGAAGATTTATGTTAGACCTTTTGCCAGTTTTTATCATGTTATTGTTGATACGTCAGCTAGAGCAAACATAACACCTATGTTTTTTTAATGTTCTGTAGACAGGCATTACTTTAATTCTTCTTAATATGAATACACTCACTATCTATTTTGGTTTTATTATCAACCAACCTGTGGGGAAACTCGACTATGGATGGATGGACTATGACTACGAGTACTGCTTGGCATGGTGGAATAAAGCATGTTATCTTCTGCAAGAGATCTTAGCCTCTCTAGTTCTGGCAACACAACTCTTTCAAGATCTGGTCGATCCTTCCTTCTCAGCTCTGTGCACTTGAGCGCTATTTCAGCAAGGCGCTGAGCCTCCTCAACTGGCCAGTCAGTTACCTCTGCATCTAACATTTGATCAAATGTTCCTTTTTCAATTGAATGTCTCACATGGTGCGTTAGCCCTGCAGGAGGCTTTGCTGTTATAATCTGCAACAGCAGAATTCCAAGCAAGTATATGTCAGACTTCACACCAAGCATGCCTGTCTGCTGGTACTCGGGATCAATATAGTAGAATGTTCCAGCTGTGGAGGTCATGCGGTACTGTGTGACACTGTCTGCAACTGATGGGGGAACAAGCCGGGCTAGACCAACATCACTGATCTTGCTCACATAGTATTTGTCAAGAAGGATGTTTCCAGGTTTGAGGTCTCGGTGAACAAGTGGCTCTGGCTTCTTGTGGTGTAAGAAGAGCAGGCATGTGGCAATCTCAGCAGCAATTTGAAACCTATATTGCCAGGGAATTACAGGTGTGTTTCCTCTCCGGAAAAGGCGGTCCTCCAAGCTTCCATTAGCCATATATTCATACACAAGACAGCCATACTCTGGGCAGGCACCTAGAAGCAGAACCATGTTTGGATGCCTAATGCAGCTCAGTATTTCAACCTGTGCAAGCAAAGGTAAGCGTGAATTTAATTTTAGAAAAGCTGTTGGTTTGTAACATTACCCTATTGTTTCCATATTAATTGTGAGGCAAATACTATTTCAACTTGTGTTTTGTTAAAAATCTCCATTCACACATTCCCTGTCAAATTTCATTATGTTGCATACCTCTTGATGAAACTGTGACCTGCCTTGAGCTGCATCTGGACGTAGAACCTTAACGGCAACTGCTGTATGATCCAGATAACATTTAAAGACAGGACCATAACCACCCTCTCCAATTTTATGATGATCTGCAAAGTACTCTGTGGCAGTTTCTATTTCCTCAATTGCATACTTTCTGTACCTCACATGTGCATGTGCCAAGGAATCTAGTGCTTTCTTCATCACCTCAGCCTCTTTAATTGCTTTCATTTCTGCATCTATTCTCTTTTGTGCTTCTAACTCTGCTAGCCTGTGCTCAGCTTGAGCTACTTCTATTGCTGCCCTACACTTAGCTCTTTCTCTCTCCACCAAAGCCATGGCAGCTTCCTCTGCCATATGTGCCTCATATAACCTCTTCTCCTCCTCTATTTTCCAACGCTGGAGCTCCATTGCCTGCAGCGCATTATGTTTAGGGGAAAAGCTCATCAGATGCCAAACGAATATGAAGTTTGAGAATATTTGGAGGTATCTAACCTTTTGTTTAGCTGTGAGTGCTTCTTTGCACGCTTTGTTGTACATGTCCATAGTATGCTTGAGTTCTAGCCTCAGCCTCTTCATCTCGTCTTCTACATCTTCCTGCAAGTCAATTAAGGAAACTCTATTCATTGACATCAAACGCTTCCTTTTTGGAGAATTTTACGTCGCAAGATTTATTCAAGACTGTGCTCACCGTGGTCTGTGATGACCATGATGTTCCAGTACTACCCTCATTTCCGGTTAAGTATGGATCCACCGACTTACGTGGTGTTCGCACCATCTCTAAGCTGTTATCAATGCCTTCTGATCCACTTGATAACCTTAGAGGTAAACTACGTTCATTGCTTGGCCTTCCAGAGCTGGCAAATGATATATCAGTGTCCGAGCTCACAAATGATATGTCAGTGTCAGTGAATGAAGTATCCGCAAATGACTTTGTGCTGGAACCCCGCTGCACCTTGGCAAATGGTGATCTGTTTTTCGCATGTATTTTAGGTGAAAAGTTATTTCATGTTTTTTGCATTAGTAAACTATTCTTACTTGATCGAATCTTCATGATGCAGGCTGTGACTGTCAGAAGCTACGTCGCTTGTCGCTGCAAGAGTTTGCTATTCTATTCAATGAGGTACCTGATAAAAGGGGGAAGGAGAGGGGAAAAGAGCAGTTGGGAGTCCAAATGCACCTTCTGAACCAAGCAAGAAGTGATGAGACATTGCATTAGACTTGAGGCTCACTTGGCTTTGAATTTGATCACGAAGAGGAGAAACAATTGGAGCTGGTTGTGTGGCATTCTTCATGGCTGATACTTTCCCTTTGGCTATTACATAAACGGTGCAGAAATCAGGTGCCCCCTTTGTGATATTGGCGGTGATATCGTGATGTTTGAATCTCCTGAGGAGGAACAAGAGTAAGCCTGGCACAAGGTATGCTATCACTCAAGCAAAAATATTTTGATTTGAAAAATGCAAGTAAATGTTATTAATCACCTCATAAGTCCACCCTTTGATGGAGCACCAACTACCAGCTTCTCTATGGCAGCATGTGAAATGAATTTGGTTATAGCCTTAGCTACATCATGACCTCCCAGAACCACATCCTTGCAATGTAACTGTTAGCACCATTTTTAGAACTTGCCAAACTATGCATTTTCCAACATGGAAGTGATCAAGAATATGATGAAAGAAAAATTAGTGTTCATGCAAATATACTGCATTTATGTTATTTTTCAGAATAAGCCATCAGCTCGGGCAAAATAAAAGTTAGTACGCACATTTTTACGTGTGCAGAAACAGCGAAATGGAAGGAGGAGTTCTTTTGTATGATGATCCATTGGCTCTATGCAACCACCGGCATTCTTCTGGCTCGAGGCTGTACTACATGAAAAATTTGCCGGATCAAGAAAAAAGCAGCCATGAACAGCTAAGAATATCTTATGTATTCTGCTAGTGAATGCATGCTTGAGAATCAAAGGTGGGGAGGAAGATGTGTACTAACTTGAGTGGCTCCTAACGTTGACGTGGATGAGGGTGAGGGTGTGGCCTCTGGCGACAAGGGTTTCTGCTGCCCATTTCAGAGCATTCTGGCTTCCTTTGTCCTTGTCAATGGCCACTGCCACCAATGGAGATGCCGCATCGACATGCATGTGTTCTAGACGCCCACTGCTCCTGTGAGTATACATTCTCTTATATTTCTCTTCCTCTGTGGCTCAAGTTCTTGGATTGTTTGATCCAGTTTTCAGACTGCTGGAAAGGAAGAAGAAGGAAGAAGAATGGTTGATCCTTTTTCTCAGCTACAATTTGCTCTCCCCTCAAATGGTGAACTCCTCAACCGTGGGGCTCTCCATCATTTCAGGTATGCTCTCCAATTTTTATCCTTCCTCAGAGACAATTGACCACTCTTCCTTCTCCCCTTTATTTGGGGGGGGATGGTATACTCTAGGCTATGCCACAAGTTCCATACCCGATTGCCATTTGCCCACCCGGTTACCTCGTGGACGGTGGAGTTCACGTGGGACCCATGACATCACTGCTTCCAACGACCATTCGGAGTAGGCAGGGTGGGAGAAGTCGTTTCTGTTGTCCTAAAAACTGAGGTGGGCGCTCATACGGGTATGAGCTTGAACCGGGTTTGTTGTGGCGCATAGCATTTGGATCGAACCGGACCTACGGGTTTAAATGAGTACATATTCTGTCATTTAAAGCGCATCTTAAGTTCTTGATCGATAAATTTCTTAAGATCGAGATCAAATTAATCATCGCAGACGAGTGCCTTTCTTTCGTGATGAAATATTTAATATTTGCATGCATTTAAGCTGTGTCAGCCGAAAAATTCGCTTAAAGCACTTCAGCTTGTGGCCCACGCAGTTTAGAGTGCAACATGTACCAATCAGCCAACAGACATCGGAATTCATGGACAGCAAGAGCAAGGAGAAATAGGGATCGGATTCGAATCCTGATGAACCTAAACAGCAGACATCCATGGAATATTAGTCTATATGCATTTAGGAGGTTATGTCACCACATTATTATCATATCGAGAAGCAAGGATGAGGAGGAACTGGAAGGACTAGATGAGGGCGGGATACTGCGTGGCTTGCTGTCGAACACGTTTTCTGTACTCCGATGGATCCTGCAAGTTTCATAGAGATGTTAGCTTTCCTACCTCGGAATCGCAAAACAAATGGATGCAAATCACAAGGCCCGGAAGAAGCCATGACCTGAACAAAAAGCTGGTGGCCATCAACCTGAGCGGGATCGGCAGGGTTCGGCCGATCTAGCAAGTCCTGTATCCCCACAAGTATTTGTTTCGCCGTTATGGCTGGTCTCCACCCCTGCAGACGGCAGAGAACAGGTCAAAAGCACTGTTTCTGATGGTAGCGCCAACGAAGGGGGGAGTAAGAGCGTGCGGATTACGCTGTCTTCATTGAGAATCGAGAGGCACACCGTTCCTGAAGGATAGACATTTGGGTGGAAGAAGCCCTGTGGGAACCTACACTTGGGTGGTTTACTAGGGTAGTCCTCGCTGAAATGGAGCGTCAGGGGATAGTAGCCACCCTCCCAATCAGTCTGCAATGCAGCTCAGATGTAATGAATAGATAAACATGAAATAGTTTCCATGATCTTACATCATTGCACTTTTGAGTATTGTATAAACTATAAAGTCCTTTACTATTTGATTATTTTTTGACATTGCATCTATTTTTTTTTAAATCATTACATTAAATGGCATACAGGATGTTCAAGCATGGATTTGAATATGAGACTCATTATTTGTGTAAAAACGCACTAATAACCACTCTGATGTTTCAACAGATATAACATTGCGCCTATTAAGATGCTTGAATTTTTTATAAAGTCTTTTAAAGAGTCCTATTTTATGATACCATCAGGGAGAGATCAAAAGTTCTCAAAGCTAAAGCCTATATATATATATATATATATATATATATATATATATATATATATATATATATATATATATATATAGAGAGAGAGAGAGAGAGAGAGAGAGAGAGAGAGAGAGAGAGAGAGAGAGAGAGAGAGAGAGAGAGAGAGTTACCCCCTGCTTGCCGGGGATGATGCAATGCCATACCATAAGGTTCGCAGTACCGTCTGCTGATGTTTCTGGCTTGGCCACAAAACCCTACCGACAATGGCACCATTGGATTGTTACGCAGAATAAATGAATGCTAATGCAAACCCACAACATAATAATGCAGAGAGAGAGAGAGAGAGAGAGAGAGAGAGAGAGAGAGAACACACATGGGGGTGATTCCTACGCCACGCTTTGCGTTCTTCCGCAAGACGACCGCGTGCTATTCCTCCAGACATGGTTTCACCTCTTGAAATCTCTAAGCTTCCTACCAGCAACGAAGCTTAAAGATTCAATCTTGCATTCGTTGAAATATGGAAATTCTAGTGGCGATGAACGAACCATATAGGAATGACGACGGCAACCGAGAAGCATTCTCAATGTATTAGATGTTATGGAGAGCATTCATAGACTTGAAGCATCCTCAAATCCAAGTTTCAGGCAATGGAACAATCGATTTACTTTACTGGATCAGGGACAGCATGTTCTTCGTGATACACTTACCGTAACCTTTTCCTTAGGGTTTCAACAACAACCGTAGATGAGACGTGCTTGAAAAGGGGTAAACCGGATGTCAAGAAATCACGGCCTGATTCTGAAAATTGAGAACCATTATCTAACAAAAAAATGCATCTTTTTGAAGCCATCACATCTCTCGGAGGGGATCGAAACACATGAAAGAGTCATCTTTGCTTCCTTACATATTAATCGGTTTAATTCGTGCAAACATCCGGAATCCTACGACCAAGAGATCGAGCAAGAAACGTGCACCTACTTAATCGAGAAGCACAAGAAGAAGAACAAGAACAAGAGAACAGCGGCACGAACCTCCGCAAGGTAAGAATGCGAAAGCAAACGAGGTCTTTCGAGCGGCGTCCGATAAGGTTAACCGGAGAGACGCAGGCAAGGCGCGGCGTTATAAAGGGGAAGGCCGTACGATGCGATCACGGACGGACGGTTCTTCGTGGTCGAATGGGAGATCGCGACGAGTTGAGTAGCATCGAATGAGATGGAATGGCGGCGTGAGACGTACGCAGAGTGATTTGAATCCCGTTTCCGTCTCGTTGCTTTCGGTGCGCCTTTTTCTTTTCTTTTATGCTATGTTTGACCATTGCACTTGATTGTTGACTTCGGGCCAAGATATAAAATTGACGAGACATTTTGACTCTGACTTCGGAAAGAGGCTTGGTTGATACCACAAGTATTTTTTCCTATAATATATACTTTGTTCAAGTTATTTTTCTAGTCCTCTATAGATCACAATCCACAATATGCACCCATTTCTTTCTGCAAGATATTGAACTGAAAGAGGGAGGTTTAATGTCCACAAAAGATTTATAAACTCTGGAAGAGCATAACAACGATATAATACTATGTAGAAAACCAATAAATCTACCTCAACAAGAAACATCATGATTTCAAGGACCAAAATATTTCAATGCCATTCACCAAGAATGAAACTGTATCACAAGTAGCAAAGCATCAACATGAGTGGAGTATCATGAAAATTTAGTATCAATCATCATCATTGAGTAATAGACACCATAAATAGAACAAAAGAAACTTCACTTATTAAAGTGCACCCAATTCTTGACCGACGGTGCAGCAAAAGCCTCTTTGGCGACACAATAATTTGCTGAGGAATGAGATGCGATGAGATCGACACGCTCGCGTTTCCAGCAAGAAAGGGAAAAAGCCTAATAAGTTAAGATCATTCACCGGTTGATGGTATCAAAGTCAATGGCACAGAAGGATTACTGGTAAGAAATTGCAAGCATCTGGAGTTGATCAGCAAGGACACCGAGAACTTATTGGACAGGCAGAAGTATCACCTGATAAACACAAGTATCAGCAGGTACGAATGATGCCGAATTTGTAGCACATAAACCAGGAAGTATCTGGGTAGAAGACTGACATTGGATTCGAAGTCGATGCCATGGCCATCGGATCACAGACATCAGTGGATCTGTGTGGAGTCGAAGAAAGAAGCCTGGTAGGGTGCTTTGAGCAGCTGAAACCCCTGGAACTGACCATTATGGTTCTGCAGGTTGAATGGCAACATTGTTGATTGTGGTCCGATAGGCTGCTCAACCTGCAGAAACCCTGCTGTTGAATCAATTGTATTTACTGCAGGATGAGCTGCATTTGTGTTCTTTGTGTTCACAAACTTGACATTAGAACTTGGTCCTGGGTTAGCTGAACTCCAAGAATTATTTGACAGAAGAGAGAGAGCACGCCGAAGATCCGGTGCTCCACCCAAACTAGAAGCAAAAACAGGTGCTTCCAGACCTGTAAACCACAATCTTCAAAGTTAATTGAAGATGGAGTCTGCTACAATTACATATAATATAAGGAGTGAAATTATAGGAACCAGCTAAAAACTGTGGCTTTGAACAGGTACCGATATCCTGCTTTTGGGCTTCAGCAAAATGTGGACATGATATATTTTGGCTGATACAGACAAAAAATCATGAATATTGAAAATGTTGGCTGAGTATACATGGAGTCACTTTGCAGCACAACACTCTGATCAAACAGTTCTACAGAAATCAATGAAAGAATAAAAGTACAAAATAGAATACCATAATAGGATCTTCCCCTCATTGTGCACACAAAACACAAAAGGAGAGAACTTTTGGCAGTTTTAGAACATATACATGATCTATAAATGCATAGGAAATATTTTTGGCTATTGAAAAACTAAAAACAGAGGTGCAAAGCGATTGTAACTAGAGTGTGAAATTTGAAGGTCATATGAATTTATCAAACTAACAGTACAGAACTACAGATCATTGAAGAAAATTCTTGTGTACATCTTATTTCACAATGACAAATTGATGGATAAACAAATGCAAATTAGGGTAAAGGTTGACAACCTAGACTATACACCTATCAAGAACAAGGACTAGTATTAGAAGCTTGCTCTCATTTTGAGGAAGAATTAGAAGATATTAACAGCAGTTGAGAATTCCATTTGGAAAAATCGCTCACTGAATATGTGACTTCTCACGGTAAGAAGTGAGTTTTGAGGTAAACATTAATGGGTTTCTAGTAGTAACTGCTTTGCTATCTCTGTAAATGCCTCATTCACTAAAAAAAAGAAATTATTGATGTTTAACTAAACATCCTAATTAGATACAAAGTAAAGATTACATCTTTCAAAAGATACAGTCTCAAATAAAATTAACTCCTATCATGAACAATTTAAATTCACATTCTGCTAAACGAAGAGTCATGAAAGTTATGACATATCTTGAAACAAACCATCAACTCAATGCCAACCTCCAGAAATACCTAATCAAGGCAATTTTAAGAAAAAGATAATCATCCAAAAATATATAAAGTTTAGTAAGCTTAGTTGGTGAATAAAAAAAATCCATTTATTGGTGGTAGTATAAGGTCATGCAACCAAGAAGCCACAACTAGACTTGGTAAATACATTTAAGAAGAGATGATAAAATTTGCTAAAGTGATGATACTTCCAAATGCGGAAATAATCCAGGCAGACCTCTTAACCCCCACCCGAACACCCAAATCCCAAAAACCAAAAAACAAAAAAAAAACAATGTCCAAAAAAAGAAAGAACGGAAAAACGAAAGCAGAAAGCACCTCAACCTTAATTACTGTGGTCTCTACATGCAAGCTTAAAAGAAAAAAAAACAACCACAGCAGGTCCTTCACATATTTTGTTAATGTGCAAGCAGGAAAGATACAACAAAGTTAGTACATGTCACCTAAAATACAATCAGCAGTTGTGAACATGGATACAAAACATTAATAAATAGATGTTTCATTTTTTTCAACATACTTTTAAGTGCCTAAAATTGCTACCTTGATTGAGGACCTCGGCAGTGGTGCCCTTAAATGGCATGAGCCTGTTCAAGTCATGGTGAAGGGTGGAAATATTGTGTGCTTGACATGTGCTAGAAAATTCTAGCTGCCCATTAACAGCTCCAGCTTTATTTGACTTTATCCAATAGTCTTTAGGTTGCATAAGCTTGAAGCTGCTTAGGTCATCTTCCAATGGTGAATTGGTCGTGACATGACCCAGAGAATTTCCACCAAAAACAAGATTCATATGATGCCTACCATCTGTACAAGATCACAATAATGTCAAATATGCAGAGGAAAGCCTCATACTAGTTACATAAAAGAACAAACTCATGGGATATACAAGCAGTTAGCATAAAGAATTGCAACTTGGAGAAATGGAAAACCCTAAATAAACAAAAAAGAAAATGTCCAGAAACTGCATATGGTAAAAACAAAAGGTGTTATATTCTATTGCCAAAGTGACACAGATTGCAAGCAAAAAGAAATCACACATACATACACGTCCATAGAGGTGACTGGTTACCAAATTAATTTAACAAACTCAAAAAATCTTCCCACAGCCAACTTCGGACATGGCATTAGATGCCCAAAAGTTTTCCATTAAAAATAGCATGCACATCTTGCTTCATCAGCTAATGAGTAAGCTATATTTGGAGCTGATTGTAGAGATACGCTAATCTGCTCTTTATCATAATTTGAGACAAAGGACTTAATTGTGGTCTTAGGCTTGGATTTACTACCTACTATGTGAAGAGCATCTCATATCCAGCATACATGCAGAATACAGCAGCCCAAGCTGCACTTAATGCCATTTCATGCTAACCTGTGGTATCAATTTGAACAAGCTTGAAGCTGGTTGAAAGTTCCAAATTAAGTTAGAAAAAGACAACCAAAAAGAAAATGAGGAAAGGGTTCAAGTAAATGGGTCCAATAATATGTTACTGCAGCCAGCTATTACTGGTGCCAAAACTGACAGACGCAAAGGAGGAAAAGAAATCATATCAGACTTTTCTGGCTCAAAACCTTAAATCAAACTTATCTAAACAGATAGACCCCTTAGGCTGAACCAGGAGGCATCAAAATAGCAGTAGACAGTACATAACCTAAGAAGGGAGTTAAGAATATAAAATTAAAATACAAAAGTGTCTACAAGTAAGAGAAGAAGTTTCTTTGTGGGTGTTCATGCAGTTACTGCAAGTTATAAACCTATCTAAACCCATGTATCTAATGTAAAGCAAGTTAGAAAATCGAATCCAATAATGTAGAAACAGAGTTATTCCATTCCAATCTGCAAAAGAAAAAACAAATTAAAAATTAATTGCTTGCTTCCAAATCGTGTGCCTGATTAAGTGCTTCAGAAAACTGCAGGAAAACACAAAATATTGTCTTAAAAAACACTGAAACTGTCAATCAGAGATCGATTGTACTTTTTAAAAAATAACAGCTCTTTAGACCATGTTTCTCTAAAAGAAAGATAAATTGAAGTTACTAATTTCAGAGGCCAAATAAGGTAATACCATAATATGACGAAGAAAGCCTTGAGGAACTGAATGAGATTGTTGCTGGTTGTGGCTTCCTGCGACGTGCATTATGATCAGATAAACGCCTACGGCAACTTCGCTTTTTCTGATCAAACTCAGACAAACCATGGAACCTGGGATGGCCAAAAGGTTACTTTCAGGCTGTTCAACTTTGTCAACTAAAAGCATTGCAAAACATTTTGCAACAGAAAACAATGTAATCAAATATCTAGAGCAAAGCATACATGGTATGAGACAACACAGTAAGTAGAGCACTTGCACAGAATAAGCTACTACAGAGCCCCAATGCTATACTGCAATAGCCAAATCTGGATTTACTAGTCCTTTTCACTAGCCATTTTACTAAGAAAACAGATCCCCTGCCACTTTAAACATTGCAAGTATTTCTTGAATAATAGCTATCCAAGAGGTGTGACTACTACAAGCAGGATGACTATATTGAACAGAAAAAGAGCTTCTATCTTAATGTAACATGAGTTTATTGATAGGATGTGTAGAAGACCAAAAATAACCAAAAAGGATCTGCAACATATAAGTAGAATGCTTCATCATATGTTAAATTCATTTTCACAAAACAACTAAAAAAGGCTTCACCTGCTACACTGTTGACAAAATCGGCGCTCCCGGCCTGCTACAATTACCTTGGGGGACTTTGAATGGCTTTCACAGACTCGATGTTTGCGATGATAATCTTTAGCTGTGGTAAGGTCAACAATACAACCTTCTACCTGGCATTTAGGGCTTTGTAAATTCTGTGGAGATATCCTAGATTTCTTAGCTACAGCAGTAGATGAGATCATAGAAGCTGATGAAGATGAGCTTTTGATGTTATTCTCTGCACCACCATCTTCGAAGAAGGTCCTTCCAAGCTTCAAACCAGTAACTGGTTCCTTAGGGCGGCCTGCAGCCAAGGGTACAGGCGAAGTTCCAAAACCATCAACCCTTGTTAAGATGATCTTGCTCGAACTGTTAACAGCCCTTTCAGCTGAATCATAATTGA
Source organism: Musa beccarii (assembly GCA_024322285.1). NCBI lineage: Eukaryota > Viridiplantae > Streptophyta > Magnoliopsida > Zingiberales > Musaceae > Musa > Musa beccarii. Next base: position 5,600,956 of record CM044401.1, on the reverse strand, counting down.
AGTCTGAATTTCCTTTTTCTGCCTTCGATAAAGAATCAATGGATGCAGAGATGGAGCTTTTGGATGAACGATTTCCCAATTCTAGAACAGAGGAGGCACCACCACCAGATGAACATACAAATCCATTGCAAATACCTATGCCACCTTCAATCTTCAACTCAGGTTCTTGTGCAGATTTATAAATTTCACTGTCTTTTCCACAGAATAAGTCCAGAGTTTCCCAATCCCACTGGAATGGGTTTTTTGCAATCCAGTCCATCCAAGAAGCACTTGCAGTAAGATTTCCAAGTATTATTCTGCCCCAAGAAAATGTTTAAAAAATAGAAGTGAACTTGCAGGCGCTGGATCAGGCAGGGATTAATTCAATTAAAAAGAGTCCACACAACTTGGGCAATCCAGATAAAAGAATACAGACTAAGAAAACTTCAGAAACTAGTCATACCTCTTCCAGCCTAAATGACAAACCTTGTGAAAAAATGAACTGCAAACAAACATTTGTTCATTAGATCAGGAAAACATAACAATGAGATGGACAAAGCAATTTTTACCTCCAGTTGTCAAGTCAGAATTCCACACATGAACATATTGAATCCCCTGTGCCCTTATCTTCTTCAGTCCTGGCTAAAGAATACTCCGTCCACCAAAAGGATGACTCGAAAGCAGGTAGGTATTCCTTTCACTTCTTCTTACAGCCAAAAAAGAAGCAAAAAGATACAGGTTTCTCTAGGTGGTTTATTCCGCCACAAATCTGATCAATGGCTGTACCACTAGTTGGCTGATGAAACAAATAGCACTAGTGCTCCTCACCACGTATGACATCCACGGATATCATACCTTCCAATTATTCTCTCAATTTATTTCCCCTCTACCGATGTTTTCCCCGTCCTCCAGTCCTGCCATCAAAAAGTTGCTAAGAATCCTTTCTACCATACAGGACTTCTTGTTGTTCTACCACAAGGCATTCTTCAGATTGAAGGAAACTGACCAATAAAGAAGTCAACTTCGGAAATAAAATGGTACCCCTAGCGTTTCCTTTCACCACAAGCTCTTTTGACCAAAACCAAGCTGGTGGTAAGTTGGAAAATTTTCACCTTCTCCATCAGTTGCAGCACCAGTTCATCTGGAAACACACCAAAAACGAGATCTTAAGGAAAAGGTCTGCCGTGAAAACAGATAAGAGAAAGCGATCAAACGTGACATGTGAAGACGCAAGTGGGTACATGCACATTGAACCACTACAGTGCGGCTCTTTGTTCCTTCCCCCTTTTGCTTTTGTCGCCCACCAAACCAATAACAAGAAATCCAGTGCTTTTTGCCCATGAAAGCAACCAAACGAAGTGAGTTCCACAAACGTCGAGAGGAAACGGAACGGCAGAATACCTAATTTCTACGACGGATTCCTGTTCTAATCTTTCTATAAGCTTTGCATCAAACCTAATACAGCCAGAAACAAAAACCAAAAAGAGCTTCGGCCATAAGGGCACAGTTATCGTCACAATTTTCCCAAACCAAGACGCCATCTTTTTCACTCAAAGCGAGAGCTTTCTAGCTGCAGGAGGAGAGAAACACTAAGAAGAAACCAAAACCCAACTTTTACCCGGCTGGGAAAGGATAATAAAGAGCACACCGATAAGAACTTAATACGGAGGAAGCTTTAACCCTAATTGTTGACTCCGTTCTAGAGTTCAAGCCGTGGAGCAGGCAACGCCGGCTTTTAATTCCACATCGTTCTGATGAGAATCAAGGCTTCGGTGGTGGCGCACTGAACTGGCAGCCGAAACATCCACCAGAAACTCACCTTTACACACCGGACCCAATAACGTGCAGAAAGATCGATCTTCCTCTCTTCTCTCTTCTCTGCTGCGACTCGTGCTCTCGGTTGGAGCCGCGTGGATGCGCGGGGACCGGTGCAGCGCCAAGAAAACCCCCCCTACGCTCGCTCCCAAATGGATGGCAAATAGAGAGAGAGAGAGAGAGAGAGAGAGAGAGAGAAGGGGGTATCGAAAAGGACGGCAACTAATGGGAAAAAAGATTGACCTTGCACCTGAACATAATTACGAAGTTACCCTTTCTTTTCCTTTGAGAGTGGGATCCGGTCACTCCCGGTGAACCTGCCCAGAATTGGATCTCCATTAATAGATCACCTGCAGCATCCTACCAAAGGAGAAGAATTCAACCAGACACGATTAATCTCTATCTTCTTCAAGAACTTGCACAGTTTCCTTTGATGAAGAACGAGGTTACCGTGCAATAATGGCATCCAAGAATTAAAGGCGTGACTCTTCTCACTTGCCATGGCATTAATGGCAATCTTCAATCCTTATAAAGCCGTGGCTGTCGACAGTTCAGAAAGGACACTTTTAGCTCTCAAGGAGGAGCACCCAAGGCCTCGAATCATCAAACATTCAACTCCTGCAAGCGATTATTTTCGGAGAACAAATCAGTTCATTCTATGATACACCTTCTCTGGGAAAAGGTGAGATTTCATGGCTTGTGTCAGTTAATTTTATGCTACCATCTCAGCGGCTGTTGAGAAAGAACATACATTGTGATCATATGCACAGCTTCAAAGAGTTCTTTGATTATAGCCTTGCTTAGGAGAATATGGTACGCTAAAAGCACCTAAATCTCCAGATGCTGCTGCTTGGGCAAAGGTTTTGATCCTCTTGGAAGGAAATTAGATGGGGATGACTGATGGATCCCAAGATCCTGAAATCATGCATGGATCAGCTGCATCATGTCACCAGTTGCTGTTTCGAATGAGATGGAGACAATGGCACATGGATTCCAGGAAGCCATGCCAAACTTTAACTGTTCATCAATGTCAGATCTAAGTTTGGTAGGTCAGTGCTTGGGAGCTCGGCTAGCTAATAGCCAGAGGTAACGATTGTAATGTCGCGTGGACCTCGTCTCCTGTTCCACCAATGGTGGAAGTATCAACAGCTACTTGACAAAGCTGGGGGCCAAGGAGTTATGTCGCATTGATCATCCTGAGGCTCTTTCTTCTTCCCTTGTCTGTTGGTCAAGCATTAAAATGCTCAAGTACATGCAGCAAGCATGACAAAGATAAGTGCCTTGTTTTACCATGCAGAGATGAACAAGCCATCCAAGATGAGTCCCACCAAAAGTTGCCTGTTGCCGATGTTGTTGCCGCTATGGCTGTTTCTGATGTTGTCACAGGTTTTTTTCTCCATCATCTCCTTGTTTTCTGCAACAAATTTTAGTAGAAGTCGAGCGCTTCAGAGCCTTGTTCAGTGTGTGCACTTATTGTGCAGCTCCTTGTCATCCTGTGGTCCTCATCTGTTGCCTTTTCACCACCATTTCCCCTAGAAGAAGCTTTGCCCTTCTGACCATGATCATCACCAAATCATTTTCCAAGAACAGTACATTCCCTACTCAATGCGTGGAAGAAATGGATCTACCATAGTGTGGAATTTTGCGTGAAGTTAGCAGTTCCACCGGTTAAGATTTCCTAAAATGTATGTGACTTGTGGAGGAGGGTGGTTTGGATGACTCCAGGAACAACTCAAACGCAACATGATGTTTATAAGCTTTCAGAACAGTTGCAAGATTGAGACAAGATATGGGCATAGATACAAGCTAGGGATACTGTCTGTTGGGAGTAGCTTAATTTGCCTTTGGCATCTTTAAAGCCTGGTGTGATCATTAATGCTAGCAATGGACATCATCTGCTGGAATAGCTTTATCTTTTAAAAATAAGTTTATGAAATATATTCTTGATCATGTTCATTGTGAGGGCTAATCATGATGGTGATCGGTCAGGGAATGGCCTTGGCATCCTTCTAAAGCACTTCTTCAGGATACTTTGTCTCTTAGAAAATAAGCTTATGAGATGTTTTCATCATATTGATTGTGAAGCAGGACACACTGATGATAAATGAGTGACAATGATGTGCCACCAGTCTGCTGGGATTGCAATGTAAGACAGTAAATTGAGTCCTTTTAGGAGGCTCCAAAATGAAAAGAAAATTTAGTGAAACAGAGTAGGATGCAAAATGACTCTTCATGCATAATTGTAGATTGAAGTGTCCACATATTGAGGATCAAAACAAGATAAAAATAGATAGAAGGCTACATATCAGTAAGAGACTAAGGCAAGTGGGGCTTCAGCACCATGGATACCAAGGATCTTTTTTAGTTTCATACAAGTGCAATATGGACTACTGTATCATTAAATATTTGTTCAGTGGAGTCACAGATGCACTCTGTGAAGCCTTTGGCCTGAATCTAGTGATATCGATACAGTGAATATGAGTGGATCTTTTCTAATTAATTTCCTTGCCCTGACCATTAATCTGGTGTGGCTGCAGATTCACTTCCCACCTACTCCTCAACTAAGTGGTTGAGTCAAAATATGGATGTACATCTTTTATACCAACAAGATTAAGAAAATGAAAAGGTTCGAGCACCATATGCAAGTGATTTATAATCAAACAAGAAAAGATATTAGTAAGGTAGCTTACATTCAAATGGTATCAGTTTGCTTGATTAGACTTCACTAAACCTAATTTTAATATCTTATTTCTACTCAATTATATTTTTTTATCATATGCACAAGACAATATTTTTGCACTTGATCAACTCTCATCCAGAGTAGAACATGTCATCATCTCCAACATCACCTGCGTGGAGAAATGCTCTTCTCCATCCAACTCACATTTGATTTCATCCTTGTTCTTGTGGCATCCAAGTGCAGACTAGTTTCATATGAGCTTATTTTGACTGCTTCACAGCACTGCAACAAAAATGACATTAGAAAAAAAGGAATGATTGCACAGAAAGGCATGTTTTGAGATGTTGAAGAGTACAGGAAATGGCTGGTTTAATAACACTATATCTATCTTCGATCTGTTGTGAAAAATAATATGCCCACAATGATTCAGAGGGCAATAGAAGGAAGGCTATTTTACATTTGTTATTCCAATTCATAGCTTTATGGGCATGTAGTGTCCAACAAGCAACCACTTCATAGGTTTAGACAAAGCCTGTAAGATTGCTACCACATAGACTAATCAGCAATAACATGCAAGAAACATTCCAAAATTGAATCTAATCTGAAGAATATTTTTCTCAGATAAAGTGATTCCAAATGGCCTAAGAGATGAAGCTAGAGTCACAAACACTCAGGTTGTAGACAAAAACACTTTGATTAAACAAATGCATGTGGTTCAATTGTCTGATCCCCAGCTTGTGGTTCAGCCACAAATGAAGGCAACTTTTAGACCTTGTGCTCTGGCTTTATTTATCACTTCCAACTGCAGAAAAGGGCACTTGAATTATTGCATCCTCACGTCTAATTTAATTGTTTAACCCTCCACTTGTTTTTTTGTTGTCTTCAAATTGACACCTGGAATCCAAATATTGGCTCTAACTTTCTTTACATCTCACCCACACTTAAAAGTTGTGCCAATGCTAAATATTTAATTTCATCAATGTGAAGTGCTGCATCATTTATGGTTCCTCGTGGCAATCTTGGAGCAAAAGGATTTGCCTTTGGGCTTGGTTTACAATTCATGGAAGTTATTGCATGTCGGTGTTGATCCCAAGAGATTAACAGCTCAGCTTTCACAAAATAATGTAGTTTTATGATGAGGAATTTATGATGTGATTCCTATGAGGATTTTTTGTTCTTGAAAAGAACATCTATCTAGGAAACCAAATGAAGAACATATCGTGCACAAACATATCCAAGAACATCACAACATCATGACCAAGCAAAAACTTCTGCTACTTCCAAAGGATTTCACCAAACTCAACAACTCTGAAGAAATCACACCCTAAAGAACAAGAAGACAGCATTCAGAACAAAATTGCAGAGAGAAAGCAAACCACAGCTTCATCGAACAGACTCAAAAGCTGGCTCCCATAATTCCAAGAGTTCCTTAGTTAAGAGGGTTTTCCTCTACAACATGTTCTAAGAAGAATATTCTCTCTC